>JARFJB010001161.1:305000-677500 GCA_036346205.1 Vesta saturnalis | reverse complement strand
ACCTTACAAATATCAATAAACTATGTTTTATGCAATTTTTTGATACGACGCGTAATTTAGAGGCAAAAAATTCCTAATGTAGAATTTAAGTGTTAGTTAGTCATTATCTGAATGAGGATTAATTTTATAAGAAAAGGTGCAGACGTATTTTTTATAGAAAATCAGATTTTACATAACTTTTTTTTATAAAGTTTTTTAATATAACGCAAGGTAAGTCAAAAAATAACTAAACATGAATGAAAACAGTTATACTGCATTATTGATATATTATAAAAGAGGGTGGCTTTGGAATTTTTTTTAAGTTAACATGTATAAGTTAATATCTATCTGATATGAAGTTTTAAACGTCATTCTGACAGATTATTTTTTTGTTTTTACAATGTTGCCTGTTACTTTATGAACGTATAAAAAAGAGGTTGCATACTTACGCAAAAAAATTATTATAATTCAAGTTATTTCATTTCTTTTAATTTTTTAAGTTAGCACCTAGATGTCTATTAACCTCTCTCAGACATGAAGTTTTAAACGTCTGTTTGACATAGATTATTGTTTCTGTTTTTACAATGTTGCATATTTTCGTAATTAATATTATAAAAGAGGTTGCATAATTATCCAAAAAAAATGTTATTAAAATTATTTAATTTCTTTTAATTTCCATTTTGTAGGTTGGAAGAACGTGTGGTGTTCCGCACTAGATACTTTTTTAATATTTCAACGCCTTTATTTTACATGATATAGTGATGTAATATGTCGTAGTCAATGCGAAACATCCGTCTTGATGTCGGTATACAAATATAGAAGGCGTAAATTCAAAATTCATTCACAAAATTTGGGCTAGTTTTGGAAGAGGAAGATTATTCGAACAAGGTGGCACAAGCACCCACCTTTAATGCCCTGTAGGCCGTTTTTTGAAAAGTACTCCACAATTCGAAACATCCACCTCCATGTCGGCAATTGTGCGTATACAAATATAGAAGGCGCGAATTCAAAATGAATTTACAAAATTTGGGCGATATCGGCAATTTCGCGTATACAAACATAGAGGGCGTGAATTCAAAATTAATTTAAAAGATTTGGGCGAATTTTGGAAGAAAAGGATTATTTGAACAAGGTGGTAAAAGCACACACCTTTAATGCCCTATAGTCCGTTTTACAAAAAGTACTCCACAACTCGAAAAATCCACCCCCATGTCGGCAATTGTGCGTATACAAATATAGCAGACGTGAATTCAAAATGAATTTACAAAATTTGGGCGAGTTTTGGAAGAGGAGGATTATTCGAACAAAGTGGCACAAGCACACACCTTTAATGCTTTATAGGCCGTTTTTCGAAAAGTACTCCACAATTCTATATTTGCAATTGTCGACATCGAGGTGGATTTTTCGAATTGTAGAGTACTTTTCAAAAAACGGCCTATAGGGCATTAAAGGTGGGTGCTTGTGTCACTTTGTTCGAATGATCCTCCTCTTCCAAAACACGTCCAAATTTTGTAAATTCATTTTGAATTCAGGCCTTCTATATTTGTATACGCGCAATTGACGACTTTGAGACGGATGTTTCGCATTGACTACGACTTATTACATCACTGTATGATATAAAATAAAGGCGTTGAAATATTTAAAAAAAAGCGAATGTAAAATTCGGATTATTTAGTTTTTTTTTTGCATTATGTTGGTACTATACCACAAGCAGATGTTTTTGGAAAACAAAAGCGAATGTAACTTCAAGCTGGTTTAAAAAAGGTATAATATTTATGCGCATTCAAAGAAACGGATTTTACCATTATGTGGAATTTAAATCAAAGATAATTAAGTACTTATAAAAACAGGGACAGATAAAATAACTTTAATATGACGTGATCAAGTAATAGTCATAATGACGGCGTTAAATGAAAGTCAGATATACGTCATTTTTGGAGCAGTGATACCAAAAAATCACCATAATATGACGTCATTTAGACGTGGGCTTGTTTGCTGGGTTTGCTGGGTGGTGGTTTGAACTTTTCTCTTATTAGTTAAATGTAAATATGAAAACAAATATATTGACGCAGGAAATATTGATCAATCGTTACACCTACTTCTTCTGAGTTTTTGTGCTTACTGGCTATGCTTAGGAATGTTCGTTGTTATATGACGTAATTTTACAAAATTAAATTAAATTTATTACAGTCAATGGTCATTCACTCTTCTTAATAGATCTGCTGCATCAGATCCATTTAAGTTACCCTAAGAAAGTTTAGACAATTGCTATATGTTTTTTGTATACGTATGGTCAATTAAGGCGGACGCTTTATTTTTCTTTGGAATAGTAATTAAATGCATATTTATTTCATTTTTTGTCATTTTCAGTATTAAAATTTCCTTCGTCCATAAAAGTAGGTACTTAATTATCTGTCTTTGTATTTATTTAAAATATGTAGATACGTTTGCATATATTTGCATGAATTGTAACGTCTGTACAATTATATGCATATTCATATACACAAATCAATTGTAACAAGTAATTTTGAGTTACCTTGTAAGCATTCAAATGACTTGTTCATTTTCTTTTGTGTGAAACCAATTGTTCCATTTTCAAGCTTAATAACCCTTTCAAATTAATGAGCGCTCACATAATTTAGTAACACATAAATAGTTTTATGAAATCTTTTACAAGTTCGACCTACAAAGCATTAACTGTAAAATATGTATGTTATTATAAATGATGAACACAACTATTTAAATATAAACAGTGCGCTCAGAAAGTAACGGATAAATTCATTATTTTCGAGATCGTTAATTTGTGGTCAAAATCTTGCGACACGTCGATTTTTTATTTTGATTCCGGACTTTATGCTGTGTGGCACATGTAGATGGCGCTGCGCACTTTCCGGATATGACGTCAAAGTTCATATTCTTAAGTAGCAACCCTGTATGTTCTTCGCGAAAATCGATGCATCTCTTTCTCCTGAGTTCAAAAATGTCCTATTTATTGGGATTATTTGAAACAGTATGCGCGATACTAATTATTAAATGTGGCATAATTCGAAAAGTGGTGCGGTGTTAGTCAAGAACGAAAGTGGTGTGATTGAAATGTAAGCTTTTGTCAAAACAACAAGCAACTAGGTAACTCGATATGGAGTTTATTGTTTATTGTCACCGGAAGACAAAACCTCTTTCAAGTCTTACTTTATGTTTGTTTTCGTTCAGTTTACGTTTATTTTAGTAAATGTTGTGCACTGTTTGGTATCCAGATTCTTAATTTAACGCAAACATTGACAACACTACCACCGCATCACTTTTCGAATTATGACACATTTAATAATTAATATCGCGCATACTGTTTCAAATAATCCCAATAAATAGGGCATTTTTGAACTCAGGAGAAAGGGTTGCATCGATTTCCGGGACAGGGTTGCCATTAAAAAATATGAACCTTGCCGTCATATCCGGAAAGCGCGCAACGCTATCTACATGTGCGACACAGCATAAAGTCCGGAATCAAAATAAAAAATCGACGTGTCGCGCGATTTTGACCACAAATTAACGATTCAATTTATCCGTTACTTTCTGAGCGCACTGTATGTTTAATAACCCTAGGTGGAGATTCTAAGTGCATGCTTCTATTAAAAGAACAATCTGTTCTATAGCGAGCTGCCCAGAATTCACATCTTGATACATAGTAATTTTAGAAATACATTTTAAGGGTCTTTCAAGGTTTCATTACTTTCTAGCCAAACCAAAAAATATGTAGTTACCTGCTCTTGTCTAGATTTGTCCGTAATTAAACTTATTTTGTTTTACCAAACCTTACATATATATATATATATATATATATATATATATATATATATATATATATATATATATAAAAAACTTAGTATAAGTTTGCGATAAGACGGCTTATTACGCTTGTACACTTCGATATTTGCAGAAAAGCACGGTAAAATCAAGAAATATTAAAAGTGGCATTATCTCAAAAACGGTAACACTTGGTATATAAGTATGTTTGCTTAAATCACCTATTATATCACTCCTTTAAATATTTGCATCGATGTACCAAACACCCTGTATATATATATATATATACAGGGTTATTCAAAAGTATGGAATATGCAGTTTATCTCCGCAAATATGAACTTTGTGACAAAATGTCATTAATAAAAGTTTTTTTACTAATTATTATTTATCTCTCAGCATGCTCGTGGTTTTTTTTATGTCAACGCATTTACATGGAACGTAACTTTTTTTTGTTTTTTAAATGGCAACCTAGCAATTTTTTTGCTGATTTTTGTTCTTCTTTTTCTTCTTGAAACGACCTGGTATATTTTTGTGTAGTTTGATAACAAAATTTTAGAGAAAATGGCCATAATACTTTATTCAATAAAATAATATTTAACTTAAATTAAACGTTCCAAATGAAGACCCACTGCAGCTTGACAGTAACCTAATCTGTCATAAAAATTGCGTAACGAGTTTTGCAGCCAGATCTTTTAAATTTTGGGGTCTTTCTTTGTAAATTGTAGTTTTTAAATGACCCCAGAGGAAAAAATCTAAGGGGCTTAAACCAGGAGACCTAGCAGGCCATTCAATAAGACCCGGCGTCCTAACTAACGACGTGGAAAAATGTTATCTAGAAATAGGCGAGCATCAACCCCATAATGGGGTGGAGCGCCGTCTTGCCCATTATGTGCTGCCCAATAATACCAGCCCATACATTAAGTTTTTGACGGTGCTGTGTATGGTGTTCCATAATCCAATGAAGATTCTCACTAGACCAGTATCGACAGTTGTGTCTGTTCACAAATCCATTGAGACAAAACGTGGCTTCATCAGAAAATAAAATGTTGTTTAGACAATTTGGGCTATTATCAATCATTTCCATCATTGTTGCACAAAAATGCATTCTTCTGTCTGGGGTCTTCATCGTTTAGCTCATGGAGAAGTTGTATCTCGTAGGGTTTGTGTTTGTTCTTTTTCAATATTCGAACAACCGACGACTGACTAATATCATTATACAAAGCAAGTTGCAAGGTTGACGTAATTTGATTATCCATAACACTTAGTAACACACTAAGAACTTGATCATGATTTGTGGCTGATTTCGGACGTCCAGACTTTGGCATATATTTTACATTTCCAGTTTCTCTAAATTTTCTAACCAATTTAGACCCCGTGGATTGTACAATAGGATTTCTTCCAGGATGAACGTTGTTAAATAAATCACAAACATCTTGGTGTGAACGTTGTCGATCTCCATAACCAACCATCATGAGGATTTCAATTCTTTCTGTTTCACTGTGTTTCACCATATTTACAAATTAAAATAAAACTATCTTTATTGACATGAAAAATATCATTAAGGGAACAGAGGCCACTATTATTTTTTGTAGAATTATCATCTAAATAAAAAGCATCATAAAAAACAGGAGAATCTGATTTGATACCATTCTTTGTCGTTTATTAGAAATTATGATTTTACACAGAAATTTTGTTATTAAAGGATATTAAAAAAATACCAGGTTATTTCAAGAAAAAAAAAGGAACAAAAATCAGTAAAAAAATTGCTAGATTGCCATTTAAAAAACTAAAAGTTACGTTCCCATGTAAATGCGTTGACATAAAAAAATACGAGCATGCTAAGAGATAAAGAATAATTAGTAAAAAACTTTTATCAATGACAGTTTGTCATAAAGTTCATATTTACGAAGATAAACTGCCTATTCCATACTTTTGACTAACCCTGTATATATATATATATATATATATATATATATATATATATATATATATATATATATATATATATATATAATAATTATCTAATAGGAAATAGCTTGTAGCAAAAATTCTATAAGGATAGCTAACTTCACGAAGCCGCGAAAATCTTTTTTTCTTATGCAATAGAAAGGAAAGGTCACGTATTTCATTCCCTCACCAAGGGGGAGGGCGGGCTGCTCGAGCTTTCCGAGCTCCTTCAGCCACAGTCATGGCTTCCCAGCATACATACATACATTACATATATATGTATGGTGGGATTAAGGATGGTTGTGGTCAGGATAGGATCGCAAGGAACGGAGTTAGGGTTCCGAGGGGGGAAATACTACCCCAGCGTTCGCCTAAGCAGCCGCACATGGTGTGCATATACGCAGTGACCATGCCGCTACATGTGTATGAGGAAAACCCCCTAAAAAAACTCATACAAGGTAGACGGTAACGGAAATCGAACCCATTACCTCCCGAATGCTAGGCAGGTTGTGTCACCACTACGCTACCAGCTCGGTATGCAATAACTAGGTACCATAATGCGCAGTTAAAGTAAAATTTGGCGCCTTTATAGTAAAGAAGTTATTGTAAAATCATATTGACACAGATAACTGTGAACTTCTGCATAAATCAATTTTTTTCTTATTCAGTATTTATGCACAGTTTTACGCGGCTAAAATAAAATTTTGCACTCCCACATCAAATAAGTAACTGCAAAAATTACGACAATGCGAACTTCATAGAACTATATAGAATCTTCCCTTTATTTTGATGAGACGGTAAACAAAGGAACAGAGGTTGAGCATAGGATGAGGATGATGTCGATGTGTGATGTCATCATAGCTCATATGAACAAGTATTTTACAAACGGTTTAAATATTAGTTTCAATGTTAAAAACTAGAACGTTGGTGGTGTAGCGGTAAGAGTCGCTTTCTACACTTTTTGGTGCAGGTTCAATTCTCTCTTTACTATCGAAAATGATGTCACAAATGTTATTTACAAAACGGAAAAAAAACGCAACTAAGTACACTTAATTTAATAGTAGTTACATTAAGCTGTATATTTATAACAACGTGAAAAAATATATATAACCTACGGTGCAAAAATGTGTTCTCCAGGCCTCAAGGAGTGGCCTGACTCACTTTGCTAGCCAGGCCATATTTTCTTTCGGCCCGGAAAACATTAATTTTTGCACCTAGGTTTACAATATACTATTATTCACCACTAGCATTAAAACATACCATTAGTAGTCTTATTTTTGAAGCGTGATTTATATTATTTCTCTCTTAGTAAATAATTAAATATTATTGCCTACTCGTTAATAATGATAATTATTATTATTATTGTCACATAACCTTAATGTGTACAGTGCATCCCATTTTGGTTGAGACAGCCAGATATCTCGGTTGTTGTTGAAGGTAGAACCTTGCGGTTTCCGTGGTCCTGTGCCACTTTTTTGTGAAACTCAAGATGGCCTGAACGGATTTTGCCTAACTTCTTTCGTTTATAAATTACAGGGTGTTTTTGAAAATCCCCTCCATATCTAAGAAGTTTCTCAGTGATAATGTCAAATTGAAAACTTGTCCCATAGAGAATTTTACGCAGAATCCGGGGACACACTCAATTTTTTTTCGGGGCATCGTTATGGAGATAAGACTCAAACTTATGATTTTTTCAATGCAACACCTTGTATTTTATTATCTCAGTAAGTTTTCAAAAATGCTCCAAAATTACTAAAACATTGAATTTTAATAGAGTGTCATGGATTTCAAAGTTTTACTACAGGGATTATTATTTGTGATTTTTTTATAGTAGGTCATGGGTGCTACAAACACTGTTGTTGACTTTTGGAGCATTGCTTTATCAAGTGACTGTAGAGAAATCAACACATCTGCTGTCATGATAATAAATTTTGATGCGTTTTATTGTGTTTGTGTTTAGCGATTTTGTTAATTTGTGAAATTTTATAATGGCTGAAAGATTTTTTCAGAACAACGAAAAGTATGATATCACACAATGTTTCAATCAATGCCATGAAAATGTTGACGAAGCATTAGAATTACATTTAAACAGGTAAACTAGTAATTTACAATAAGACATTATATGACATATTGTTTTTAAAACGTTAGATATCCAGAGAGGCGTCAACCTAGTCGAGCAACGATATTTCCACTAAATAATAATCTACTAAATTATGGTGCGTATTCTAAACCCCGACCCAAGACGTATAACAAGGAAAGTCCGTGTCTCTCCTCAGACTTTTTGTACGAAGTTAGAAAATGACACTGGCGTTCCCCGAACACGGGTTACAAAGGATTTAAAAAAAAACACAAATTGAAACCCTACAATGTGAATATTGTCCAGCATTTATACCCTGGTGATGCAGCGAGGCGTGTGAATTTCTGTAATTGGATTTTGAACCAAACTCGAAGGGACAATAATTTTGCGAGTAAAGTCATATAGTCAGACGAAGCCCATATAAGCAGTGTCGGTTTATTTAACAGGCAAAATACAAGGCACTGGTATGATGAAAACCAACACCTAATTTTTGAGCAACAACAACAGGGTCGATTTGGTTTTAATGTAGCCTGTTTCTTATTGGGGACATCAATAAAATACCGCATTTTTGAAGCGGCTCTCAACGCGAATAGGTACTTGGCAATTTTAGGAGAAGTAATACCAGAATTCCTGGAGAATGTTCCCCTCGCCTATCTTAATGCCATTTACTTCCAACAAGGTGCCCCTGCCCACAATTCGAGGTTTTTAGAAGAAACTTTCCAGGACCATTGGATTGGAACAAATGGACAGATTAGGTGGCCTGCAAGGTCACCTGATTTGTCAGTGTTGGACTTTTTTTGTGGGGTTTTTTGAAAAATAAAATATACGGTAAGAGGCACAATAATATTGAAGAACTTCGTGCAACAACAGAGGCAGTTTTCCAGAATTTACAAAATCGGCCTTTCTTAATTTTAAATGCATTAAGACGTATTAAGAAATTGTGTCAATTGTGTGTTAGGGAAAATGGACATCAATTTGAACAATTCAATGAATAAGTTACCGAATAATTTCGAAATGAAATAGTATCAGTAAATATTTAATTACTTGCTTATTCTACATTATGAACTTTTTATTACTATTTATTTGTTGCTATTAGTTACCTATGTTTTGTGTTTTGTTAGTGAATTAGTGTTAGTATTGTTCTTGTTTCTTTCATGGAAAAATCACAAGTAGTGTTTCTTCAATTTGAACTTTTTTTGTATGAAAAATCCATAGGCTACTATCAAAAATCAATGTTTTAGTGATTTTGGAGCAATTTTGAAGAATTTATGTTTATATATTATATATCATTTTGAAGGAAAAAAAATAACGAATTTAATGAGGTGATAAAATACTGGGTGTTCCATTGAAAAAATCATAAGTTTGAGTCGTATCACCATAACTATACCCCGAAAAAAAAATTGAGTGCGCCACTGAATTCTACATAAAATTCTCTATGGGTAAGTTTTCAATCTGACATTATCGCTGAGAAACTTCGTAGATATGGAGGGGGTCCAAAAAGTGTGAATTTTCAAAAACGCCCTGTAACTTATGAACGAAGGAAGTTAGGAACAACAACCGAGATACTTGGCTGTCTCAACCAAAATGGGATGAACTGTACACAAAATAAAACGTTAAAGAACTTATAAATATTGCGCTATTAGTGAAAGAAATAATATATTTTGCACAATTGAGATTTTTCGTTTATTTACCATATCTGTTTCCAAGACAGTAGGATATGTTTACTGGTTGCGACGCCCAACTCGTCGGTAAGTATTTTACTTACCGACGTCTTTTACTTACCAACGTAAAATTATATACAGGGAAAAATGTGGGAAATCTCTCGGGTTTAGATAGAAGACGGAAAAAATAGTTCCTATAAATTCTTTTCCCCCAGACCCTTCCTACGGAAATGTGAGCCCCTAAAGGACGCCGCTGAAAATAAGTTTTTCTTAAATAACTTTTAAAGTACTTAACATAATTTAATAAAAATTCAGTATGATGGCCACTAGTAAGGGCCTCTTAAAATAGTATCCTTGAAACATATTTAGCTTGGTTAGTTTACCAGGAATGGACTAAGTTAAACACCTTAACGCCTAAATTTTTAACACCATGTATGATAAAGATCCAAAAAAATATTTTTGGGTAGTTTGCACCTTTCTCTTAAAAAAAGGTATACTTGTTTAATATCGATAAAATTAACTATTTTCGAGAAAAATAATAATAAATGAATTTATGTTTCATTTTTAATTAATTAAAAACTTCATCATGGGCTCCGTGAAGTCTGGTACACTCGCGAGAACGACGAATTGAGGACTCTGAGGTGTCCCCACAGGTAAAAATCCAAAGGCGTCAGGTGGGGAGATCTAGGAGGCCAAGCAATAGATCCATCTCTACCTATCCAACGGTTTGGATAGACGTTATTTAAGTGTTCCCGCACATCAACGCTAATATGAGGTATTGCCCCATCGTGCATAAAGTACATGTTTCGGCGGGTTTCAAATTAAATCTTGAAAAGCGTTCTGGAGGAACTCGAAATAAAGCATCCATTCAATAGCACCGGCAATACAAATGGTCAAATAAAAAAATTGCCAATGACTCCTGCCCAGATATTAATTGATTGAAACTGATGTTGATGATGCGAAATAATAGTTGCATGAGGACTTTCATCAGCCCATACGTGTGAGTTGTGTAAATTCGTGATACAATTTTTGGTAAAAACTGCTTCATCTGTAAAAAGAATAGTGCTAATGAAGTTTTCATTATTTCGTTGCTGATCCAATAGCTAGTTTGCGAACTGCTACGAGGAAAATCTTCAGGAATCAATTTATGCACTTTTTGCAAATGATATGGCTGTTCTTGAAGAACTTCATGAATTATTGTTTTCGGCTTATTAAATTTTCCTCTAGTTCCACCGTACGCACTGTTCTTGTCAGACCAGTATCAGTACTTTTTTTCTTAAACATTCCTAAAGTTATAAAGAAAGTCAATATTATTACCTTAGTAACTGAAATCACTCACCATTCTCTCTTAGACGTTGATCAAAGCATTGCAAGAGGCAAGACCATGTATGAGATGCATATCTGCATATTCAATGAAAGTGAATTCCATATTTCGAATAAGTTTACAGTTTAAATCACCACGAGATCCAAAAATCAGTAAATTTAAAGTAAAGTAATGTCGATCAATGTATCAGCGATGTGACAAATGTCAAGTTCTAAAATGTAGGTTATTTGTTTATTTCGTATCATAGGAATATTTGACATATGTTTTTTTGAGTGAAGATAAATAAAATGAACAAGAAATAAAATTATACCTCGTGGGTCAATAAACTCACTTAAATTTGCAACATTTTTTAAATAATTAATATGTTTAATTCGAAAAAAACACTGGCTTAATTTTTTTAAATAATTTATTAATTATGAAACATTAATTCGTTTATTATTTTTTTTCTCGAAAATAGTTCATTTTACCGATATTAAACAAGTATACCTTTTTTTTAGGTAAAGGTTCAAGCTATCCAAAAATATTTTTTAGATCTGTATCATACAGGGTGTTAAAAATTTAGGCGTTAAGATGTACAACTAAGTCCATCCCTGGTAAACTAAATATGTTTCAAGGATACTATTTTAAGAGGCCCTTACTAGTGGCCATCATGCTGAATTTTTATTAAATTATATCAAGTACTTTAAAAGTTATTCAAGAAAAACGTATTTCCAGCGGCATCCTTTCGGGGTTCACATTTCCGTAAGGAGGGTCTGGAGGAAAAAAATTTATAGGAACTTGTCATGTTATTTTTCTTCTTCTATCTAAATCCGAGAGATTTTCCACATTTTTCGGGACACCCTGTATAGGTACTATATTTCACAGCAATAAGAACAAAATATTTGGACAATTTGAATTGTGGTAAATTTAATGCAATCGTGAAAAAACAGTATGAGCATCACGAACATTAAGGGTTGTACCGGTCTCCTGCCAAACATGGCCGTCGACCGGTGAACGTCCCTTACTGTTCTTGATGCTCAATATACATCGAATCAAATTGTTACCATAACAACTATTATCATAAAATTAAAATAACTACTAAAAAGTTAAATTGTCTAGAACTCCTTACATTTGAGGCTTTAGAAAAACATAATTATACAGTAAAAAAGTAAAAATTCAACATAGAATGGTATGAAATAAAATGCTTTATTTGTTATTATACTTCTTATTACAATGAGTTATAGTTGTTTATTTCACACAGCCTACATCTGACTAAATTGTAGTAAGCAATTGAAACATCATGGGGGAGCTAAAAGAACGCTTAGCTCCTGCAGAATTTGAAGTTTTCGAAAAATGCGGCACACCATGTCGTAGTATTTCACTTGTGCTTAATAGCGCTTTAGAACTACACACAATCTGTGCTTTTATGGTTATAGATATTTTGAAAAATCGTGGGGTGGGGGTGGGCCTAAAACAACGCTTACCCCTCCTATACACTCACGATGAGGGAGACTCATGCAAAGTTTCATTGACATAATTGAAACGGAGTTGAAGGAATTTAGCTTGATGTTGTTTTTACCTTCGTCCTTAGTGTTTGAGGAATTACTCATGAATTATTCTTATTTCGAATAAGTGACGCAAATCCTTAATTCCTTCGTTATCGATGGACCATAACACATTTGAAAGAAGATGGGCCGTTTCTCCGTAATCGCGGACACGGACGGACGACCGGATCAGACTGAAATGGGGAAATAATAATAATTAATAAACAACCGTTTTTTGCACTTAAGATATAATATTTATCAAATCATATTACGCATTGGCTTTAATTTTTTCTTCCACAAATTACAAAAACTAATTTGCCAGTGTTAAAAATAAGACCAACATTTGGCCCAAATACAATGCTACACAATGTCGTATTTTGTTTTTCAAAAGACATTCTTTTTAGTTCAATACTCATTCGAAACCATAAAAGGCATCTGTGAATAAAAGCACAATTAAGCACAGTTGCAATTATATAGCGTATCTCTCTTAATTCAACACAGTATGAAAATTGAGAAGAGGGGGCGTTGTAACAACCCTCCAAAATTTTTCCCAAACACTAAAAAATGCGGTCAGTACGTAACTTTCTTATGCTGTCGTAATGTATTCGTAAATAGGGGCAAAAGTTAATCAGTTGCAATACGGAACTATTAAACTTATTCATATTTGCTCTTGTATTAAATGTACAAAACACATGTAACTAATAGATAAATTTGTTTATTTACTTAACATTTATTTCCTTATATACTGCAATACACATAGTTATTGGTTTGGCATTCAGTTCGATACAAAATATAAAATTTTATTAAACTGGGTATTAGTGAAACACACGTTTGATTTTGTCTAACATGAAAATCATTGCTATACTGACAGTTTTCCGTTATGATGTCACTATTTACACAGTACGACTAAATTAATTTTCTGACGTTATTTAGTGTCCTATTAAAACGTTTTATTAGAGAAAGTTATTTAAAATTGAATTACCTTTTAAAATGTGGTTATAGCGTTTGTAATAAGTTGAGAGAAATTCTAGTACTTACTTATCCTTAATAATGGCGTTTTTTTTTATTTCATTATATTTAGCAGTTACCTATATTAGCAGGTACCTATATTAGTAAATAGATTTGAACCAAAAATTGATAAATCGAGGTACTCTAAAATTTATTTTAAATAAAGAAGTTCATTAAAATCGCACTCACCCGCACGCACGCGCGCACCCATACACACGTGAAGTGCCGAATTCAGTGGCGTGTTTAGAATTTTTATAGGGTATGCTGCAGTTTTTGAGTAAAAATATAGATTTGCATTTTTTAAATGGGAATCATAGTTGGCTTGCCAACCATCAGCTGCAGTTCTTTCTTAGTTTTTCATAAATATAAACATCCAGATACTTATTTTTAAAACTGATAAATATAACAAACATTTTCTTAGGAAAAAGGGAAGATAAGAATCGTAAAATCAGTATACCACAGAAACGGAACAATTTCAATATTTAAACAACTGTTTGAGATTGTCATCCTTTCAATAAATTATTGTTCCTTTCTGCTGCAGAATATATGACCTGACGTTCAAAGTATGTTGTGAAGATATTTCTGTGAATTAAATATTGTTTCAAATTTATTATTGTTGTAACTATAATGGGGAATTATGGTGAGCTACGAAAACTTTGAAAAACATGATATGGTAAAAGCATTTATAGAAAGTAGAAAAAAGGCAGATGAAGCTTTTGAATTATATTTTAACAAGTATTTTCATATTTTCACCAGTGTTGGCATAGTATATTATTTAAAATCCGGAAAAATTCCTTCAGGCAGCATTGTGTTGAATATAATCGGCAACGGAGACACCAATGACTCGATATACGTTTGATAAAATAATAAAAAATGTACCATAATTTGCTCACCTACTACTTCAATGGAAAGCCGGTATAATATTGGCGACAGTGCAAATGATATTTATTAAAGTACGTCCCAGAATATCAGAGAGTAATAATGATAATTTAAACAAAGGTGCTTTAATGTGACACCTGCAAAATATTGTGTTAAATAAAGACGGTTCAGGTAAACAACAAACAAAACACGACCCTTTAAAATTCGACTTAAGCCTGACAACTCATAGACTGCGGATGGGACTTCAGTGTATCAAAAATTGTAGATTTTTTATTTTACATACCTTATAGCAGGGGTCGGCAACCTTTTTGATCTTCCGAGCTACCTAGCAAGTTTGGAAAATTTCGCGATCGCCCTTTCTTAGTTGGCATACCTTTATTTATACTTCTAGGTTAACCGCTAATGGTTAATATTTCTGATCTACGAAACAAAAAAATTAAAAAATACATATATTTCAAAAACATTTATTTTTATTAGAACAGAAATCAAAATATTCAATCATTGCAATCTAAATCTAATGTGAAGCCTGGCACTGTTTTTCTTCAGCTAATTTTTTGTAGTTTGGAGTGTACTGTGAAATGGCAGTCCTCAAAGTAGCATCCAAATGATCGTTGGTCATTCGCGAGCGAAATTTGTTTTTCAAAAAGTTCATATTCGAAAATGACGACTCGCATAAATAAGTGGAACCAAAAAAAAATTTGTACGAAGGGCCGCTTCCCGAAGGAATGGATATTTTGCATCGCAGACTAAGCGCCAAAATGTATCGGCTGTAGCAAACGTTTTCAATTCAGCGTCGTTTTATATGGTAATAATTTCCATTTCTAGTGGAGTAGCATCCAGATGACTGAAAACAGCAACTATTTCTTGAGCCTTAGTTTCAACGTCGCAGGCAAAAAAACGGATTTAAAAGAAATCTAGCAACGGGTTCCAGCTTCCTAAATTCCTCAAATCTTCTTGTAAAATCGGCTTTCAAGTGTTCGATAATCTGTACGTATTTTTTAGTATCACTGTTTTCCATTCCATTATTAATAACTTCTTGCAAATCCGGAAAATGCTTGAATTCGTCTTTTTCAATATTGGTCTTCCAGAATGCTAACTTTCCACAAAATGATTGAACTGCAGAGATCATATTAATAATCCTTTTGTCTTTCCCTTGAAGTTCTAAATTTAATTCGCTAAGTTTTTCTGTAACGTTAAGAAGAAATGCAAAATCTGTTAGCCATTTTGGATCATTTAGTTCTAAGTAGATAATATCCATTTCTTCCAAAAAATGTTTAATTTGTGGAAGTAGTTCCTTAAATCGCAGAAGTACTTTGCCTTTACTAAGCCAACGCATGTAGAAGTAAATCTTCATATTGACATTCCAGTTCATCCGTAAGCTCCTTGAATAATCGCCGTTTTAAAGCATGAGCTCTAATACTGTTAATTATTTTTATTACCAATTTCATAATGTCAATATTTAAAAATTTATTCGTGAATTATGCAGTGATAACGAAGAAACGGAGGGAACAATTCGTCTTTTTGACATAATGAAAGAAATCCATTATGAAGGCCGGTCAAAGCTGCGCACCATCTGTGGTTATACTAGCTAATTTTTGAAGAGGTACACTTTCCTTAGTTACAAAGTCCTTGAATGCAGAAAAAATATCTTTTCCGGTACTTCTTCCGGTCAAGGGTATAATTTTCCAAAATTCTTCTTTATTTGAAAAATCATCGAAGCTTATTTTCAAAAAGATGCTTAGGTGCGCAGTGTCAACCACATCATTGGATTCATCCATCTGTAAACTGAAGAATGCACATGATTCAATGTCTGTTTTCAATGGACTGCTTAAATCTGATGTCATAATTTCAATTCGACGAGTAACTGTGCGCGTTGAAAGTTGAATGGAATCAATGGCACTTAATATTTATGTTTTGTTTTTAAAGTATTTAAAGTTAGACAAAACCAAGTCGAGAGCTTCATTATTCGTATTCACTACTCCATTTGACTGTGCTGGTTGGGGATGTCGATCAAAGTTAATCGAAATTCAATTTTATACTTTTATAGCATATTAAGTTGGGTTGGCCCTCCTCAATTTATTAAAAAACCAAAACGCATAATGGGTTACAGTGCAACATTATTTTCTTTTCGCTAAACATATGCACTAATTCAATAGTCTGTTGTATAATTAACTACAAGAGCCGTGTCTATATTTAATCAAATTGAGTGATATGAGTACCATACAATTCCACATATGTTTCAATTAAATGACGTTTATGGTAAGTTGAATTTTTGAAATAACTAAACATGCTTTTAAATCCTGATAATGATAATCATTTTTTTATTTTTATACACCAACATAATGGCTCATTATTTCCTGGTATAGTCAATTGTTGCAGAGTAGAGGAGGCTACAACGCAAACCCAACGGTGAGATCATATCGGTAGGCTTTACAGCAAAACGTGCACATCAATCTTCTGGAACTAGCGATTGTGAAATCATTTTTGGGAGCAGAACTGAAGAAGGCAATGATTCAGGTAGTGGCGTAGTGCTATTATACAAAATTGAAAAAATGGATGTTGAACCAAACTGGTACAAATGAAATCATTATAAGTGAATTTGAACAAAATATTACAAAAAAATGACGAAATGTACACCATACATGACCTCAATTTTTGTACGAGACTGTGGCGCAATACTATATTAAGTACCAAGGTAGAAAGAACGGCATTATTCTCGAGAGACGCGCAGCCTTGACGTAAACTATTTCTCGAGAGAATAATAATGACGGTCTTCCACCGAACTGCGTGTACAATCATTTGGAAATAAAATAATAATCAATAGAAATTCGTTGTAGTTACTCATATGATAATCATATCGGTATTGCGTTGCAAATATGGGGCGTCAAATATGTTTTCGTCCCGAGGAATGGCTTGCTTTCAAACTTTTTAAAAGCCCGATAATACACTCATTACATATATGATCGTGAATAATAGCTATTTATGTATCATCTCTATAATGCAATGCTTTATTGAACGAGTCCGGTGTATGGCCGAGCGTAGCAAGTTCAATTAACTCATATTTTGGACAATATGCATACACAGCTTAATGGTAGACAGTTAAATTTGGCTTATTAACGAAAAAAATTAGTTCAATGACATTTTTAGCATTGAAATAAACTTATGTTGGCCTTGACAGTTGTACATATAAATTTAAAAACGTCGAAATCTGACATAATATTAAACTAAAGATAACTTTACACCATATATGTACTAGTTTTATACATATATGCTTTACACTAACTTGCAAAATAATGCAATTTTCTTTCATTAGTACAATAAAGAGGTGTAAAACTATCATAACAGTCCTTTTTAACGTGATATAAGCAAATTTTTATGTACGCATCACACTTAATTGTATAAATTATATTGTTTACGTGTTATTGAATTTTTTTTAAACACTCTTTCCTTTAAAAAAGACGATTGTAAAAATAATTGAAAATGTAAATAAGTTTCCAAATTGATTACAAAGTGAAAGTGAGATTTACAAATCCTAAAATTTATTAAATGTTGGCGACACTTAGGTACTAAATATTTTAAAGGTGCTAAAGATCAATCATCTACCTCTACAAAGCTGTACGTGTACATAGTACACAATAAGTAGGTAAAGTCGGGCCGGCGAGAAGTGTCTTCTGACTCATCTTTTAGTAAAGCATGGTTTAAGATTTTAAAAACTTATCTCGTTATTGGTTCATATAGTTAATAATTTTGAATACCAACAAAACATCGTCAACGTTTCTAGGTTATTTCAAATTTAAGCCGCGCTGTCAAATTTTAATAAAATTATTGATCAAATATCTCGGGATTTAGCATCTTAAAGGTCTTAAAAATCCCCATCCACTCGTATAAATAAAGTCGAATTTCGTTAAAGGTCAGTTCGCACTTATTCTGGCATGTATAGTCCACCGAGTGTGGGTAGTCATATGACAAAAATATACAGGGTTATTACAAATGATGTTCCCGATTTCAATTATAAATATTACTGGATTAACCTATTTTAAGACCATCAGTTGGTACCACGGGAAAGAAAAACTCATAAAGTTTTGTTTACATTGATTTAAGTATGTATCAGCTGTTTGTTAAAGTCAATTGTGTAATGGCTGAATTTGAAGACAGGAAAGCATTTTATGTGTTGGATTATCACATCAACCAATCAGTTATTAGCGTGCAACGTCACTTTAGAACCAAATTTAACGAAGATCCTCCTAACAATCACAAGTGGTACTTGAATTTTAAGAGAAATTGGTGCATTTGTAAAAAGAAATCAACTGGAAGGCCGTCAGTAAACAATGACGCTGTACAGCAGGCAAGGGAAAGTTTTACGCGTAGTCCACAGAAATCTACTGTTAAATGCAATAGACAGCTTGGTATACCACAGTCAACAGTTTGGAAAATTTTACGTAAACGTATAAATTTCAAGCCTTACAAACTTCAGCTTGTTCAAACATGAAAAGCAAATGACAAAGTTCTAAGACTTTCTTTTTGTGAGAACATGTAGGCCTTGATGGAAAATTAAAACTATGTAAAATGTTTAGTCTTTAGTGATGAAGCCACATCCCACTTGTATGGTAACGTGAACAGACATAATGTCATAATATGGGGCTCGGAGAACCACACACCTACATCGAGCACTTACACTCCAAAGTTAATCTGTCTTGTACTATCATTTACAACAAAGTGTACGGACCTTTTTTCTTTATTGGACAAACAATAAATGGAATAAATCTTGGATATGATGACGGAATGACTTCTACCGAAATTAGAACAAGAATCGCTAAACTTCATTCTGGACTTCAAAATCGGCTGCCTGGTAGATGAATCGGTCGTGCAGGCCCAAGTAATGGTGCACTCTTGAACTGGCTTCCAAGATCTCCGGACACCACCCCCTGTGATTTTTTCTTGTGAGGATACATCAAACATAAGTAAAGTGTATACACCACCAGAAAGCATACCTGAGATCCCAACAACGGATTACCAGAGCCATCGAAAGTATGGCAAAAGCTTGATTACACGCTTAACATCTGTCGTATCACAAGGGGTTCCCATATAGAACATTTCTAATTCTTGGCATCTAGGATGAAACTTCTTGAGTTTTTCTTGAAATGTAACTATTTTATTTTTTTGTATGATAAATAAAACTAGATTTATGTACACTTGAAATCATGAACATCATTTATAATAACCCTGTATTGTACAACTGTAAACGATTATCAGAACCGACCGGGTCAGCAAAATTTCGTTTTGGATCTGTTTTACAAATTAATTATATCAAAAATTTTCAATAAGAAACGAATTAGGTAGCAGTAGGCAGTGCCCGAATGAAGTGCGAAAAGTTTGGTTAATTGCCAAGGATCGTTTTTAGCCGACAGATCTCACTGCGCCAAAAGAGCCAAGGCTGTAATTTGGTTATCGAAGCCGCTTATAAATAACTGATTTTGTCATAAATAAATACACTGTATTGGATGTTAAAAATGAGATTTATTATTAGTTAATAATATAACCGATTTTAAAAATCTCAGTTTACAGTTTGTCACTATAGGTGTATATAAAACGAATGTAAACCTAAGTACAGCTACAGAGGTATATATTAATTATAATAATACTTTACAATGTTATAAAGTTAAGATTCTAATTTTTGCTTTAAATTCAAATATTGGACATCTTATAATTAAGTCATCACCTTCACTTTCACTATCATCTTCACTTGACTCTCCGAGATTGATTACTAGACGTTTTACCATTTCCTCAGCTCTTTTTTGAACGTCCCACCACTGGCTCATTTCCTTTTTAGCATGTAAAATACACTTTTGCCACAGTTCTCCAGTTACTTGGTTTAATGAATCCTTCCATAGCGATACAACATTTTCATCCCTTTCAACGTTTTTGTTGTAATACTGTTTACAATTTGCCCAGATTAACTCTATATGGTTGAATTGGCAGTGATACGGAGGTAAACGTAAAATTTGATGTCCACATTGATGAGCGATTTCATCAATTGCATATATTTTTGGAACTTGTAAATCCTTGGCAGTTTGTAATAATTCCACTTTCAGCATGAGGAATGTTGTGTTTTCTTCAAAATCGAAGATTTTCTTTCTTCCAATTACTTGAAGGTATTTTTTCTACTAATGTAGAATGATAACTGCCATTGTCAAGAATTATCAAACTTGGTTTTTTTAAATTTGGTAAAAGCTGTTTTTGAAACCATTTTTGAAATAAATCAGCGTTCATACTATCGTGGTAGTCTGCTGTCTTACTTTTACTGGAAAATACCAATTATGAATTACCATCCTTGCTGCCACCACTCAGTACGCTAAAACTAAAATTTATTCGGTTAAAAATATTTTTAACAAATAGGACTATTTTAATTACCGTTTCCCTTCTCCTAGCGCTTTGTTTTTTTTTTTTTGCTTTTCAAATCATTATCATGCCACGATTTTCGAACGCTTCCTCGACTAAAAATCCACGTCTCATTCAAAAAGGCAGGATCGTAACTAATTTCACAACTTTTATTAGTAAAATATTTTCGAAAAAATGTTGCTCGAGCACCAGCAATATGAACATGTTCCATTGAAAGCCTTCTTTCATCGTCAACTTTGAATCCAAAACCAATTTTGTGTAACAATTGTTTTAAACTCGTTTTACTGAAGGTAAATACTCTATCCTCTTTAAATTTAGTTTTGAGTTTTACGATAGTAATATGTGAGCCAGTAGATATGCTATACCGATCCTGTCCCACTTTTCTACTATACTTTTTCTACGAGTGTTTTTGATCAAGGTCAACTCACGTACACATTCGCTACGTCCAAGTACATAGTTTTTCAAGGTCATCATACACATTGCCTGCATAAAAGTATATTCCTCAAGGTCAAGGTCATTGAATAAAACTAGATTTTAAAAAGGCACTAGAAAAGTTACTAGATTGTTTCTCAAGGTCATTGACGCTCCCGTGCAGATGTCCGCTTCAAAACCACGTCGCAGGAAAGGTTGGTAACACTGTCTCTTCAAGGTCTCTGCTCTAAGGTCGCTCTCACTTCCAGGGTTCTTAACGTACATACACCCTGCCTCAAGGTCACGCATAGATTGCTTGTCATCAAGGTCATCCATGCACGTACGCGCGCCCTGCTTCAAGATCGAAGCGTCCATGTACATGGTTTTTCAGGGTCACACATTGCCCTCACCAAAGTATATTCGTGAAGGTCATTGAAGTAACTAGGTTTCAAGAAGGCACTAGAAGTTACTAGATTGGTCGTCAAGAAGACTCCCCCGTACGGATTCTCCCCTTCAAGGTCACATGGACATGGTCAGTCCCATTGCCAAGGTTCTTAACGTACACACATCCCGCTTCAAGGTCATCTTAGGATTTCAAGGTTACGTGATTAACCTCATTTGTCAAGGTCACACACAATTGGGGGTATATAGGAGGATGCTCTTCAAGGTCACCAACACTACCCCACTTCTAACTCACTTTTGATAATAATAATAAACCTTCCCGTACAGTGCACATAAAGGTCAATGGTTTTCAAGAACATCGTATACATTACCTGCATCATGGTATATTCCTCAAGGTCATTGTAGTAACTAGAAAAGTCACTAGACTGGTTTTCAAGGTCATTTGGTCTCCTTTCATATTGCCTACATCAAGGTCAATGGGTTTTCAAGGTCATCGTACACATTGATTCCAAATATTCCTCAAGGTCATTACATTACCTACCCAAAAACTACAAGATCTTTCAATGTCACGTTCCCTGCACCAGTCTTCAAGGTCAGGAAATGATCAAGGTCACCAATCTATCCTCTGGATAAGTGTTAATTTGACAGGAAATTTTCAAGGTCACGCCCCCCATCAATTTCAGGAAGTTCATTGACATGTCTCAAGCCCTGAGGTGTTATTACAATTTTCAAGGTCAGGGGTATTAAATAGACTTTTCAGGGTGTGGGGGATTCCACTTTTCAGGGCCAAGGTCACCAATTCTTGCCTGAGCCAAGTTAGTTATTACAATTATTCTCAAGGTCTTCCGCTGGGGTATCATATTACAGATTCTTGTCTGCTAATAGTCAAAGTTCATTGACCTTTTCAAAGTTAGCACCTCAAGGTCAAAGGTTATTCAAAGTTCTTGTATTGATTGTGTTGTAATAAAAGGGTTATAATTACGTGGCCTCATACTACAAGGTCACGTTCCCTGCATCAGTCTTCAAGATCAGGAAATAGTAAAGGTCACCAATCAATTCTCTGGCTAAGTGTAAATTTGACAGAAATTTTCAAGGTCACGCTCCCCCAATTCCACGAAGTTCATTGAACTCTGTCTCTATCATTGTTGTGTATGCTAAGCATGTTTCAAGGTCATCAAGCAATTCTTGGAAGTTTACTTTGTAAGGTCATGCCCTCCCAGCAAAGTGCCCTCAAGTGGTTCCGTTCCCCAAAACAGGTAGCCGTTTTCTAAAAACGAGTAGCCGTTTCCTAAAACAGGGGGTCCGTTTCCCAAAACAGATAGCTGTTTCGCAACACAGGTAACCTTTTCTCCCCATTTCAAGGTCACACCTATGAGAAAATAACAAAAGCGATTCATTGTTCTGTCATGATTCCTAAAAATAGATTGTTATCCAGCTATCCCAACCATTTCAGGCTCAATTCCAGGAAATCAATTTTTAAGAACAAAGGGGATCCATTGTTCAGGCCGACGCTTCAAAGTCTATGCTTACAATTTTCAAGGTCACACATCTGAGAAAAAAACAAGGACCATCCATTGTTCCGTTATAATTTCTAAAAATAGATTATCTAGACACCCCCTACCTCAATTCCGAGAAATCAACTTTCAAGAACAAAGGCGATCAATTGCTCAAGCCGACGATTCAAGATCTATGCTTATAATTTTCAAGGTCACACCTCTGGTAAAAGAACAAAGGCGATTCATTGTTTTGGCTGAGTTATAGCTTCTAAAAATAGATTGCTATCTGACTACCCCCCACCTCAATTCTGAGAAATCAACTTTCAAGAACAAAGGCGATCCATTGTTCAGACTGACGCTTCAAGGTCTTCTAACAAGTAAAATATTTTTTATAAAACATAATTTATTAACCGCAATATTCATCTATATCTACAGATAAAAAGTCGATTTAAGTAAATACACATATTATGGGAAGTTTGATGTGGTCACTTAACATTAATACTTTTGCTGGATCATATCTATTTTATTTATTATTTGTTTTTCACATTCAATTTCCTTCAACTGATTTTCGTTTAGTGTGGTCCACGATACATCATCATCTTTCCTAATACGTATTTTCATCGCTTCGTTATAATGTTTACTAGCCATACATTCAACTTTCCTTAAAGCCTTCATATCAGGATCTGAGATCCTTTTACTTTGAGACATTGTTTAAGACTTATTACAAACCTACGTCTCTTAAACTTATATGCAAAAACATAAATTAAAATCTTTTAATTGTACAGTTCCGTAAATCCAAATTTCAAGGTCAATTCCGAGAAATATATTTTCAAGATTAAAGGTGATTCGAACTTATCCGACCTTACCCGATCTTATCTCTATATAAGTAGATAAAGAACAGTCCCACGTCAGTCGATACATTGCAATCGTCACAACAACAATTACCCAAAGTGAGCAGCAAGTATTATTACATAATCACCAGTGTGCGCGTCATATTTTTATACATTACAATCGTGACTAGAAGTTTTAATGTAAACCGAAAGTATTATGAAGGCTAATTTGTTAAAAGTTCATTATTACGTGTGTGCTTTATATTGTTGACTATGAGTATGCCAAGTAGTAGTGAGATAGTTAATTTAACAAGGCGTGGTTTCACATGGATTAAAAATATGTCAGTTTTATTTTCAAAACATATATCGAATTGCAACCGATGCTTGAACTATTTTTCTTCAGATCGCCTTCCACAAAAACACACCACTCACTGTCAGCAACTTAATCAATGCTCTACTAGGCTACCTACCGAAGCGGAAATGAATTTGCAGTTCAAAAATTTCGTATTCCAAGAAAAGGTACCATTTGTCATTTATGCTGATTTAGAAAGTATTTTAGACAAGTGTTTAAATGGTATCGATACACCTTTCAACATTGCTTACTATTTGAAGTGTTCATACGATGATTCTTTATCCCGATTTAGGCTTTACAGAGGAAAGGATTGTATTCAATGGTTTGTTAACGAGCTTAAAAGTATTGAACATCAGACCACGGAAGTAATCAATCAAATAATTCCTATGGGTACTTTAAGTCTCAGTCAGGTTGAGCAATTTGAAAGCGCCACGATTTGTCACATTTCTCGAAAACCATTTATTAATTTTGATATAACAGTTAGAGACTATAATCATCTTACAGGAGCATCTCGGGGGGCAGCGCACCAGGAATGCAGCCTAAATTATACAGACTCCCACATTCTACCAGTTGTGTTTCATAATTTATCAGGTTATGGTTCTCATTTCATCATTAGAGAATTGGCTAGTGTTCCCGGTTCGATTTCACTGCTGCCCATAAACAAAGAAAGATCTCTTTCACGAAGGTAATGGAAGGCACAAAAATTAAGTTTAGATTTATTTACTCTTTCAGATTTATGAGCAGTAGTATTGAAAAGTTGTCAGACTATTTGGAGGATAGTAAAAAAATGATTACCCGAACTAATTGTAACAACGATGATGAATTTTCGCTAGTAGTTTGCAAAGGTGTCTCCTTATGAGTATATTGATACGTGGGATAAATTAAAGGAGACCACGCTTCCGCCTAAAGAAGCATTTTCCAGTCATCTTAATACTGAGGGAACCAGTGATGCGAGTTTTGCGCATGCGGTTAACGTTTGGAACAAATTTAGTATTACATCGTTAGGGGAATACTCGGAACAGACGTTCTACTTTTAGTAGATATTTTGGAGAACTTTCGACAAACTTGTTTAAGTACTTACGGTCTTGACCATCTGCACTATTATACAGCTCCCGGTTTAGCCTTCGATGCTATGCTTAAAATTACACAAGTAAAGTTAGAACTATTTACTGACATTGATATGCTAATGTTTATTGAACGAGGGATTAGAAGTAGTGTAGCTCAGTGTTCAAATCGGCATGCTAAAGCTAACAATAAGTACATGGGGGAAAAATTTGAGCCCACCTCCGAAAGTGTGTATTTAATGTACTACGACGTAAATAATTTATATGGAGCCGCCATGTCAGAATTTCTACCATTTGGCGATTTTTCTTTCGTTGATGAAGCTAATTTTGAAAGTTTAGATTTAATAAACCATCCCGGTGATTCGAAAATTGGTTATATAGTCGAGTGTGATTTAGACTATCCTATAGAATTGCATGAGAGTCACAGTAATCTACCGCTGGCACCGGAACATATGGTTCCACCCACGCCTGATTCCAAAATGAAAATATTACTGCTTACATTGTATCCAAAACGTAATTATGTAATTCATTACAGAAATTTGAAAGTATATTTAAAATATGGATTGAAGTTGGTAAAAGTACACCGTATATTACGTTTTAAACAATCCCCATGGTTAAAAAAATATATAGATTTAAATACAGCCATGCGTCAGCAATCTCAAAATGAATTCGATAAAAATTTCTATAAATTAATGATTAATAGTGTTTTCGGGAAGCTAATGGAAAATGTACGTAAGCATAAGGATATACGTTTAGTAACAAAATGGGAGGGTCGCTATGGTGCTTGTGCTTACATATCAAAACCAAATTTTCATAGTTGTACAATATTTGACAATGATATGCTTATCATTCAAATGAATAAGCTTGAAGTACATCTCAATAAACCTATATATGTGGGATTCAGCGTTTTGGACGTTTCAAAAACTTTTTTATATAATTTTCGTTACGGTTACACACTACCCAAGTTCCATAATAGTCCGGATACGGATAGTCTCATATACGCCTTTTCGGTTCCCGATATCTATGAATGTATTAAAGAGGACATTGATAAATTCGATACACCTGATTATAGTCCCGACAACATCTTTGGACTCCCAGTAGTAAATAAAAAAGTCCCCGGCTTAATGAAAGATGAAAATCATGGCGAAATTATGGTGGAATTGTAGGACTTCGCGCAAAAATGTATGCTTACGCGGTTGATGAAGGGGTTGTAAAAAAATCAAAGGGTTCTACCCAAGCAAGCGTGAGGCAGATCACGATTAATGATTATAAACAGGTTTTGTTTGATGGTGGCGTAATAAGGCGCTATCAACATCTCATAAGATCAAAGAAACATGATGTGTTTACCATTAAACAAAATAAAGTCATACTTAATCCTTATGACGATAAACGCTTAGTAAATTTTGATTTCACTGATACTAGACCCTGGGGGTACAACAAATGAAGTTATTATTAAGACATTATTTGATAGAAAATTAGCTTAGGCAATACCGTTAAAGGTTTTACGAAATTGTGTACCGATAAAGGTTCGTTAAGCTTTAATGATGTAGATAGAATCTTAGATGATATGAATTTACTTGGTAACACCCCTTAAAATGTACATTATACAAGTTATTATGGAGTGTACAAATGTTAGCGTACAAAATATTGTTTATAAAGACACTTTCTCTAAGTGAATGTATTGAGACAACAGCATATTATGCTAATTAAAAGTGCCTCGCTATTTTAATTGAAGTATTATTAGAACAAAACATGACATATAAGTTTCAACCGTGGGAAAATGAGGAGCACCAAAAAATTGGTTTTGGAAAACATTGAAAAACGTGAAACAAATTCCTGCTTGGGATTGACATGTAAACCAGATTCGGGAATATGGCCATCCAGTAATTTAAACGATTATAGAAATACTTTAGGTTTACTTTATAAGATGGTGTAATATTTAAAAGAATAAAATTATAATTTGTTACGTGGTTTTAATTCATCTAAAAGTCACAAACAATTCCTATAGCTATATTATAAAGCTAAATCGTCTTTATTGATCCATGATCTTTCATCCAATCCCCACCACTTTACGAATCACTTATTATTTTTGTAGCGAAACACTTTTTCCGCAAGGTACACATCCGGATACTTTGTTTTCTGTAATTCGTGTTCATAAAAGCCTCCCAGTACAGGTGATCCTTTCATGTGTTCCAACATGTAGGTGGTTGGGTTAGTAATGCGAACTTTCACAATCTTAAATAGTTCACTTGACCAATTGGGGGTGTATCCTTTGGCAAAAATACTTTTAAACTTACTGATTCGTACTATGTCACCCACACAATAACGATTCCTATCAACTGTTTTTATATGAGTGTAAGCCTCTAGCTTTTTATGATTACCGATATCTTTGGGCTTCATTCCTGTAGCTGTAGTTCAATGCTTACGATTGTTATAATCCATCGTTACGGTGTCAATTGTATCAATCCATTTATATTTACCCTGTAGGCTGAATGACTTGTATAGAGCAGACTTAACGGTCCTGATAACACGTTCCGCAATTGCTGCCTTCTTTGTGCTATAGATGGAGTAATGGTTGACTCCATAACGCTGCATTAGTTTAGTGAAATGTTCATTGTAGAATTCTTTTCCTGCATCTGTCTGCAAATTGGAAGGTTTCCGGCCCGTTTTGAAGATTGCCTGCATGGCCTTGGCAACTTCTATGCCTGTTTTCGTTTTTAATCCTTTGGTCCACAAGTATTTCGAAAAACAGTCAATAACCACTAAAATATATTTGTAGCCCTTATTTTGTTTGGCATATGTGTTAAAATCGGCCAAATCTGCTTGCCAGAGGTCATCATATCCCTTAATTATTGTGCGCCTTCGTTACAATTTTTTCTTGCGGGTTTGTGCAATTCATTGACGAGTTGTAATTTGGACATGGTATTAATTTATCCACAATTTATTTAAGTTGGTGTAGTTTTTCCTCCAACACTAGATAAGCGTTAAAGTTTCCTTTAACAGCTTTCTGAACTGCTTGCAGACAAAAATCAAGGTATCCTTTACTTTTAGCATCACCACCTTCTTCCGGATCCGCCAACTGTGTCAAACGGTTTCCATCCAAATTCAACCTTGTCGATAAATAGTATTGCTTGCTGATAACATCTTGAGAATCTATGGTGTTGGCAACATTGCTGAGTCTCTTATTCTCGATATCGGATTGATCATCAATAAGTTGAAACTGAGGGGTTAATTTCTTAAATTGATACTGGGCATGTGACCGTCCAAATTTATCAAGGGGTATTTTAGTTATGATATGTCGACATCAATGCATTCTGATTTATATTGTTCAGAAACCTAGTGTTTGGTCTTTCAATGTATCTATCTTCATACAATTCCTCTACAATTGATATTATATCATTTACGACACCTGTGTTTCCAACCAATTTTTCTGCCCACAATACTTCTAGATCACGAATTAGTTCATGTACATCATTCCAATACTTATGTTCAATCGGTCTGTTTGTTAATTCCTTAAAAAACATAACTCCACCTCCCTCAGTTGTAGGTGATGATGCTGACAGCAAGAGTTTGATTAATTGTGTATTTTGCTGCGGCTTCCTCGAATTTGTCCACTTACATCATAATCTCGCCTTGCAACATTCGTAGCTAGTAAAATACTTTTATAATTCTTTCTATCCTTTGAATTTCCTAGATTTAAATCGGGTTCATTCATAATAAGCAGATCATATAAACCTGGAGTCCCTTTATACCTGACGCCTTTAATAATCATATCGTTTCCTTTAATTGTGACGGGGGTATTACCAATTGTCCATTTGTCTGTTTTGGTGTCGTAGTGGACTCCATAAGTGTGATCAATAGCACCTTCAAGATCTCTTATAATACGTTCATCGTATATACGAGGTAATTCGTGGTACTGCTCGAGAAATTCTTCGGAGATGGGTTCATTACAGGAATCACCTGCGACACTAAGAGATTCTTCTTCCTCGGCAGTGATCTCTCCTACGTCAGACGTTTCTAGGAAAGGTAGTGTACGAGGAGGGGGATTTATTTGAAAAAACGGAAGCTCGGCTAGGGGGCTTGAAGCACTCTTCATTGCCAATGAGGGTGAAATGAAGCGTGGAGCTAGCGGGCTAGTAGTAGCATGCTTTCTTCGAAATATGAACAAAGGTGGGTTTTTGGATTTAACGTCAACAGATTCCTTTTTGGGTGTTTTTTTTATCAGGATACATTTTATTCACTATTTCAGTTAGAGGTTCTATTATAGGTTTATAAGTACTTTCAAATGTTCTTTCATTATCAATGCGGGCAGTTTTAAGACTGCTGTATTTCTGCTGTATTATTTTACGAGCCTGAATAATTTTTCGCTTTAATATCATCTCCTTATTGTCCATTGTAGCAAAATTGGTGATAGCTGTTAATACCTAAACGGATGAGTAACTACTAAATCACTGAAAGCAGGTTAAGGTATTATACAGGGTGTAGCAAGGCAGATTTCAGTTTACCTGGAGCTACTTAAACTGAGCAGTTAAGGTATTATACATTCATCAAACCTTTTCCTATAGCAACCATTATTGACTTCAGCATCCTTATTTATGACTATGAACCCAAAAGGATCTATCGAGTACTTTGAACACATATCCCGAAACAATGTCATGCTTATGGTGGGGCTTATATGATCCTCGTACACATGTTTTAGGTTTAATTCATCTTGCTCAAATAATATAATTAGATTCGCATTGTCACGAATTAATTGCTTTGGAATTTTACTGTAAGTTTGACCCAAATAGAAACAGTCAATATCGTTATGTCTACCCATAGAAAAATATGCCCTTATGTTATTTTGCTTTTCACAGGCGATATCATCAAGATAAAGATAGAGTTTGCTTTTGCACAATTCGGCTCAATCACATCTTGATTATAACTGAACGTAAAGTAACCATATCCTTTATCAGAAGTAGGATTTCCTGTAACAGTTTGTACTTGTTTTGATTCAATCACTAGGAGTATACGTATACATGTTTAAATTTCAAACCATTTTTCTCAGTAAGCAAACTAATCATTGCGTTTGTTCTGCTGCAATTGCAGGGGCCGCATATAATACCAGGTATACTATTAGGAAGTAAATCACCATGTTTTGAAGTACCAGACTTTTTATCAAAGTCATGATTTTGAATGGAAGTTTTTGTTTCTGCGCAACTACTTCAATGAAACTAAACGAATAATTACAACATTTGTATTTATATACTAGACATACAGATTATAATTTTTTCACTTCTCCGGTGAGTGGGTTGTACTGCACAATAGCATCGTAGAGAATAAAACCATAGCAAACGATTCCATTATCGAAAGGTGTTAGAGATTCCATTTCCAATTTGATGTCTACTGTTGAGTTTTTTAAGGATTCTTTCTGTTTAGAACAGTCCATTACAAATACTGGACATGATTTGAATTCGGTGCAGTTGAATAACGCATCTGTATTAACTTCACCATAGTAGTCACATCGGAAGTTCAAAAAATTGCGATAGGCAGGTATGTATTGGTTAGCACTGAAGTTCAAATGCATTGCTTCATAGAGATAATACTCGGAATTCAGATGTACTTTAAGGTTTCTGATGTTAATGTGATCAAATTTTCCGGCTCTTGCAGACTTCGTGTACTTTTTACCTTGTTGGAATGCAACAATTATCCAGCGTGGTTTTTCTAGTTGCGTTGACGTTTTTATTGGCCATATATCAGAGGTTGCTTGTTTTCAAGCAGGTAATTCATATAACTCCCATTGACGAAATGGAACAGTAATAATAGAATTCTTATTGATTCCTTCAAACAAGTCCAGTTTCGCGGCATCACTAAGGGTTAAGTGTGGTACTTTCCATTGAATTTTATTTAGGGTTCTTTCCGCATCAACGTCACATTAGTAGCAGTTTGTATCGCTTCTAGATCGAATTAAAATCAACTCTTGACGCATATTCACGATCACTTGACGATAATCCTCCATTATTCCAAATATGTGGTTCAATGGTATGCATACTGTAAAGGATTTTTCGCCATTTCCCTCATCGAATTCTACTTGTAATGGTTCCTCATTCTTTGTTGACCACCCCAAATGGCTTAAGGCTTTGCTCTTGCTTGTCGTATAAGAAATATATCCTTTAAGTGTAGATGTTATGCCGGGATTTCGGCAAACGTCCACTCTTTGACCGCCTAACTCATAACGAATCTCTTCGAAAAGGAAGTTGGGGAAATTATTGGTTAAGTTGCATGATCTTCCTTCATCTTTTTCAGCTTACCTTCTATGTACATAAAAATATCATAAGTAGCTGTAATTAGATCCTGACTTTGAATTAAAATGCGCATTTCTTCGGAAGGTCCATACTTAGAAGAGCCGTACGGAAGGTAGGTGTGAATATCTAATTTAATTATAACATCATCAGAATGTACGTTTTGAAAGATGTTTAATGATTCGGTGATTGTGTCTCTGTAGATGTTAACCACAATGAGGGTTGACGACTAATTAAATATTTACTATAGGGATGATGTCTTTTATATGAATTTCTTCTCAAACCTTTAAATTAATTGTTATTAATTATGCCTTTTACAGTTTTTTAAATTCATATGATTTTTTAAGAAGGCAAATCTATCACTATGAATACTTACATTGTTATACAAAGAAAATCCCTTGTTCACATTACATATTGCATTTTTTAAATTATATGCACACTTTTGAATGCAAACCTATCGTTTTAGCAAAATTCATTGTACATATGGTTATTTGTAGCGAAACCTTTTTCCTCATAACACATTTTCATTAAAGTCTGTTAACTATTATATTACTAATTATGCAATGTAGTTTTGGGAAGCTTTATTGTTAAAATTATTAAAAATAGTTACTACATTTTTAAAGAATGCAGATGCATTGTGTGTTTTATACAAAGAAAAGCCCTATTAGCTTGAATATTACATTTTTTTATACATTCCTACAAATTTTTAAGAATGCAAATGCATTATTAACAAACAAAGAAAACCCATTGTTCAATAAATCATTGACTTTTTCCGCATTACATATTTTAGATGAATACATATGCATTCAGGGGACAAAGCGATACAATAACTTCAGGTTGTGATGTGTGTAAGCGGAACATATCATTGTGCAAAAGAGATAAACATTAAACAAGCAAACTTCATTCAAGGTCTCTTACACATACAAATTTATTTAACATTTCTTAGAGATACATTAATATTTTAATTCTTCATCTAATCTAATTATTTACCACATTCGGGAGGTTCGTGCATCATTAAAATGTACGTTTTGAAACGTGTTTAGTGGTTTGGTCACTCAGAACATTCAATCCAATTGATGTTAAAAAGTATTTCTCTGCAGATGTTAACTGCAATGATGGTTGATTGGGATGAAGTCTGTTGTACGAAGATGGAATTGTCCTATGATTAATTCGCAGACCCATGTTCTTTAGTTCTAAGCGTACCATGAATAGTTCACTTTCACCAAAGTCTATTAACTCTCCCTTTTGATTTGTCAATTTGATTGTTATATTACTTATTATGACTATGTTTACTTCTAAATATTGAGTGTTGGTTGGAATTTTATCCAAACGATAGCCCGAGGGGACGGAAACGTCAATTTCATATATTACCTTTGCAGGTTTACCGTTTCGAAAAGATCCCTTTATAATGTTGCACTCTATATGTAGATTAGTGTGTTTAATTATTTGGATGTCTAACGCGGATGTATGTAAGATATTCGCTTCTAATATTTTAGGCTCAAAACCGAGCATGCGGCCAATGCTGCTTACTTTAGTCAAATCGATCTCAAATGAACTGTTTATCTCACACTTATGTGTATTGTTGTTTGCCCTAATGAAACATTTTTCTGTGGGTGTCTTTGATTTCAAGTAATCACTAATTTCATCGGCTTGAACAATGGATCGCCTTTGTTCTTGAAAATTTATTTCTCAGAATTGAGCATAAAAAAGGTAGGGTTAGCTAAATAACAATCTATTTTTAGAAATTAATACTAACTCGGTCGCCTTTGTTTTTTTCTCAGAGATGTGACATTGAAACGGGGGGAAACGACTACCTGTGTTGTGAAACAGCTATCTGTTTTGGGAAACGGCTCCCCTGTTTTGGGAGACGGCTACCTGTATTTGAGAAACGGCTACCTGTCTTTGGGAAGCGTTTATCTGTATTTGGGGAACTGAACCATTTGAGGGCACTTTGCTGGGGGGCGTAACCAAAGTAAACTTCCAAGAATTGCTTGATGACCTTGAAGCATGAATAGACAACAATGATACCACAGGGATTGCGTAGGTTTGTAATAAGTCTCGAACAATGTCTCAAAGTAAAAGGATCTCAGATCCTGATATGAAGGCTTTAAGGAAAGCTGAATGTATGGCTAGTAAACATTGTAATGAAGCGATGAAAATACCTATTAGGAAAGATGATGATGTATCGTGGACCACATTATACGAAAATCAGTTGAAGGAAATTGAATGTGAGAAACAAATAATAAATAAAATAGATATGATCCAGCAAAGTATTACAAAATCTTAAGTGACAGTACATCAAACTTCCCATAATATGTATATTGACTTAAATCGATTTTTTATTTGTATATAGATAAATATTGTGGTTAATAAATTATAAGTTTTATAAACAATATTTTATTTGTTAGATGACTTTGAAGCATCGGCTTGAACAATGGATCGCCTTTGTTCTTGAAAATTGATTTGTCAGAATTGAGCCTGGAAAAGGCATCTAGATAACAATCTATTTTTAGAAATTATAACTCAGCTAAAACAATGGATCGCCTTTCTTCTTTTATCAGAGGCGTGACCTTGAAAATTATAAGCATAGACCTTAAAGCGACGGCTTGAACAATAGATCGCGTTTGTTCTTGAAAGTTGATTTCTCAAAATCGAGGTGTGGGGTATCAAGATAACAATTTACTAGACTTTGAAGCGCCGGTCAGAACAATGGATCCCTTTGTTCTTAAAAATTGATTTCATTGAGATGGGGGGTATCTAGATAACAATCTATTTTTAGGAATTATGACTCGAACAATGAATCGTCTTTGTTCTTTTCTCAGAGGTGTGACCTTGAAATGGGGGTGTTGTTTTGGGAAACGAACCCCCTGTTTTAAGAAACGGCTACCTCTTTTTAGGAAACGGCTACCTATTTTGGGGAACCACTTGAGTGCACTGGGGAGGCGTGACCAAAGTAAACTTCCAAGAATTGCTTGATGACCTTGAAACATGCATAGACAACACCTCGGGACTTGAGACAGAGGTCAATAAACTTTCTGGGGGGCGTGACCAATTAACACTCAGAGAATTGATTCGTGACCATGGCCTTGAAGACTGGTGCAGGAAACGTGACCTTGAGAAACCTTGTAGTTCAGAGGTAGGCAATATGATGACCTTGAGGAATATATGAAGGCAATGTGTACGATGACCTTGAAAAACCATTGACCTTGATGTAGACAATATGCAGGGGGACCAAATGACCTTGAAAACCAGTCTAGTCACTTTTATAGTTAGTTCAATGACCTTGAGGAATATACCTTGATGAAGGTAATGTATACGATGACCTTGAAAACCATTGACCTTGATGTGCACTGTACGGGAAGGTGTATTATTATTATCAAAAGTGAGTTAGAAGTGGGGTAGTATTGGTGACCTTGAAGAGTATCTTCCTATATACCCCCAATTGTTTGTGACCTTGACTAATGAGGTTGATCCCTATACATAACCTTGAAAACGTAAGACGACCTTGAAGCGGCATGTGTGTACGTTAAGAACTTTGGCAATAGGAGCGACCATTTCCACGTGGTCTTGAAGCGGAGAATCCGTACTGGGGCGTCTCCTTAACAACCAATCTAGTACTTCTAGTGCCTTTTTCAAACCTAATTACTTCAATGACCTTCAGGAATATACTTTGATGAGGGCAATGTGTGACCCTGAAAAACCAAGTGCATGGAGGCTTCGACCTTGAGGCGGGGCGCGCGTACGTGCATGGATGACGTTGAAGATAAGTAATGTATGCGCGACCTTGAGGCAGGGTGTATGTACGTTAAGAAACTTGGCAATGAAAGCGACCTTAGAGCAGGGACCTTGAAGAAACAGTGTTACCAACCTTTCCTGCGACGTGGCCTTGAAGCGGACAATCTGCACGCGAGCGTCAATGACCTTGAGAACCAATCTAGTAACTTTTCTAGTGCCTTTTTCAAATCTAATTGATTCAATGACCTTGACCTTGAGGAATATACTTTGATGCGGGCAATGTGTATGATGACCTTGAAAAATCATGTACTTGGACGTAGCGAATGTGTACGTGAGTTGACCTTGAGCAAAAACACTCGTAGAAAAAGTGTAGTAGAAAAGTGGGACAGGATCGGTATAGCATATGTACTTGAGCCTAAAATTAAACAGTGATTAACTCCATTTCAACAATACTTTCTGAATTATTTACCAGTTGCATGCATGGTGTAAATTTTTCGTTTCAAAACGTCTTTCACGTATTCGTCGACAATCGACTTCAAACGCAGCCTATGTTTTTGCGGGAATCCGGCGCCGATTTCCCAGATTCTAAAGCGAACGCCATTCTTACCTTTGTCCGAATTTAAATAGTGAAAATTATTAGCGTACCTGGATAATGGAAGTTAAAGGTAAACTTGGCCCCCCGTTATCGGGTTCCATCTTAAAATAATGCAGTATGTTCATTAACATTACTTGAGTTTGGCTTTTCAAAGATTTACCTTTCAATGACATCATTATTTGCTGCAAAATAAATAAATGCATTCAATCAATTGGAAATACATTTTGCATTATAAACTTACCTCGTAATAGTGAATATTAATAATTATAGTTTTGAAAAAAAAACTGTTTACAAATGCAATGGAACCTAATAAAGCGAAAGATTAATTATTATAACTACAAAACACGATGCGATTATATGAAACGAAATACGAAGAATAATTTGAGGTTAAAAAGCCAAGAAGACATCTGACAGCGTCATGCGCTTTGACTTTAGAATCGACATACGTTTTTAAGTCCTGCATTTAAAATATATAGCAGATGTATAAATTATAACCCGTCTTTCTTTAAGTGAGAACTTCGCACTAGGATAAAAGGAAACAGATGCATTTCACAGTAATAATTGTATCTCCATTCTCGAGTCCGCCATGAGACATCTCTCCCCGGCGCTACTATATACATTCTTTTCATTAGGTAAGCATGTAAGTAATTGATATTTATGTATTAAGGGCATAATCAGAAGATTATGGCTCGAGGGAATGTTAAAAGTCTGACACGAAGCGGAGGGCTTTTATATTCCTGAGAGCCATAATCTAAAATTATGCCGTGGTACATACAATGTTTTATTTTATTTTGCACCATGAAACTGGAACAAAATATTAAAAAGATTCAGTATTTTCGGCAAGTTTTTAAATGCAAATGCAGTGAAATAAAGTCGACAGTAGGGTAATTTGTTGTTACTAAGATACTGTGATATTGCTATTATATATCATGTCATGTGTTTGCTGTCAATCATGCTGCTTAGCATCAATGACATTTCCGTGCTATAAAGACCACATTACGCCCGCATTTGGAGGCGTATAATAGATATTTATGTATTAAGGGCATAATCAGAAGATTATGGCTCGAGGGAATGTTAAAAGCCCGACGCGAAGCGAGGCTTTATATTCCTGAGCCATAATCTAATATGCCCGTGGTACATACAATGTTTTATTTTATTTTGCACCATGAAACTGGAACAAAATTTTAAAAAGATTCAGTATTTTCGGCAAGTTTTTAAATGCAAATGCAGTGAAATAAAGTCGACAGTAGGCTAATTTGTTGTTACTAAGATACTGTGATATTGCTAAATTGTTGCTAAGGTACTGTTTGTTTGTAAATAATTTGCATTCTAAAATGGAAGGTGAAAACGCAACATATCATGTCATGTGTTTGCTGTCAATCATACTGCTTAGCAACAATGACATTTCCGTGCTATAAAGACCACATTATGCCCGCATTTGGGGGCGTGTAAAGAACATTATGGTGGCAAAATAAAATAAAGAACATTATGGTGGCAAAATAAAATAAAATTTCTTACTACAGTTTACATGCATTAAACATAACTTGTAATCTACACCCTCCCTTTAAAATTGTAATAATAGTACTATAAATGTAATTTTTGTAGTACTTAAATAAATTCACCTATCTATTTTTTTATGAATTAGCCTCAACAGAATTACGTGTATATTATTGCAGGTAAAATTATTTAAAGGAATTAATACGTATACGTACGGAACCTCTGGAACGCCAAAAAATCGTAATTTATTTTTTCCTTAAATTTCGAGTTTGTAAGTCGAAATTTAACAAAACTTCGACTTTAAAGTCAAAATTTAACAAAACGTCGATTTCAAAGTCGAAATTTAACAATATTTCGAGTTTAAAGTCGAAATTTAACAAAACTTAGAGTTTAAAGTCGAAATTTAATAAATCGTTGATATCAAGAATATACAGTACTTCGTTAGTAATTGTTGGTGGTGTTTTTATTAAGGTACACCCTAAAAATTACAGGGTGGGGCAAGTGTAACCTATGTTAGGTTCCACTTGCCCCAGTTGAATCCGCGTTAATTAAGTAAGTAAGTACTTGTAATTTTTTGCATGATAATTTGTTTTATCTATTTTAGACATGGTACGGACATATGTTCGGAAGAATCAGCCTGTTCAATACTCCAAGGAAACTCTAAAAACTGCCGTTGAAGCTGTGAAAAGTCAAGAATTAACGTTATACAGGACAGCGAAGACTTACAACATCCCTAAATCCACCTTTTTTAAACATGTTAAAGCTCAAAGGGGTATCAAAAGCTCCACCATGGGGAGACCCACTACCATTCCGTATGAGGAAGAACAAAGAATAGCCGAAAGCATAAAGCTCTTTCAAAAAGGAAGTGTTGGCACTAATAGCTCGTTACGTTCAAGAAAATGAGATTCCAAATTCATTTCAAAATGGAGTACCAGGCGACGACTACTTTACACGATTTAAAAAAACCTTCAACTTAAGCCAGAAGAAACCACAAATAGTAGAAGTAGCAAGAAAAAGGGGTGTAGATCCATTTATCATTGATGATTATTTTACTCTGCTAAAAGATATTCCCCCAGCAGGAATTTACAACATAGACGAAACCAGTTTTTGCTTAGATCCGAGTAGAATAAAAGTTGTGGGCCAAACAGGAACAGCTGCTCATAGAGCAACAAGCGGGTCAGGAAAAGAAAACATCCCCCGCATATTGTTTTTAAAGCAAAAAATGTGTGGGAAACATGACTTGCAAGAAAGGATGACGAATATACAGGAATAACCTATTCGGCCACAAAAAATGGGTGGATGGAGGCTGAAACCTTCGAAAATTATTTCAAAAACAATTTTCTGAAAAATATACCGCAACAAAAACCAGTTATTCTTATTTACGATGGGCATAGTTCCCATGTTAGATTCTCGTTTGTGCAAATAGCTAGACAAGAAAACATAGTCATTCTGAAGCTTCCTCCGCACACCAGCCACATCCTTCAACCCATGGACCTCAGTGTGTTCCGGCCCTTAAAAATCAAATGGGAGGAAGAACTTATAAAATGGTAGAGGAAGAACTATGGGTACAAACTTCCAAAATCTATTTCTGCGGGCATCATTTCCAAAATTTGGAAAAACTTAGATCCAGTAATCATCAAACATGGATTTCAGAAAGCAGGAATATATCCATTTTGTAACGCTGTAATTCCCATAGAGAATTATGAGCCTCAAGCTTATAGACGGTGGTGCAATTTTAAAGAAAATCTGGCAGATAGAGCCGCATTTACTAATATAGTAACTGAGGAAGCAATCACAGCTGTAGCGTCTGCAACAGCCACCATGGTGGAAGTAAATCCGCCAACACCAGCAATAGTCAGAGTACACGTAGAAGAAATTCCATCAGCACCATCAACATCATCCGGAGTAAACGTCGAAGAAAATCCACCTATCCCAACATCCAGAGTAAGTGTGGGTGAGGTATCAGCACCTTCAAACCCTAAGAAAAAAACATTCGAAGAGTTTCTTTTAGAACAAATTAAGCAAGCACCAATAACTTCCACCGGAAGAAAAATAACCTGCAGAGGTGCTGAGGTAATCACTTCAGAAGACGTAAGTGCTAAGCTTGAAGACATCGAAAACCAAAGGCTACAAAATAACAAAAACTATGAAAATAACCGAAGATAATAGCATCAGAGATAGCGAGTTAGAAAAAAAGGAGGAAGTTGGTAGCAAAGAGAAGCAAAATACGAAGGCAAAGAAAAGAGACTATTAATTGAAGAGGAGAGCAGTGACGATAGCAGTGTTGAAGATTTGCAAAGCCATTCAAGCGATTCTAGTCTACATGAAGTACCAGAGATGTATGAAGAAATCAAATTCATCGACCAAATGCAACTAGATATGTCAAAAATAAATGTGGGTAATTGGGTTGTTGTGAAATTCGAACAGAGGAAACAGGTCAAGATGTATGTAGGCCAGCTCATCGAGAAAGAACCGTGTCTAGAAGTGAAATTTTGTAGAAGGATCGAGAAGACATCAACCTTTTATTGGCTTCATGTTGAAGACAGAAGCATCATCAACGAATGTGAGATTTTTCCTTATGAGGAAAAATTTACCTTCGCCTACAGCAGATATAAGAGGGGAAAAATCAGATTCAACATATTATTTGATTCGTATAATGTAGGATTAATTGTAATTTTGATTTTTTCTAATAAATTTATTTTGCAGCATACAACAAGACTAGTTATTTACACATACCCCGGCAAACTAAAAAGTGTCGTAGGTTATATTTGCCCCGGTGGTATGGGACAAGTGTAACCCAATGACACCGAAAATAAAAAAATCATAGAACAAACTTGAAGATCATGATGATTTTCTATATTGGTACATCCTTAAAGTAATGTCTCTGCAATCAGCTTGCCAAATATGAACAAGGTAAACAGATAGGTTTTCTTATTTAGTCAGGTCAAAGTGGAGGTACTGAAATTCCCGGTTCCACTTACCCCGATGTACCTTATTTTGTTTTAATAAATGGCTGAAGAGGTGAGTATTACAAATATTAGATTTCCCTATTACATCGATATATAAATAAAATACTTATATACCTACCTTTGTGTAACATATATTTATGTGTTTCGTGAAATATTATTCTAAATTAATTGTACAATAACTTTTTTTTTGTCTTACACCTATCGAGAAACAGTTTCAAACTGCGGCCGAATTAAGGTTTATACATTATTTTATTTAAAAAAATTGTATGTCTATGCCTGTTACAAATACTTGACATTTCGAGAAATGTTAAGACTTTTTAAGAAAGTTTAGTACGTTTTTTTAATTCTTTCCTATTTACTAATATGTAATTTCAGTTCGTCCTAAAAAAATAATAACCGATATGTGGTCGTCACCTGACGAAAAACTTTTACACAAATTTAATATGGAAAAATATTAATAAACTCTAGTAGCGCCGGGGAGAGGTGTCTCATGGCGGACTCGAGAATGGGGATATAATTATTACTGTGAAATGCATCTGTTTCCCTTTATCTTAGTGCGAAGTTCCCACTTAACAAAAGACGGGTTATAATATTACGTCTGCTATATATTTTATATGCAGGACTTAAAAACGTTTGTCGATTCTACAATCACAGCGCAAGACGCTGTCAGATGCTTCTTGGCTATTTAACCTCAAATTATTCTTCGTATTTCGTTTCGTATAATCGCATCGTGTTTTGTAGTTATAATAATTTAACTTTCGCTTCGTAATTTATTAGTTTCCATTGCATTTGTAAACAACAGTTTTTCAAAACTATTATTATTAATATTCACTATTACGAGGTAATCTTATAATGCAAAATGTATTTTCAATTAATTGAATGCATTTATTTATTTGCAGCAAATAATGATGTCATTAAAAGGTAAATCTTTGAAAAGCCAAACTCAAGCAATGCTAACGAATATACTGCACTATTTCGAGATAGAACGCGATAACGGGGGGCCAAGATTACCTTTAACTTACATTGTCCACGTACGCTAATAATTTTCACTGTTTAAATTTGACAACGCAGCTTAAATTTAAAAATAACCTAGAAACATTGACGATGTTTTGTTGGTATTCAAAATTACTAACTATAGTCTATATGAACCAATATCAACATACGTTTTTAAAATCTTAAATCATGCTGTACTAAAAGAAGAGCCATAGACCTCTCGCCGGCCCGACCCATTGTAGAAACATGTGGGCGTAAAATTATCAATGAAAACTCGATTTTACTTGGAACAGAACTAAAAAGTCAATTATTTGCAAAATAATTTTAAAATAATTGTCACACAACTTTTATTTGTATATCTTTACTCTGTTACAAATAAAAGTTATTAAAATACAAGAACACGCTTGAAAATGTACATTCTGTTAGTTTCTAAAATATTTATTATCCAATAAATAATTTATGAAAACAAGCACGTTTTAAAACAACAAAAACAATCAAATCTCTTTGTCTATGCTCACTTCTGATAAGCTGCTGAAACAAAGCCCTCCACTGACAATTGTAATAAATTGCAAAGTATTTCAACAGTATTTAAGAGTGCGTAGGTTGGTTATTTAATAAAGGGTTATAGCCCAGTATTTATAAATTGTAATTTGTATTTTCATAATATTGTCTGTGTCTGAAACGTCTTAGCTACTTATTATAGTGAAGCAATTTTTGCTCCTTTTCAAGCACCTCCAAACCAGGGTTACCAAGTCTGATATTTAACAGTCCAGACAGGAATCGGCATGCTTGCTAATTACTAATATTGATATCAAGACCGGTGTCGCTTTTCGACAATGCAATTTATATTCATATTATGTATTTTATAACAAAATAGAATGAATGTTATGGTATGTAAATAAATTTATTGATATATGTTTACTAATTCAATCACTAATGAAACTTTACACCTTATTTATGTTGAGTGTTTTATCAAATTAAAGAATTACATTGAAGATAAGGCTCTTTAGCTATGATATGTTATAGATTCATTCCTGCACTGGAATACCGAGCTATAAGGCTTTCAATATAATATTTATAAAATTATTTGAACCTGATATCAAAATAGCTCCACTAGCAGTTATTACAAATAAGTTCATTCATTTTTTGATAGTATTAATAAAACTCAGGTTAAATTTAGAATTTACTTTGTCTTCTTATACCTTTCATGTTAGTATACCCACTATTTCTAGAATTTTCTATTCCACACTAAATGTAATGTACTTTCGACTATGTAAATTTATTCTATGGCCTTAAAGAGAAAAATTAATAAAACCAATGCCGCCGTAGTTTAAACAGACAATAGAATCACCATAATTATAGATTGCTTTCAAATTAAATTGCAAAAGACAAATTGGAAATAAAGTACACAACTTGGTCTACCTATAAACATCATAACACTATCATCGTAGGGATAACACCAGCAGGATCGATACCTTATATTTCACAGCAGACGATGGAATCACTTTTAAAGCCATTTTTATGGAACCAAACTTCACATGGGTTTTACTATTGCAATGTCGTAAAGACTCGAATATGTATTCATAAAATCAAACCCACCATAATATACACTAATAATGTTCACTAATTAGCTATGAAATATCGTAACACTATATACTAACACTACAATAAGTCAATTATCACGATTTTTTCTGAAGAAAACACTCAAAAATCACAGCAAAACACCTATACGAGCAATTTTAGTTTTACATGAAACAGGACTGACAACCGATAGGTGAATGTTCAACTCCCATTACCTATTATTGCATCCTTCTGGTACACAGTGTATATGAAAAGAATATCAGTTTTGATGTATCTATAGGTATTTCCAAAATATCCAAATAACTTAAACTATTTTTTTGAAATCACAATTGTTATTCGATTATTGAAATGTTAGAATAGCATAATATTATGAGAAATTATAAAGTTGTATGACTGGTATAGGCAAATACGTGGCATAAATGTTTTGTTTTTAATATACATAGAAAAATACATAAACACCAGTTTGGTCGTGGTTAAAGTTATTATTCGATAGGTACAGAAGATAAATTCTGCCCAAGCACATGACAATTTTTCTTATAGTCGCTGTGAGAAAAAAAATTACTAAAACATTTCACTCTGTTTCTTAATTGGCCAGGCTTTTCATACTCAGCAAAAATAAAATTTGAAGTTCATGTAACTAATATGTGTTACGTCGACACATAATTTTTAAATAAAAGGGTTTTGAAATTGAAAAAAAAATTAGTGGAGTTATTGGAAAATTGAAAATTACAATGGCTACATGTATTTATGTAAACTTTTCATTTTATGTACCTAGTGAAAGATTTAATATTACCAATTGTTGCAAGGTTAGCGACGGCGCTACGATGAATTTAAGGGAATTTTTGGAAAGTAGAGGGCTTACTGAAGCAACGATTAAATTGTTGGAAGATGAGAAGGTATGCAAAGTTTCATAGCAAATTATTATCATAGGTAGAGTAAAAATGAGATAGAAATTAAGAGTTAGAGAGAAAGAGAGAAATAAAGAGATTGAAAAAATACATCTAATACTATTATATTGCTAGTGGGATAGGGCGAAATCATTACGGTGCAGACCAGATGTGTGTAGGTTTTACGCGCTTGTCTGGCACGATCCCAGCCATTCCAAGCTGACAGAATACAGAAAGCTTGCACACTACGGGCCAAGTACATCATTTTGTGTCTCAGTCCGTGATACCTCCACTTATGGGGACTAGTAATATAGTAGTATTGGATATATGATTGAAAACATACATCTAACACTTCTATATCGCTATTGCCCAAAAGTCGAGGTTTACAGATAAAGTGAGATAGAAAAGTGGTACTTGACCCGTTGTGCGCAAGCGTTCCTGAATCGTGTGTAAGAGCTGCACACATGCCTATATGCCCATAAGACGTGCGGTACCTTTGAAAGTATATCTGTTTGCAACCCTAATAGCGATATAGAAGTGCTAGATATATGATTGAAAATTACACACACATAAATACGTAGAGAGGAACGGGAGAGAGAGATGACAAATCCCTAATTCATTTCTTTCGTATGTATTAAAAACAATACTATTACTTACAGATCGACGTAAATGTTATCTTACTAATGCGTGGTGAAGAGTTGAAGAAATTAATACCAGCTTATGGTGACAGAGCCGCACTTATCAATTATTGTAAGAAAAAGAATAACGACTCGAAAGAGTTTATTTGAAAAAATTAAACAAAAAAAAACATACAATCTCGACCTAAGTCTTCATCAAATATCGTAGGACCTTGCAAAAAGAAAGATACCCGAAAAATTGATATTGGATGAATGAATATGTCCAAGGCACAAAATAAATTATTGCAAGTGAGGACCAAAGCTGGAGGAGGAACACGTAAAATCTCATTTATCAGATCTGCAACAGTTTATGATATCTTAGCCAAAGCAAAATCATAATTTTTTCTCAAGGCGTAGCTTTACTTGGTCCATTAAGTCCTTTCCGAACTGAATTATTAGATTATAAGTGTCATAAATTTACTATGTCCATGACTATTTGCGAGATATACGAACTTACGCAATTAAATATTTTACGTTTTTACTTGGCAACTTACAACAACTCGGAACAAGTTGGTGATGAAGAATTCTATATTCCTACCTCGATAACATCTCAACCAGAAAGTTCTTTAGACAATATTTCTATATCAATTCCGGGGCGATCTCAACGGCTAATTGGAGATACTACAGCGAATTATTTAGCAACCTTCGAGTCAGAAGAATCAGAATAAATTGTTAAAAATTCAGATGTGTCGCTGACAACTGCATTTGAAGCTTATAATGATATAGACAATTTTGAAATTGTGAGTATTTTTCTAATAGTAGGTATATTACAGACCAAGGAATTAAAGTGTATCTTTTAATCCCAGGGGGGTGAAGTTTGTTATATATAATCGCCTGAGGAATTAAAAAACACTTAGTCCTGTAGTATATTTTTGCACCGAGCGTTACTAAAATCTGTAACCAATGCAAATAATAGTATGTTAAAAATCATGCCTTATAAAATAATGCTATTAATAGGTATAATAAAATTATTATGTTACTACAGCATAAAAAAAATTTAATTTTGGAGAAAACGTGATTCGATCTCGGGCAGGTAGTTAGTTAATAAGTAAGAACAATATACAGGGTGTGGCGCGAAGGGTTTTGATTAAAAGTAATGGCGGATACAGTTATGTTAAAAATCTGAAATTACGAAGCTGTAAGTTTTGGATGACGCTGAGTTCAAATATAATATTGTCCTGAATGTTGCATTTCCGGTTATACCGGAAGTAGACGTCAACTTTGTTATTTTAAATGGAACCTAATATTTTTTATTTTATTTTGGAATTCTACATGAAATTCTAGAAAAAATTTGTGCACAATGTCCTATACCAAAAATGAAGTATTTTCGAGATATTTCGATTTTTTTAAAATTTTGAAAAAATCCTAGTCCACATTGAATAACGATATCTCCATTAATAACGAAGCTAGTGACGTGAAATTGTAACCAATAAACAACAAGCCTTGCCCGTTAACTCATATATCCATCTCATTGATATTTCATACAGGTGTTTTAAACTTAGCCGCCAACATGCACAATTTAAATCATTTATAAGTTGCTTACTTTAAATAGAACACTGTATTTTATTACATTTTCCGCATGTATTTTTTAAGCCAATTCGTTTGGTATCAGTATTCCCTATACCTAAATCCAACCACTTTTGAGATATTCCATTATCTCAGTTAAAACATAACAACACTTAATTATTTCAACATTAGTAAAGGGTAGGCCATGATTTCCATTATTTAAGGTAATATTTTGTTATTTTTTCATAAGTTATTAATTCTGAAAAGTGACCAATAGCCTGAAAGAAATATTAATTGTGGATATCATTAAAAACGTTGACTAGGTATTTTGTATCAATTTAATTAGATAACTTACAACAAAAATAACTAAATGTAATATTAAACAAATAAAGTTTTATAATAAGTGTTCATAATTAGCACCATCTACTTCTAAACATTTATGAATCCTTTTCATTAAGTTATGTCTTGTAATTCTGGAAATATGGTCGGGTGTTAGAGAATTAAAAGCAAGTAAGACTCTCTGCATCATATCTTCCTTTGTCGTAACAGGTTTGGAAAATACCTGATTTTTAATGTAACCCCAAATACCAAAATCTAGAGGAGCCAAATCAGGAGAGCGAGCTGGCCAACGAAACGGACCCTGATTGGCAATCCATCTATCATCAAACATGTCGTAAAGATGCTGAGCAACAGGCCCAAAGTTATGAGGAGGTGCTCCATCTTAATGATACCAAGCTGAATTAGCTCTCCATTTCTTAAATGTGGCAATATCTTGTACCATTTAAATTTTCATCATAAAATTTTAATGCTAAAATTTTATCGTCTTTTATTGCACAAAAAACATTAAAACTCCAACTATCTTGGAAATAACGTTCTCTACTAACATGTGGATTTTCATTAGACCAAAAATGGGAATTATGTCGATTAAATAATCCATTTTGCTAAACTTGTTCATCACACCATATAACTTTTTTATGAAGTTTTCATCCTCTTGGGTCTTCATTAAAACCATTCACAGAATTCTACCTTCGAGGAAGATCACCTAATTGTAAGTGTTGCACAAATGATATGAAAATGGTTTCCATTTGTGTTTTTTAAATGGATGAATTGTTCTCGTCGACAAATAAGATCTCTTCACAATCTCTAATGGAGGCATTTGCAGAGGCCGTAAAATAACCCAAAACATTAATTTCGTTTATATCACTGTCCACTAGTGGTTTATTTTTATTAATTTTTGTCTTAAATTGACCAAACTGACGGCAGTTTTTAAGCAATCTTCTTACAATATCACCAGTTGCAAGTCCGTTCAACAATTCTGTTACACTCGCCGTAAATAATAATAAAATTTAAAAAATCATCATTAGTAAATCCTACATTTGCCATTATTTACTATGAAATACAAACTGGTAAAGAAAACTGTCCAAACAACATAAACAATTAACGTTCTAACTATCAAATCTTCGATAGCCATGGCCTAGCCTTTACTAATGTTGAAATAATTAAGTGTTGTTATGTTTCAACTAAGATAATGAAATATCTCAAAAGTGGTTGAATTTAGGTATAGGGAATACCGATACCAAACGAATTGGCTTAAAAAAATACAGCGGAAAATGTTGCGACAAAGGAAGATATGATGCAGAGTCTTACTTGCTTTTAATTCTCTAACACCCGACCATATTTCCAAAATTACAAGACATAACTTAATGAAAAGGATTCATAAATGTTTAGAAGTAGATGGTGCTAATTTTGAACACTTATTATAAAACTTTATTTGTTTAATATTACATTTAGTTATTTTTGTTTGTAAGTTATCTAATTAAATTAATACAAAATACCTAGTCGACGTTTTTAATGATATCCACAATTAATAATCCTTTCAGGCTATTGGTTACTTTTCAGAATTAATAACTTATGAAAAAATAACAAAATATCACATTAAATAATGGAAATCATGGCCTGCCCTTTACTAATGTTGAAATAATTAAGTGTTGTTATGTTTTAACTAAGATAATGAAATATCTCAAAAGTGGTTGGATTTAGGTATAGGAATACTGATACCAAACGAATTGGCTTAAAAAAATACTGCGGAAAATGTAATAAAATACATGGTGTTCTATTTAAAGTAAGCAACTTATAAATGATTTAAATTGTGCATGTTGGCGGCTAATTTCAAAACACCCTGTATGAAATACCAATGAGATGGATATATGGAGTTAACGGGCAAGCGCTTGTTGTTTATTGGTTACAATTTCACGTCACTAGGTTCGTTATTAATGGAGATATCGTTATTCAATGTGGACTAGGATATTTTCAAAATTAAAAAAAAAATCGAAATATCTCGAAAATACTTTATTTTTGGTATAGGACATTGTGCACAAATTTTATCTAGAATTTCATATAGAATTCGCAAATAAAATAAAAAATATTAGGTTCCATTTAAAATAACAAAGTTGACGTTTACTTCCGGTATAACCGGAAGTGCCACATTCAGGACAATATTATATTTGAACTCAGCGTCATCCAAAACCTACAGCTTCGTAATTTCAGATTTTTAACATAACTGTATCCGCCATTACATTTAATCAAAACTCTTCGCGCCACACCCTGTATACAAAACTATTTTAATAGCATTTAATTAAAAAAATATATTAACAAATGACCATATAGACGTAATTCTTTATTTTATTATTCAGACTAATGAAAATAAGATCAATAAGAAATGATAGTTATCAATTTATCATATTTATATATTTATATTCAATGAACCTACACTGTCGTACAACGGATAAACAACGCATGTGCAAGTATTATAGAAGTATGTATGTTAAATACAAACACTATATTTCAAGTTTTTAACTTTAAAAATATTTTGGTAGAACCTTGATACATTTTTCGACAGGTCTTATTGTCCTCTTCAAGAAATAGGCAAGATCTCATTCTTGAAAAATATGCACTTACGTTGTTTATCCGTTGCACGGCAGTACAACTCTTTACAAATATTTTTGAACGGTTTTAGCTAACAGTATGGAACTAACGCTTTACTTAATCTTGCAATGTTTATATCTTGTGTAAATCAGAACTGAACCATTTAGACCTAATGCGAAGAAACAATTTTCAATACAGATTCCTTCAGTATTCACACCATGTGATAACGTCTATATTCCAGAGTTATTAAAATTACGAGGAACGTGAACTTCTATACAAGTTTTAACCAGATTTCTTGTTATTTCACGTTACAATATCCTTAATAATACGAAATCTGGCCAGCAATTATCTAAAAGGTTGCGTTCACGCCTAATTTTATCTCTGGGATACAAGAGTATCTTGCGTATCTTGTACTGTAGAGTTAAACTTGAGAGAATTAACTATGAAGTATTTAACTGGCATCAAAATTGAAATGAAATTTCTGTAGACTCCTCCAAACGAAAATCTTTGAGTGAGTTGTGTGGTCAATTTGTCAGTTAAAAATCAACTAATATTTTATTTACTATTTCCTAACTTCACACCATTATCTTCCCTGACATCTATAAAGACCAACTACATGGAGTTTAATTCCAATTTAATAAATTGATATGCAGATCTACTATTTCAAATGGATGTATAGAACGTTTGTACCCATTTTCCGACATTAGAAAATTACATAAATGGAACACATCCTCGTCAGACGGAAATTTTAAAACAGAATATTGCGAATGTAGAGCTTCTAACCCAAAATTGGGAACTGTAACAATGCAATTGTTCGCGTTGTAGAGTGATGGCATTTCAAACATGATGGCAGGTCGTCCTGAAGGAGTAATACTATTTCTTGTTTTCCGGATCTTGTGAATATTCCACTATACAACAACTTCATAAAGGTCTTCCTGAAAATTAATATCTTGAAATGTTCTCGATATGCTTTCAGTTTGATAAACAGGCGTGTTCGTAGTATCCCTAGCGCTAGTTTACTTTGTAAAAAATATTTTATCGTACCAAGAGTGTCATCAAGAGCGGAATTATAGTAAAATATACAATAAACTATCAGCTTGCGCTGCAATTTTTAATTATTTTTTTTTAATTATGCAAAAATATGATTACGGCAATAAGAAAGCTGTACAGAGGTACAATTAAATATCAAATGGTTAAAAATTAATTTTGTAAAAGTTTGATTATTAATATCGAAGGAACAATACTATTGGAACTTTACAAACACTTAAGAAGATACAAATCTGAAAATATTTGGCTACGACCGGATTTCGAACTCGGACCTCGGTATTTCGGCAATGGCTTTACCAGTTAAGCTATCGACCAGTGACAGCTGCTTTATGGTTTACTTATATTTATTACAGTTATTACTTTAAAATATAGTAATAAAAGATAAGTTGCATAATGAATTTAATACGGGATTATTCTATTCTATAATCCTTATTAAATGTCAAGATGATTTAACCAAATGATAAAAATGTCACTCAAAACGTTAAGGAAACAGGTACGCATCATGTTCTCAATAGCGTTGCTCATGGTTTGAAAAGCCTACCTATACAGGGTCCGCTTTTGGGAGCTGATCCTATGAGTATCTGCTAAACCAAACTTACTATAATTTTGAAAATTAGGTGACAGGGTAATGATGTTAGGGCTAACTCATCTAAAATATTTTCACGTTCGTACCACTTCCGGTTATACCGGAAGTCGGTACTTAGTCGCTTATTTTAAATGGAACACCCCGTATATTAATACATTTTTGGATTCTATGTCAAATTTTAAGGTAAGTTTGTTAAATAAACTAGATACGAAATTTCAGTCGTTTAAAAAAAACATTTTTCTAAAAAAATTGACAGATGCGGTCTTAGTAATAGAGTAAAATCAACATCGGAAGACACCAGCGCAGAAACGCATTTTTAAATTAGATAAAGATGCAGTAATGATTGGAAAATGACACAGATATTAGTACTGTGCGCTCTAAAAACGTTACTTTCCAGCTGATCGTTTGCCAACTTTTGTTTATAACCTCTTGTTTTTCCGGCGTATCAAATTTGTTTATTACTTATTCTACAAAACAGTTTTTTTTAAACTATCCGCTGCCTGTATTGAATTTATAAGTAAGTTACTTTAATTATTAATTTCACGTTATATTAATGCAATCAAATCTAGTTCTTTATATAATGTGACGACAAGTACATCTCATAACGCTCAAGCAAAGCAAGAAAACGACATGTGTTATCTGAAGATGCTCGCAAGATTGTGTGGAACAATTACAAATTTTAAATGAAACATACATACATTCGTCTCATCGACACCATATTCGTGGACAGATGGGACAAACGCAGGTCTTAAATCTCTCATTGGAAAAGGAAATCGCCTTATAATCGTACACGCTGGTATGTTTATTTAATTTTATAATGTAAATATGTTGCTATTTATCATTATTTTAGGTGGTGAAATGGGCTTTATAAATAATGCTCTGCTAATGTTTAAATCTGGAGATTAATTGTTATTGGCAAATGTATTTTAAAAAAACTAGATTTTGTAACTATGACAATAAAATATGATTTTATTTTATGATTATTTCAAAAATTTTACATCTAAAATTGTATACTTGGACAACAAACGCGAAGTAACATAACCTAAACTTTTATTTTTTCAAACGTATATTTTTTTGTTGAGCTTTACACTCTGACGTCATTTTTTTTGCGCAGCTTGGTGTCTTCCGATGTTGATTTAACTCTAACTCGTTAATTGTTCTGTTCCTGTCAAACAATTTGAATAAAACTTTGAGGTGTTGTAGGCAAAGGTTTATTGCAACAGTCTGCAAAAAATGACATTTGTATTTTTCATAAAAATAAATAATGAATGTCTAAACTTGGCTATCAAAAAATGCAAGTAACTCAAAAAAATCAAATGGAAACCCCTATTTTTTATTACTCAGATCGATTTAACGTCAAAAATTAAGGTAAGTTTGTTTAAAACTTTATTTGTCTAAACAGTTTCATACTTATCAAAAAAGTCCCAATTTTAAAATTTTTGATAAAAATGAGCTACATACTTAAATCTAGTATTCCTTGTTCGTGGTCACCATGGAAACCAAATAATTGAGAATTGAAATAAAGAAAAATATTTGAATAAGTTACTACAAAAAATTATGATAATTTTCTGATTCAAAAGTCATTTTGCCAAATAGAAATTTTCTGTCATTTTTTTCAAATTCGATGTACCACATAAGTGTAAAAATTTAATACTTTATGAGTAAATAAAAAAAAACTACTTTTTACTGCGGAGGTGATACATACTTATCAGCGCATCATTACACGATAAAGATGCTTATTTATTTTGTTTTTCTTTTGTAGTCAATAATTTAATAAAATTGTTGACAGTTTTTCTTGATGAAATGGCTCGACTTGAATATTCTAATACAGATTATTTGAATTTAAATTTAATTCACGGAGAATGTCATAGAGTTGTAAAACGAACAGTAAGAACATTTATCGAACGCTATCCTGAGCGCCCCCGACCATCAGCAAATACAATAAGACGTGTGGTTCAAAATTTGGAACAGTTTGGCACATTTAAACACTCTGCGCCTCACAAAAAAACTGCTATTGATAACGAACAGAATGAAGTTATAACTTTAGGATATTTCCGTGCCTATCCTTGTAATTCCATAAACGACGCGAAAACAGATATTGGCTTAACACCAACAACTATCAGAAGAATTCTTAAGAAACATAAGTTTAGACCATACTGTTTACAATTAGTTCAACATCTGAAAGAAGCGGATTTCTTGAAACGTATCGAATTTTGTGAAACAATTTTGCTCAAAATACAAGAAATTCCTAATTTTTTGACTAATATCATATGGACGGACGAATCTAAATTTACGAAAAATGGCATATTTAATCGCCGAAACTCGCATTACTGGAATAACGAAAATAGCAATACAATTCGCGAATGCCATTTTCAGGAAATTTGGAATTTTAACGTATTTTGTGCTATTCGGAATAATGAAATCTTTGACGTGTATTTTTACAACGAAAATTTGAGAGGTTTAAAATGGTTGATTGTTGCGATTTATGATTACAAATTTAATTTCTAGGAGAAAATTATCTTGATATATTAAACACTCGAATTCAATCCCGATTAAATCTAGAAAGGGAAAATTTATGGTACCAACAAGACCCCCCATCACAACACCAACGCTGTTTCCATGAAACTCTATGAAATTTTTGAAGATCCTTGGTTTGCCAATAATGGTCCCTTTCCATGGCCACCTAGGTCACCTGATCTTACGCCAATGGATTTTTATCTTTGGGGTCGAATTAAAAATATTGTTTATGCTGCACCACTAACGACTAAATAAGATTGCATTACAAGAGTGCAAAATGCCTTCAATTCTCTTTCTCCACAAGAAATTCAAAGGGCTACAAATGAAGCCGTTATAAGACGGGTTCAACAATGTCTTGCGTCTAACGGGCAACATTTTGAACATTTATTGTAAATTAATTTACATTTGATCACGAGCAAGAAATTCTAAATAAGCGACTTTATCGTGTAAGAATGTACTGATAAGTACGTAGTTACTATCTCCGCAGTAACTTTTTCAAATATTTTTCTTTATTTCAATTCTCAATTATTTGGTTTCCATGGTGACCACGAACAAGGAATACTAGATTTAAGTATGTAGCTCATTTTTATCACAAATTTTAAAACTGGGACTTTTTTGATAATAAGTATGAAACTGTGACGTTTAGGCAAATAAAGTTTTAAACAAACTTACCTTAATTTTTGACGTTAAATCGACCTGAGTAATAAAAAATAGAGGTTTCCATTTGATTTTTTTGAGTAACTTGCATTTTTTGATAGTCAAGTTTAGACATTCATAATTTTATTTTTATGAAAAATACAAATGTCATTTTTTGCAGCCGGTTGCAATAAACCTTTGCCTACAACACCTCAAAGCTTTATTCAAATTGTTTGACAGGAACAGAACAATTAACGAGTTATTACTAACACCGCATCTGTCAATTTTTTTAGAAAAATGTTTTTTTTGAAACGACTGAAATTTCGTATCTAGTTTATACAACAAACTTATCTTAAAATTCGACCTAGAATCCAAAAATGTTTAATATACGGGGTGTTCCATTTAAAATAAGCGACTAAGTACCGACTTCCGGTATAACCGGAAGTGGCACGAACGTGAAAATATTTTAGATGAGTTAGCCATCAAATTTTCAAAATTATAGTAAGTTTGGTTTAGCAGATACTCATAGGATCAGCTCCTAAAGGCGGACCCTGTATATAAACTTGTGTTTGATATACGTGAAACCATATGCTGTGTGAATGCAATTTAAAATCAGCACTTTTATAGCTAAACAAATTTTGGATGTATTGTATACATGCTAATACATTTTCCTTTAATGATATTTAAATTATGTACTCAGTACTGACCTGAATAAGATCCAAAAAACAGAATTGTATTAATAATTTGTCTAAAAAGGAGCCATCAAATTCGTCATTATCTCTTAGCATTTGAAAAAGGTTCATCCAGAATTGTGCATTATGTTTTCGTAGAATTCCCCACGAAGCTTCAATTCCTTGATTATGTGTACTTTTGCCATAAAGAAAACATGGTTTGCTTGTTTGGTTTGCATTAAACACCGAATGTAAGCATGTTTGAATCTTTTCTATGGATACATTTTCTGACCGGTGTGGAAAGAGCGGCTAAAATTTCCGAACATATCCGAAGTGAAATAGACCATTATATACCCATTTTTCTATTACTGTTTCTTTCCTAAGAAAGATTTAAGCAATTATAATTCCAATTAAATTGAATACGCTCCTAAAAACAGACAAACAATCTGATAAAGGGGTTGCAAAAGTAACCCTTTTACCATATCTCAAAAACGGCACGTACTATCACGATTAAATTTTCGTATCAGGTTCAAAATAATCTTAAAACAATTAATCCATAAAAATATCCAGGTACACTGCCGTCCAAGGGGTAAAAAAACCACCCCCTTACCATATCTCGAAAACGACACATACTATCACAGTCAAATTTTCGTATTAGGTCGACAATAATCTTAGAATGATTAAGCAATAAAAATATCCAGGTGCACTGCCGTCCAAGGGGTAGAGAAAACTACCCCCTTACCATATCTCGAAAACGACACATACTATCACAATCAAATTTTCATATTAGGTTGAAAATAATCTTCAAACAATTAAGCAATAAAAATATCCAGGTGCACTGCCGTCCAAGGGGTAGAAAAAACCACCCCTTTATTATACCTCGAAAACGACACATACTATCACAGTCAAATTTTCGTATTAAGTTGGCAATAATTTTAGAATGATTAAGCAATAAAAATATCCAGGTGCACTGCTGTCTAAGGGGTAGAAAAAGCCACCCCTTTATCATATCTCAAAAACGGCACACTATCACAATCTATATTTTGTATTACGTTGAAAATAATCTGGTGAGAGAACTGTACAATTTTACGAAAAAGAATTTAAAATATTTTCTTTATTTAGATCATGATATCTAATTTTATTATCAATAACTTTTTATTTGGTATTTTGACGAAACATGTTTTGACAACACTATCAAAAAACTGTTTTTTGTCATTTACTTGTTTCTCAATATTGCGTTACATACTGTAACACTGAATATACCAAAGAATGTGTAATCTCTATCTGTACAAATTAAATAAAATAGTATAAACATTTTCCATTTTCAAGTTATTTAAGAAAAATAATTTTAAGGTAAGGATGTGCGTATAGCGCTATAGGTAAAAAATATGGTAAAACTGAAGCTATGAAGTGTTAGAACATACATTTTTCTGCAAAAACCATCTCTTGTAGTTTTTTTGAAAAATGTTTCAATGTGGAAGTACTGATACAATTCGTAGCGCTTATAGATACTTAAATAAATGTAACTGTAACAATGAGGATTATTCTGAAAACTGAAATAATTAGTTTTGATATTGCTAATTAATTTTTATTTCATACAATAAATATACAACAAAATAATCACTAATATTAGGAGCGTCCTTATTCCACAAAATGTGAGTGTACCTATTTCAACATACATTCTGTATTTTTATGGAACTATAATAACGAATGATTTAACATTACCATAAGAAATAGACATATTTATTACGAGTCAGTCATTATACGTGCCTAACTCGAGCACAGATGCTGGATATTATATACTTAGACCAAGAAATGGACACAAAATGCATTGCATTTACTTACTTTTTTTAAATGTCTTAGTTCTTTCGTGGCACTAATTTGTGTAGCAACTTAACAATCCCCGAAAAAATAATATTTCCAAATGTTATTGTTCTTACGTAATTTGTAATATCCTATTAGCTAAGAAAGTGCGTTTTCCTATCAACTAAATCAATTTGTATATTTGATGTGAACATTGGTGGCAGTGCGACGTGACAGTATAATCACAATTTGAATAAACACTACTTAATGTCACAATGGGTTTTGTAAATAAAGTGCAATCTCTAATTGAAAAGGTTTTATTTTGTATTGAAAATTCTGGATTAATTGGTGGCCCTTCAGAATTATTTAGTTTAAAACCGAATCATCCGGTATTTTCTCATATTAGAAAGGACGTAAGTTTTAGATCGTCGCGTGATGCTTACCGATTTGTTATGCGACATAAAACGTATAAAAACGTATTTCCAAAAACAGAAACTGATAATTCAAATAAATATAATAGTGATGTCGCCAGCGAAGTCGTAATTAATATATTTCGAGACCTGCATGCAGATGTACAAACATTTAAGAGTTATAGAAATAAAAATAACCCCATGTATTCAAAATTGTGTAAATTATTGAAAAAAAAGAACAATTTAAAGAATAGGGCCCGTTTATATTAATTATATACCAAATTTTGTAAAAACAAAGTAAAAGATAAATTACAGTTAACCAATGAGATATTACCAAATACGTATGCGACTGTTGGGTTTTCTTGTATAGAACAGACAAACGTTTCTCAGGACCGTGAAGATGTGGTTCTTCCGCCAGGGTTGGAATCGGAACAATCACCTCCAGATCCAATAGTGAGTATTCCCCAATTGATTACATCTACTCCAAAATCTGACATGTGCGTCAAGGAAACCAGTATTACAGTATCTGCCCAACGTGATCCACTCGCCATTATTCCGAAATTAATTACCCTTTCGCCGAAATATGCTGACGATAATGCGTCTATAATAAAAAGTGACACTTCCGTCAAAATTTTTAAATTCATCTGAAGAGGGATCTAACGTACCTGCCGTTCTTTTAACCCTTAAATTCCGAGCTATTTAAATTATACGTAGATTCCGAATGGGGGTATATTGTAGACCCCATCCGTTTTTTATAAATAATAATAAGTGCAGTAGAATTAAACAAGTATTTATTTATTATTCATTACAATCATTACAATAACCAGCAAAATAAAGTATTTTTCTATCATTCATTACAATAATAAGCAACATATTTTTTTTTCTACTGAACTAATACAAATATTTATTTTTAAATCTAGGATTTTTCAATGGTGCAGTTAGTGAGGCAAGATACTGCTTTGGTTTCCTTTCTGTGCTCTTCGCAAATGAATTGTTTACATTTGTCACATCTAATCCTGGACTTCTTATCTTCATTTCTGGGACATATATGGCACCTACCTCGTTTTCGTTCCAAATTCTGTTTTGTGGGCAATGTCTTAGGGATGTCAATTTCGGAATTTTTCAAAGCTTCTAAAATGTGTTTTTTTTTGGTCTGGTTTTGCAGCTCGAATTTTCATGTTGGCATTCGTAAGTTGATCGCCTAGTTGCAACAAAAAAATTTTTCTGCGATACAGTTTGCGTTTCTGCCAATCGGGATTTTTCGAAATAAATAAAATAAAAGCATTTACGGCACAAATGTCTATAATATTCATAAAAACTCTGTAAGGCCAACGAGCTGTTTGTCGGGCACACGTATATTCACGAATCAGTTTGTCGGCATTGTCAACACCTCCTTTGCTCTTATTATAATCTTCAATCATAATAGGCTTTTTGTGTTCTTCTTGGGAAATCGAGTCATCAGAATGTTGGGTGGATAGCACGTGTACCATTCGTCCTTTCTTGTGTACATAAGCTACCATTTTGACTTCATCACTAAATGCAAATTTTGAAAACTTTTCTGGCATTCCTGGTACTTTTAATTCGTAGGGTGTATCAGGTTTAGATTTTCGAACAATGCCGAGTAATGTTATATTCTTACTCAGTAAAAACTTGGCAAGCAGTACAGACGTGAAAAAATTATCAGTAGTCACACCGCGACCTGTGCCATAAATTGGTTCACACAAGTCTTTGACCACGATACCCTGATTGACCTCAGATTTACCTCCGGGCAATTTACCAGTATAAACTTGCAAATTATGTAAGTATGATGTTTCTACATCAGCAAGAGCCCATATCTTTATACCATACCGGCCTGGTTTTGATTTTATGTACTGCCTGAATGGGCACTTGCCTCGGAACGCGACAAGCTGCTCATCGACGGTGGTCTCTTCGTGAGGTTCACATGACTTCCTGCAATTTTCAACAAAAAGGTCCCATACTTCCCTTACTGCAGCTAGCTTATCATTTGCTTTTCTTGCTCCTCTAGATATTTTGTCGTCGAATCTCAAATAGCGCGAAATTTGCTGAAAACGGTCTCTAGACATGGCAGCGACAAAGAATGAACGTCTAATACTTTTATCAATTGTCCACATCTCGTGAATACTTTCCTTTCTACATCGTAAAGCTCCAGATTTCAGCAGGATTCCCAGAAAACAATCAAATTTAGTTTTATCTAAGCTCTTCCACTGTCTTGGTGAATTTGGATGTGCAGTATTCCAGCTAGCAATATCTCGTTCCGCTTCTTCATTTTTATGAGTACGAATTAGTCCTTTTATGTCGTCGGTAATAAGTAAATCAAAATAGTCTTTTAGTGTTATAGCATTCTGCACATAATCTGCAGGACCAGGTTTCGCGGTAACTATGTTACGTTGGTAGCGCCGTGTTGTCGGCTTTAGTTTACTAAACCATTTCATTCCCGACTTGGCCACAAATTCTTCGCTACTTTCTGCTACATCACCTTCAAGTTCACCTACTTCTGTATCACTATCTTCTTCGACTTCTTCTTCCAATTCGTCTTCTGATTCAGATACATTTTCGTTTGGAACAAAATCTGCATCTTCTTCATCTACGTCACTACACTCACTCAAATCGCTAAGAGTCATCGATATTTTCAGCTAATCTCTGTAGCTCTGCACCTGTTAAAACTCTGGATCTTCTTTTATAGCTCATTTTTCTTGAATTTTCAAAACCTTATCTGAAACAAAGAAAATTATGTTATAGTCACACTAATTCCGAATGGGGGGACGTCGTGGACCACTCACATTTCTATTTCATACAAGTTTTCAGGCACATAATCCTGAATTCGTATTCAAGTAAATATAACCTCACACTATAATTGACACATACCCAGAAGCAGGGTGGCCAATAGTTTTTATAACAAAAAATATACCGTAAATATTGGACCTGGGGTCCACAGTGTCCCCCCATTCGGAATTTAAGGGTTAAACTTATTGCGCGGCCCTGACAACAAGAAAGCAATACCTGTTTTCGCAAAAAATAGAGAACAACCATTTAGGTTAGGCTTCAGTTCCTACAGATTATTAGAGGGAAGTTTCATTATTGAAGAAGCTGTTTGGTCTTTTATTTACCATAATTTATGCCTGAATAATTCATATTCTGATGTAGTTAGAAAATATATTTCAACTACTGTTAATAATATTCGTAAAATTGTATTTGTATATCAAAAGTAGGTACTTAAAAAATCCGCCGCAAATAGTATTGTATGCGAAGTGCGTTCTTACAAACTGCAAACGGTTTAAAATAAAAATTAATACAGTTTCCAGAAAAGTAAATGTGTTCAGTACTTCAATCGATTTCCATCACACTAAAATGTTCACCGGTTATGTTAAAGATTTAACGAGGAATATCCTTAAAGAAAAGTTACTAAAAACGAAGCCGATGAAATACAAAAGAGAATCTATATTGAGGAACTCCGAACAATTTTCAGTAAGTACAAAAAATTTAACGAACATTAAATCAGGCGCTACTGTAATGAAGGCTATGTCCGAAAAATTGGCACAGTTTGACAGAGACAAGAACGATATTTTGGTTTGATTTATGCGGGAGTAGTGCCAATAAACAATGTTAATAGAATTTTACCCGTATTAATTATGTTAATGTTCCACAGTTTATACTTTTTGAGCGCGACGTATATATATATATATATATATATATATATATATATATATATATATATATATATATATATATATATATATATATATATTAAACTTTTTCGTGGTTGCGCAGAAGTTTATTGCGCATGTTGCGCCGTAACTTCTTACGCAGGTGTATTGCGCTTAAGCTCTTCGCGCATTATTGGAATCCATATGGGTTTCATTTCTACACTAGCTTGGATTATTGGATTTTCTGCTAGTGCGATGTATGTGGCTTCTTTGAGTTTTCGACGAGCTGTGTTCTCGTCCTTTGCCACTATCTGTATATTATCCCATTGGATGCGGTGGTCTTCGTTCCAGACATGTTCGGCGATTCTTGATCTTTCAGTTTCGCCCTTGCGGACGTTGTTCTTATGTTCCTGCGTTCTCACTTTAAGTGGTCTACTGCTCTCTCCTATGTATGCTCTGCCGCATTCGCATGGTAGGTTGTATACACAATTCTTGGAATTTTGATCTTTATTGTATGGTTTGGTTTTGGTTAGTATTCTCCTGAGCGTTCTGGTCGATTTGAAGGCAGTACGTATCTTGTATTTGCTGCCTATCCTTCGTATTTTGTCTGAGATACCTTTCAAGTCCTCTCGTTTTGAGCATATTGTTTTTGCTCTTTCGTACAAGCATTTTGCCACGCCTAACTTTACGTTTTTGTGGTGATTGGAGCTGTAGTGTAGGTACCTCCCCGTGTAGGTATGCTTCCTGTATACACTTGTCGTGAGAGTGTTGTCATTCCTGTGTACAAGTACATCCAGGAATGGCAGTTTTTGTTCCAACTCCAATTCCATAAGACGTTCAATAGCGAAATCGTACATTCACTTTTGTATAACAACAAGTTAATTAACTGATTACGCAATACCAATTACCTGTTTTTATTATCATTATATAAAATTTTACAGCGTATTTAAAATCAACTGTATATGTTATCTTTATCTTGATTAAATTCTTTAATATCAGAAATAATCCAACTGTTTATTAGCTTTACAAAATAGACCAGAATACGATCCTCACGTGGACATATAAAAACGACTTCCAAGGTGTCCCAGAGTCACAAAAATCCAAGATAGTAAAATGTTTGTAAACACATTAATTAACACGTTGTCGACTGATTGCCATTTTCCGATCATAATGAAGTTGTGTAACTGTTTAATAATAAACACATATTAAGAAGCCCACGAACAGATTTCCGTTTTACAAGACTACGGCCCCTTATTAGAATACAACCCCCAATGCATAAATAAATTAGGTCGCAATCTGTAGATGGGATTTAAAAAAATGTACTAATAATTATGCAATCTCCTTTGATAAAAACGGATCCTAATTAATAACAGATTAAATCTTTTTATTCTCAGAACACTGCATATGCCCGCATTTACCTACCATCCAGGGGCTGAACTTTAAAAACAATTCTTAATACAGCCAAAAGGTTCCTAACTAGGGTGAAAATTCCATTAAGGGGTTGAAGAAGGACTCCGAAAAGAAACCATAGGGGTGAAAAAATACGATCCCCACGTGGGCGTATAAAAAAGTGAAAGGTCGGTATTCCCCAGAAAATCCAAGATGTCGGAAGGTGTCCGTGAACTACTCTCGTTTACTGAATACGTTACAGGTTTGAATTAAAATTTATGTTGAAATGATCGTTAAATTATTTGGAAACGCAATGTTCCAAATCCAGACACATTGCATCTCGAAATTTGCATTAATTACAATTTGGACAAGTGCTACGGTAATACCGTAGTCGTGGCGCCTAAGTAAATATATAAATCAATTATTATTACGTTTGGCTTGATAATAATATTCCGTTAAATCAACTGAAATCAATGTTAAGAAAAAAATGATTAGTTTTTAGTTAGTAGTACAACAACTGTCTTGAGTTAGTTTCATTTGAATTGAGAATTATTTTATTTTCTATTAAGCATAAAGTTTATTTAAAAAAGAAGTTTTATGTTTATTGTAAATTACTGTAATATAAATTGTAAACATTATTCGTATATAAACATGAATCTTTATTTATATATTTAATAATCAAGCTACGCCACTGGAAAATGTTGAAAATAAATTACAAACGTTTAAAACATTGTTTTATAAACATAACATAAATCATATGTTTAAGTTCAGAATAAGTTTACGGATTAACGTCTGAAACTATATAATTTTAAACGAAGTATAAATGAGTATTTACGTGAATAATAAAATTGAAATCAAATTTAGAAATGTAAATGGTAACGAACCGTCACTGCTGAAGTACTAATAGAGACAACACTTCAATAAAATTAATATGAAAATGGATAAAATTTATTATGACATTAAAGAATTTAAACAGCGTTTGAAAGGTTGTCATGTTTTGTTTAATTAAAACTACATATTAATTTTATTCATAACTTTTGCGTATTATGTTAATTTTGTAAAAATATGTTCACCAGCGATTACTTCTTGGGGCAGATTAAAAAATGTTATACAAAATTAATTTAAAAAATGATATAGGCAAGTTTGATCGGTTAAAAAACCTAGTCCATTGTATTAGGATATCTAAGTCTTATAACAATGATTAAATCAAAAATTCACATTGTTTTTAACACGTTATACAGAAATTCATATTAATTTACACATAAAATGGGAACATAAAGAAGTAAAAGTTGAATAAGTCCATCTTGACCTCTTTATTTTGATATGTTTGGGTATTGAAGTAGATGGTTAAATAACATGCTTCACAATTAATTGAATATAACTAGGAGTTGTTTAAATTGTATTTAAGCCTAGCACCATAATAAATAATAGGGTAGATATTAAACAATCTATGTAAACGCATAGTGAATTGTGCGGTTTTCCAAATTAAACAGTAAAACTGAAATATACTTAAATATTTCCTTACACCTGCAAGCGATCACAGGTGTATACAGTTCGTAATTAAAGAGTTAGGTATGGCTTTATTACTGAAAAGGAAAGAGATTCATTAGTCAAGCAATCAATCACAGTTCAAAGAAATTGGAACATTATTATACAGCGCTTTGTGTTGGACATGTTATTACTAGTGTAGTGTCGTATATTAAGTTGGAAAGAAAAGGCATAGTCTAACTTAGGTAATGGTGGTAAGACTTCCAGATATATTTAAATTAATTATGACATAAATATGACAAACATTTTTGGCAGTTATTATACAAACAATTAATATAACATTTACATTACTTCAATATTATTTATTAAGTGATCGAAAGATTTTACTTAACACTAAAATTTGTCATTCTCTTAATCAGAAAAATAGTTGAATGAATTATTAATACAAATTGATTCAGTTACTTTGATTAATTCAAATTTGAATCAATATTTAAGGGTATATAGGTCAGAGACTGATTTAATAAAATGAATAAAGTTAAAAAGTTAAACAGAACATTATATGAATCGATAGATTTGAGTGACCTTATAATATTATTATATCAGAAGTTTTAAGAAACAAAGTATAAAACGTATTTTGTTAGCAGCAGCATGTAATGACAAATTTAATTTTCCTAATAAAATTAAATATTAATAGGCTTTGGCAGAATTTAATATTGAATTTATATTTAAACTGGTTTACATAAAGTGATATTGAGAATCTCGTTCCACAAGTCTACAAATTGAAAATTTACTCTTCAAAAACGGCCCTTGTGCATTTTACATTGCAAAAATTCTACACGGGAATACACAACACTGTTCCCCATGCAAAGTTTCTAGAGTGCGTCATTGACCCTCGATTAAATTTCGGTCTTCATTGCGAGACTGTTTCAGAGAAACTGTGCAAGTCTATTTTTCTTTTGCGACGGCTTACAAGCAACGTCTTTGATGGCATCGTATAAAACGCATATTACGCTCTCATTCAAAGCACTTTATGTTATGCAATTCTGAGTTGCGGACACTGCTGTTTCTGGTCTAGAGCGCTTACGGTATCGATAGTATTGTTGCAAGGTCTATTGGAAGCAGTTTATTTAATCAAAAATCGATGTTCATCCAGCAATCTGACCAATACGAATATAACACAAAAACGATTTTCCAGGCTCAGTTTTTGTATAACTGTCTTCCCCTGAGTGTGAGAAATCTTTATTTCGACAAATTTAAAAAAGACGCGTAAAACTACTTAAGCCGAAATTCGTTCATTTCAGGAATTTGTCGATGAAATAGGATATAGTAATTTTGTATAATTTAGTATACATTGTGTTATTTTTTTATGTATTTTATATATAATCAACCCTGTGATATTTTTTGACAAATGTAAGTACTTTTGCACAGTAACATTAAAATGTATTATTATTATTATTATTATTATTATTATTATTATTATTAAATTACCTCTTACTTGAAGTGGACAGGATTAATTTCTATTAGAAATTGCATATAATTGTATCAATAACTGATATTGGAAATAAGTTTTGAGCTTCCCAAAACTAAAATTCGGATTTATTAATTTTTTCTTGTTCGTCAAAATTTAAGCAATTGATGTTGAATGTAGATTATAATTACATTTCAATCACAATTACATTTCAACTAAGAGCTAGCCTGGGTAAATAATAATTTTTTTAACTTATTCAATACGTTATAAATTTGTTGCCAAAGTTACATTACAATTTTTCTCCCAACGTGTCGGTATAGCGTTGCCGTTTCATTACAATTTAGTGTCCAACGCATGTGGTCAGATTGCATGAGTCATTACAAAGAATTAATAATAAATTTTTGAAAACTTTTAAACAGCGATACGATAATGAATTGAACGAGCACTCGTTATATGTCAAAAACACGATATTTATTCTAGAGCTCCTAATTTGAGCTTTAATTTTGTGTATTTACTTAATACACAGAGAGAAAGTACGTTAAAGATTAGTTGACTGATTACTCATAAAATTACTTTAGCTTGAAATTCGCAAATAGTTAGGTTTGTACAAATGCAATAGTGCGTTCGACCAAAACTTTATTTTTCGAACTACTTCCCAAATATAGAAACATTGCATCACTGATATAAAATCTAGCCTAATCTTAAAATACGAACATTAACAAATTTTAAATAATAAACTGAGATAAATGCTGAACAAACCCTCTAAAAAAGTAATATATAGTCAATTCCCATAATAACTTGTAGTGAAATTGTAATGCTTATATACAACCAAGGTGGACATTAATACATTTATCTCTTCTATAATCGTAGAGAATATTATTACACGCTAAATGACCCTAACTAATCCTTGTAGCTACACACTAACAAAGGTGGCTGAAAACAACGATATCTAAGTACTCCTTTAGCATTTAATCACGCAAAGGTCAAAATATTAGACTTAAAATTAAAATAGGGTTTTACTTTAATTATGAAACCTTTCTTAATGTTGATTTCTATTGTCACATATCCCAATAACGTTGCGCTCATCTTTAGCTGGTAGCGTAGTGGTGACACGACCTACTTAGCATTCGGGAGGTAATGAGTTCGATTCCCGTTACCGTCTACCTTGTATGAGGTTTTTTCAGGGGATTTTCCTCATACACATGTAGCGGCATGGTCACTGCGTATATGCACACCATGTGCGGCTACTAGGCGAATGCTGGGGTAGTATTTTCCCCCTCAGAACCCTAACTCCGTTCCTTCCGATCATATCCTGACCACACCCATCCTTAATCCCACCATGCATATATACGTAATGTATGTATGTATGCTGGGAATCCATGATGGTGGCTGAAGGGGCTCGGAAAGCTCGAGCAGCCCGCCCTCCCCCTTGGGGAGGGAATGAAATACGTAGCCCTTTCCTTTCCTTTTAGCTTTCTACTTTAATCATAATTTTAATTACTAACGTGAACACCCATCCATTTATTGCTGGAAGGCTATAAAAGAGATTACTGTTGTTGACATTCGCGTCTATTCCCATTAAAGCAGATGTATGAGAATAGTAACTACTTTAGTTTAACTGGTAAATCTATTCGTGCGTTACTACTCGCATACCAAGTATTTTTGCTTCTAGTTCTTATAAAAACGTATTTAAAACGCGACGTTTTATTTTGAATACACTATATAATATTACGAATTAATTAAAGGTGAAATATATGTGCTTCTTTCCATTACAAAACGGTATTTAGAAGATTTGTATTCACAAGAGAAATAGTTCATTGGCAAAGTTACATAGGAAGGTAAAGGCTAAATTTTGCCACTGTAGTTTAACCGTCACGTTATCAAGATCTCTTTAAGACTGAGTGGGGAGGCGACGGGTCTAATTTGATTAGGACTTATAATTACTTGACTCTTACAGGGATAATTTTCAGTTGTAAATATTGAAAATGCCCAAAGAGAAAAGTCGATATTGTTGACGTACATTTTGCAAAATACAGGGTGTCCCAATAGTGCGTATTCAGCCGATAACTCCTTAGCCATTAAACTTAGAAGATAAGTTTAAATACGAAAGTTGTCTATCTTTATAAGCTGCATAATCTAAAAATAGTTTGGTTTCTACAGGGTGTAATACAAAAGCGGTACAATGTAGAACTTTTGATTTTTAAATAGAACACCCTATATATTATTTTATTTTTCGACTCTCCTTATAATTTTACATCTTTTTTATAAGAATTACTTACTTACAAGCTAAATCTTACAGTTTTTAATGTTTTTATGTAGTAATTCAAGTAGGCGTATCTCAGTTATTTTTAAAGATAAAAAAATAATCTTTGGTATAGAATTTAATCATACATGAACTTACTTTAATCTATTGTCAACATTGGATTTCAATATACGCGGTGATCACAAAAATGAATTCAATAACATAAATTTGAAAATGCTATATCTTCATTTTTTTAAATGGCACATCCTATATTTTTTTATTGCCTTGTCTTCGTCTATTAATCGGCTTTCATTTCTGTTAAATATGTTCTCTACCTATCTCTAATAGTTTCGGAGATATTTAAGTTTGTTCAATTTTTTTTGTTGATAACACTGATGAAGAGTAACATTAGTCGGTCAAAGCAAGCTGTGGATACATAAGAAACTAAAAAAATATTAACTGAAATTCATTAATTGTAATTATAATAAATATTGTATGAAACCACCATTTTTAATATATATTTGAGATGTTTTTAAACGATTCATCGTAAAATTAAACAATTTAATCAAAAGAGCGTAAAACAAAAGATGAACGAAAAAAAATGAAGAAAACATACTTGTCAAACAGTGCTAATATTTGTATAGTGTTGTATACTTACTCCTAAATTACAAAAGAATTTCTCGAAAGAAGAACTTGTTAATATAATATACGTCCTTGGTGAAAAGGTTGGATAAGTAAACACTTACGCTAAGTTTGGTCAAATGCTTTTGAGATATCCCAAAAACCAATTACAACTGTATCACCGGATTGTTCTAATCCATTGTTCAAAACTTGGGTCACGTATGAAAGAAGATCACCTGTTGTACGACTCTGCCTAAATCCATATTGGTGGTGAGTAAGAAGTTTGTTAATTTCAAGGAAAGAGAACAGTTGCTGACTGATGGCTTTTTCCATAATTTTAGACAAAATGGAAGTGATGGCAATTAGTCCGTAGTTGGAAGATCGGGCTTATCGCCTGTTTTAGGGATATCTTCAACATTTGCTAACTTTAATGATGAAGGAAATTCCCCAGAAGACGGAGATTGAATAGAGCTTAGATAGGACAGGTACTAGTTCAGGAGAACATTTTTAAGGCAATAGCTGGAATAACGTCTGGACCAGTCGCGTTATTGAGATCAAGCATACTGAAGATCGATTCTAGGAGCTTACACCAAAAACGAATTGGCTTCATGGCGTATAAAGCAGAGTTGACTAGGGTACATCATTTCCAGAATAATTAAGACACGAGTTTGATGCAAATATATCTACAAAAAGATAGGATTTGTCTCCAAAATAATCAGTTACAGATGCCTTAAAGGATGTCATGGAGGGCAATACAAATGTTCCAAAGTTTTTACTGATGGCTTTAACTAAAGACCAAAATTTACCACTGCCTAAAGGAGATGTCGCTAACTTCTTGCATTTTCGTCGTTCAAACAAGTTTTTCGTTTTAGCGATAACACTGCAGGTATTTATAGCACCAACGCGGTCTGTATGATTCTCGACCGTTTTATTATATTTCCATTTAGTGTAAGATTTATTTTTCAAAGATATTGCATCAGCACAAGCCTTATTAAGCCAGGGTTGGAAACAAGAATGACCTATATCTGTTTTGTGGATTCAGAAGATGACATGTGATAGCAAATCTTTCTGCATTATGACCAGCAGGGTTAGTAGAAGTTGAAAACTGAAGCCAATTAGAGTGAATTAACATTGGAACTTCCCAGAATTGAGATATCACAAGATGGAAACTGAAATAGAAGATATTCAACTTTCAAACTAAGATAATCGAAAAATTCTTGAAAGTTACTGTCATTAGAAAACCTATAAATGCAACAGTAGAATTTCAGAAATTTAGGACCAGAATGTTTAAACCAAATTACGTCGAATTTTTTATTCTCCAAAAAAGAAATCATCTTGCAAGCGATATTGTTCTTGAGATAGGTACACATCCTCCTTTGTATCGAAAGTTAGACCTGAAGATTTTATTTGAAATTGGAAGTCGCGTGAATAAGAACTTTCAATGGAGAATTGTGTTTCAGAAACGAAATTGTAATATTGTTCAAGATGATGGTGAACAGCATTAAGATTAGACTGATACCGCGGATGTTGCAATAATGGATCGATGACCGAGGTCGCTTGGGCCCTGCCCTTTCGGATATCCGAAGGGGGCAGAATTTTACGTCAGGTATTCATTACCCTAGAGACCACAACCATCTTATATTTAATTTGGGCCTTTTAATCCAATAGGAAGACAGTAAGGGCGACAGGAAGAATAGGATGAGAATAGATCAAGGATAGGAATAAAGGTGTCCGACAGCCCTTAGGAGCTCAGAAAACCAGAGACGCAATATTAAAGAGCCCATAGTAAGTGTGATGGTACCTCCCGGCTGGCATAAGGTAGACATGCCTCTCACCTTGAAATTCAATACCTGTTCCTGTATCTAAAAACTCTTTCATATATGTACCTGTAGGAAAGTCGCCTAAGAGTGCGTACTTTATTTTGATTAGGTCATAAATCAAACAGAATTTATTTTATTTTATAAACTTATCTTTATTCAAATAAAATCGTTGCTAAACTTTAAAAATAAGGCTTTTCTAACAGGTTAAATATAAAAATAAATAAAAACAAAATAAACTCATAACCAAATTTCTTAAAATGAGCACTCTTAGATTGTAATCGCTCTAAGAGTACGCAGGGGTACTATCCAAGAGTACGCAATAAATGCAAGAGTTCGCGCTTGGGTTTATCTTGCACATAACTAAAAATATTCTTGGTACCCCTCGTATGAAGTAAAAATTTCGTGAAACCATTTTCCGCATGTGTTGCACTGGATTAGATCTGTTTCTGGAGGTTCAAAACTTCATCACAAGCGGGCATATGCCGTCTATTTTTGTTAAAGAATTTTCTTTTTCTTTGGGAGCTTCGTTTAATTCACGCCTGTAGGTAACGGACTGCGAAAATTTTACTTTTGTAATAAACGTTTATCAAATCGCCATTGTTGCCGCGCTAGAAAAGAATATTAGTGGATTTTTTAATATCTGAATAATACGTCGCAATTTCCTAATGTTTTCAAAATATTTTATTTATATATTTTATCTAAGAATGTGAGAATGTATGTACTGATATTTGGCTAGGGTTGAAAAAACACATGTTAGTTAAGTAGTATACGTTAAAACTGTTACTGAAGGGGCGTAACGAATCATTGGAATTTTTATGCGCCGATTCTTTATGTAAAATGTCACTAGTTTAGGAAGTAATTGTGTCGGTACAGACCGCGATCAAAAGATATCTTTGTTGGTACGTTGGAACCCGAGACGTAACTGTAGGGTTTATTACGGACGAATGCATATTTTAAAATTAAGATGTGAATTAATTGACTGTTCCAAGGTAAATCAATGTTTCTTATTTTTAGATGGCTTTTGAAACGGGGGTTGATTCGGTTAAGTATGTAGTTGAAAGGGGCAAGCAGGTACACAGTTTCGGGCTAGACCATTAAACCCTCAATTTTTTATTTTTATTGCTTTTATTTGTTGTATAGATGAATGTAAAATCCTGAAAGGGCTTATTTTTGAATCGCACTCAAACGTATATCGGTCACGATGTTAGGACCTATTTATAAATTACCGTTGTAAGGCTCTGTTTTAATCAGTTTTTGGCAGTTTGTTTACGTAGGATTGTTTGCCTGCGAACTAATTTCTCTTTATATATATATATATATATATATATATATATATATATATATATATATATATATATATTACCATCCTATGTACTATTAAAGTAGGTCACTAAACAATTGGGTATCTAAATTCCTTGTCTATTTTCTTGTCCTTGCCTTGACCTTATTATCACCAGTGCAACTTTACTGTTGTTATTTGTGTAATTACTTTTATTTGTTGTTTATGTTTATTTACTTAAAGCCCGGCATGATTGGTTTTAAAGGGCCACATGTTTGGTATTTTATGATTTCTATTTTGATTATTTATGACCCAATTGTGGGACTACATGTGATTTTTATTGTGTTTCTGTATAACTAAATTGCTTTTATTAATTTTCTCTTAATGTTATAATTTTGTACGCACTTTAACCTGATTTAATGGTGTTTTGTTACACAGGGTGTCTACAAAATAAAACTGCAGATTCTAGAGCTGATTTTATGTCGATTTAACGTAAATTGCCTTAATACAAAAATACTTCCGAAGAGACTTTAGTTCAAATATCTTCAAAATGGTTTCCTTTAAATGATAGCTTTCTGTACATTTGTTTAGTGGAATATGCCCAATCTTGGCCTCAATATGATTTTTGGAAAATCATAAAAGAGTGATACTCTGGTCTGAAGTCGCTACGATGCCCCGTTTTCGAAATAATAATTATGAAATTATGAAAGATGGCTATGGAAAATAAACAAAGAACAATTCCGTGAACGTGAAACTCCTCTTTCATTAAATTAATTTTATTTTAGAAAGTAAAAATAAACTCGGTAAAAATAATCGTTAACACAAAAAATGTTGCAGGCACAATTAATAATTAAAAATTCAAAATGACAACTGAAAGCATGAAACACAAAACTGAATCTACCAAAGATGCTCCACATGACGACCATCCGTTTCTATGCACAAATTTATTCGTTTATGTAAAGATTGCCGATTTTTGCAAAAATTCCCTATTGTTCCTAAATTGGTCGCAGGCCGCCGAATATTCAGATTAATATCAGTTAATAAATCCGGTAAAGTATTTTGTAGAAAGTTGAGATATCCTTCGCCGTTTAAACGATTAGGTAATTCTACAGGTCCAAGCAAATTATCACCAAGAATACCTGTCCATACTTAAAAATTTAAAAATTTCGATTTTTTCATAAAAGAATGATCCTCTTGTCTGAAGTCGCTACGACGCACCGTTTTCGAAATAATCGCTTTGAACTTTTCATGTGTTAATCATACTTTTATAAAATTAACTAACGAATTCATTTACAATTATGAAAGATGGTTATGGAAATAAACAAAACAACATATTGCGTGAACGTCAAAATAACTAGTATTACAGATACTAGTTGAGGTCAAGTGTCAAATAAGTCTTAAGTGAAAGTTTTATTGTTTACATTACCGTAAATACAAAAGTTGAATATTGTTAGAATGGTTTCGTTTGGTAACGAAGAATATGCCGATATGCATTTAGCGTACGACGAAATGCAATGCTGAACGGGAGCAGCTACGTAGATATGCAGATAAATTTCCAGGTCATCCTGCTCATAAATCATTTACGCTTCTTCATCAAGGAATTAGGGAAACAGGATCGGTAATTCCTAGCAATAATGAAACGGAAGACATGCTGGTGTAATGGAAGAATATCAGGATATTTTAATGGAAATTGAGTACAATCCTGAAATAAGCGTAAGAAGGTTGGCTGCAATGTATCCCAATATGTCAAAATCTTCTGTGTGGAACATTCTACATAAGGAAGGCTTGTATCCTTTTCATTTCAAATAAAGCCTTGCAAGCAGGAGATTTTCCTACTTGTCTGGATTTTTCCAATTGGATGCAAAATAAAGAGAATCAAGACCAAGATTTTTTCTAATATTTTGTTTTGTGATGAAGCCGCTTTTACAAAAGATGGAATTTTTAATATGCACATTGCACACTATTACTCCTATGTTGATGAAAACCCTCATGCGATAAGGGAAAGTAAACATCAGGAAGGTTTAGCATTAATGTATGGATAAGTGTTCTTGGTGATAATTTGCTTGGACCTGTAGAGTTGCCTAATCGTTTAAACGACGAAGAATATCTCAACTTTCTACAAAATACTTTACCGGATTTATTAGATGATATTAATCTGGATATTCAGCGTAACTTGTGGTTTTTACATGATGGTTGCCGGGCTCACTAAGCAGAACTGTGTACTTTTTAGATAACAATTACCGAGAGCGATGGATCGGAAGAGGCGGTCCTGTTGTGGCCAGCAAGGTATCCAAATTTAAATCCTTGCGATTTTGTGTTTGGAGATCTCTTAGATCAATGGTTTATTGAAAACCAGTGGAAACACGCGATCGACGAATTCAGGATGCCTGCGACAAATTTAGGAACAATAGGGGAATTTTTGCAAAAATTCGGCAATCTTTACATAAACGAATAAATTTGTGCATAGAAACGGATGGTCGTCATGTGGAGCATCTTTTGTAGATTCAGTTTTGTGTTTCATGCTTTCAGTTGTCATTTTGAATTTTTTTATTATTAATGGTGCCAGCAACGTTTTTTGTATTAAAACGATTATTTTTACCCGAGTTTATTTCTTACTTTCTAAAGTAAAATTAATTTATGACATGAAGCAGTTTGACCTTCAAGCAATTCTTATGTTGTTTATTTTCCATAGCCATCTTTCATAATTGTAAATGAATTCGTTAGTTAATTTTATAAAAGTATGATTAACACATGAAAAGTTCAAATCGATTTATTTCGAAAACGGTGCGTCGTAGCGACTTCAGACAAGAGTATCATTCTTTTATGAAAGAACCGAAATTTTTAAATTTTATGTAAAATTTCGAAATTTTGAAAACAAACAACTTATAAATAACAATGCCCAATGCCCGCCCAAACTAGCCGCTTAGAGTACAACTAAAAATCATATTCACGCCATACGATTGGGCATATTCCACTAAATAAATGTACAGAACGCTATCATTTAAAGGGAAACCATTTTGAAGATATTTGGATTAAACCGATGTTAGGACGCCATCTTCCAACAGCTCCAGCTCTCTTAGGAAGTTTTTTGTATTAAGGTAATTTACATTAAATCGGCATAAAATCAGCTCTAGGATCTGCAGTTTCCTTTTGCGAAAAGAGTTTGTGGACACCCTGTATATTTAACCATTTCTTTGCTTTTTTGTATTATTTGATTTATTAATGTACTTATGCAATTACTTAGTTACGAATACAGTGGATTTTACAGGTAGTTCTTTCCCACAATAGTACATTAACGGTTGAACCACCGCTGCGCAAAGCTCGTTGATTTTAATTTGAGTAGTTTCATATCCTTTTTACCTGCCCCTCATGATGCAACTCTTACCTCATCCAGCCTATCTAATTCAGATAGCACACCGTACCTACCACTAGACAACCACTTCGTTTGATCAGATTTGAGGTTTGCAGTAATTAAATATCAAACTCGTAAATAAATTTGAAAATGCTATATCTTCATTTTTTTAAATGGCACATCCTATATTTTTTTATTGCCTTGTCTTCGTCTATTAATCGGCTTTCATTTCTATTAAATATGTTCTATACCTATCTCTAATAGTTTCGGAGATATTTAAGTTTGTTCAATTTTTTTTCGTTGATAACACTGAAGAAGAGTAAAATTAGTCGGTCAAAGCAAGCTGTGAATACATAAGAAACTAAAAAACATATTAACTGAAATACAAATACTTAAAATTATTATAAATGATCAATGTGACCACCATTTTGTGGCTGGCAAACATGAAGTCTTTGAATAAATGGGTGATCACAAAAATGAATTCAATAACATAAATTTGAAAATGCTATATCTTCATTTTTTTAAATAGCACACCCTATATTTTTTAACGCCTTGTCTTCGTCTATTAGTCGGTTTTAATTTTTGTTAAATATGTTCTCTACCTATCTCTAATAGTTTCGGAGATATTTAAGTTTGTTCAATTTTTTTTGTTGATAACACTGATGAAGAGTAACATTAGTCGGTCAAAGCAAGCTGTGGATACATAAGAAACTAAAAAAATATTAACTGAAATTCATTAATTGTAATTATAATAAATATTGTATGAAACCACCATTTTTAAGAGATATTTGAGATGTTTTTAAACGATTCATCGTAAAATTAAACAATTTAATCAAAAGAGCGTAAAACAAAAGATGAACGAAAACAAATGAAGAAAACATACTTGTCAAACAGTGTTAATATTTGTATAGTGTTGTATACTTACTCCTAAATTACAAAAGAATTTCTCGAAAGAAGAACTTGTTAATATAATATACGTCCTTGGTGAAAAGGTTGGATAAGTAAACACTTACGCTAAGTTTGGTCAAATGCTTTTGAGATATCCCAAAAACCAATTACAACTGTATCACCGGATTGTTCTAATCCATTGTTCAAAACTTGGGTCACGTATGAAAGAAGATCACCTGTTGTACGACTCTGCCTAAATCCATATTGGTGGTGAGTAAGAAGTTTGTTAATTTCAAGGAAAGAGAACAGTTGCTGACTGATGGCTTTTCCATAATTTTAGACAAAATGGAAGTGATGGCAATTAGTCCGTAGTTGGAAGATCGGGCTTATCGCCTGTTTTAGGGATATCTTCAACATTTGCTAACTTTAATGATGAAGGAAATTCCCCAGAAGACGGAGATTGAATAGAGCTTAGATAGGACAGGTACTAGTTCAGGAGAACATTTTTAAGGCAATAGCTGGAACGTCTGGACCAGTCGCGTTATTGAGATCAAGCATACTGAAGATCGATTCTAGGAGCTTACACCAAAAACGAATTGGCTTCATGGCGTATAAAGCAGAGTTGACTAGGGTACATCATTTCCAGAATAATTAAGACACGAGTTTGATGCAAATATATCTACAAAAAGATAGGATTTGTCTCCAAAATAATCAGTTACAGATGCCTTAAAGGATGTCATGGAGGGCAATACAAATGTTCCAAAGTTTTTACTGATGGCTTTAACTAAAGACCAAAATTTACCACTGCCTAAAGGAGATGTCGCTAACTTCTTGCATTTTCGTCGTTCAAACAAGTTTTTCGTTTTAGCGATAACACTGCAGGTATTTATAGCACCAACGCGGTCTGTATGATTCTCGACCGTTTTATTATATTTCCATTTAGTGTAAGATTTATTTTTCAAAGATATTGCATCAGCACAAGCCTTATTAAGCCAGGGTTGGAAACAAGAATGACCTATATCTGTTTTTGTGGATTCAGAAGATGACATGTGATAGCAAATCTTTCTGCATTATGACCAGCAGGGTTAGTAGAAGTTGAAAACTGAAGCCAATTAGAGTGAATTAACATTGGAACTTCCCAGAATTGAGATATCACAAGATGGAAACTGAAATAGAAGATATTCAACTTTCAAACTAAGATAATCGAAAAATTCTTGAAAGTTACTGTCATTAGAAAACCTATAAATGCAACAGTAGAATTTCACAAATTTAGGACCAGAATGTTTAAACCAAATTACGTCGAATTTTTTATTCTCCAAAAAAGAAATCATCTTGCAAGCGATATTGTTCTTGAGATAGGTACACACTCCTCCTTTGTATCGAAAGTTAGACCTGAAGATTTTATTTGGGGAAATTGGAAGTCGCGTGAATAAGAACTTTCAATGGAGAATTGTGTTTCAGAAACGAAATTGTAATATTGTTCAAGATGATGGTGAACAGCATTAAGATTAGACTGATACCGCGGATGTTGCAATAATGGATCGATGACCGAGGTCGCTTGGGCCCTGCCCTTTCGGATATCCGAAGGGGGCAGAATTTTACGTCAGGTATTCATTACCCTAGAGACCACAACCATCTTATATTTAATTTGGGCCTTTTAATCCAATAGGAAGACAGTAAGGGCGACAGGAAGAATAGGATGAGAATAGATCAAGGATAGGAATAAAGGTGTCCGACAGCCCTTACGGAGCTCAGAAAACCAGAGACGCAATATTAAAGAGCCCATAGTAAGTGTGATGGTACCTCCCCGGCTGGCATAAGGTAGACATGCCTCTCACCTTGAAATTCAATACCTGTTCCTGTATCTAAAAACTCTTTCATATATGTACCTGTAGGGGAAAGTCGCCTAAGAGTGCGTACTTTATTTTGATTAGGTCATAAATCAAACAGAATTTATTTTATTTTATAAACTTATCTTTATTCAAATAAAATCGTTGCTAAACTTTAAAAATAAGGCTTTTCTAACAGGTTAAATATAAAAATAAATAAAAAACAAAATAAACTCATAACCAAATTTCTTAAAATGAGCACTCTTAGATTGTAATCGCTCTAAGAGTACGCAGGGGTACTATCCAAGAGTACGCAATAAATGCAAGAGTTCGCGCTTGGGTTTATCTTGCACATAACTAAAAATATTCTTGGTACCCCTCGTATGAAGTAAAAATTTCGTGAAACCATTTTCCGCATGTGTTGCACTGGATTAGATCTGTTTCTGGAGGTTCAAAACTTCATCACAAGCGGGCATATGCCGTCTATTTTTGTTAAAGGGGAATTTTCTTTTTCTTTGGGAGCTTCGTTTAATTCACGCCTGTAGGTAACGGACTGCGAAAATTTTACTTTTGTAATAAACGTTTATCAAATCGCCATTGTTGCCGCGCTAGAAAAGAATATTAGTGGATTTTTAATATCTGAATAATACGTCGCAATTTCCTAATGTTTTCAAAATATTTTATTTATATATTTTTATCTAAGAAATGTGAGAATGTATGTAACTGATATTTGGCTAGGGTTGAAAAACACATGTTGGGGTGTAAGTAGTAGGTATACGCTTAAAACTGATTTACTGAAGGGGCGTAACGAATCATTGGAATTTCTTATGCGCCGATTCTTTATGTAAAAATGTCACTAGTTTAGGAAGTAATTGTGTCGGTACAGACCGCGATCAAAAGATATCTTTGTTTGGTACGTTGGAACCCGAGACGTAACTGTAGGGTTTGTTACGGACGAATGCATATTTTTAAAATTAAGATGTGCAATAATTAATGTGAACCTGTTCCAAGGTAAATCAATGTTTCTTGTTTTTTTGTTACTTTTGAAAAATGGGGGTTGATTGCGGGAGTAAAGATATGTAGGTGAAATCGGGGGAAAGGCAATTGCAGTTAGAGTGTACTTCGAGCCAGACCGATTTTGGGTTAATTAAATACCTTCATTGTAAACAGTTTGTCTTTAAAACAATTCTTGCGTGTACATTTTCTTTTGAATTCGCCAACACTAAGTTGTCTTTTCTTTCGGGGGTTAATTGTAATGTGTTTTACAAATATTAATCTATGAATAACAGTCACCCTTTTTGAAGTTAAACCGCGTATGTTAACGATTTGTGTCTGTGATCAATTAAAGGAATTCTAGTGTAAGTAGGTGTTTTTATATAAATGAATCGCAGTCAATCATTTTACCAGCCTATGTAACGTATTAAAAGAATCAAACATTACCTTGCGAAGGTATCTCATTCGCACACGGGATCAGTAATCGGAAATCTGCTAAAATAAAAGACAGCACAGGGGCTCCCTCACTCTGGTATTTGTGTGAATTAGCATTTCTGTTTGTTGTTTATCTTTATATTTGTGTAGAGGTGGCTGGTGAACGGGTACATGATACCGCTTTGGTTATTAGTTGTAAAAGGCAATAGCCAAGTAGGTACACAGTTTCGGGCCAGACCATTAAACACCTTGAATTTTAATTTTTATTGCTTTTATTTGTTGTATAGATGAATGTATAACCTGAGAAAGGAGCGCTATATTTTTCTAACGCACTCAAACGTATATCGGTCACGATGTAAGGACCTATTTATAAATTACCCTTGTAAGGCTTTGTTTTAATCAGTTTTTTTGGCAGTTTGTTTACGTAGGATTGTTTGCCTGCGAACTAATTTCTGTTTATATATATATATATATATATATATATATATATATATATATATATATATATATATATATATATTTATTTATATGTATTTGTGCTTTAGTGGTCACTAAACAATTGAGTACGTGTAAATTCATTGTCTATTTTCTTTTGTCCTTGCCTTGACCTTATTATCACTTGTGAAACTTTACTGTTGTTGTGTTTTATATGTACCGTAATTTGCTTTATTGTTTTATGTGCTTATTTATTTAAAGCCCGGCATGATTGGTTTTAAAGGGCCACATGTTTGGTATTTTAAGATTTTTATTTTGATTATTTATGACCCAATTGTGGGACTACATGTGTTTTTTTATTGTGTTTCTGTATAACTAAACTGCTTTTTATTAATTTTCTCTTAATCTTATAATTTTGTACGCACTTTAACCTGATTTAATGGTGTTTTGTTATACAGGGTGTCCACAAACTCTTTTCACAAAATAAAACTGCAGATTCTAGAGCTGATTTTATGTCGATTTAACGTAAATTACCTTAATACAAAAATACTTCCTAAGAGAGCTGGAGTTCTTGGAAAATAGCGCCCTAACATCGGTTTAATTCAAATATGTTCAAAATGGTTTCCCTTTAGAATTTATTTACGAGTTTGACATTTAATTACTTCGATCAAACGAAGTGGTTGTCTAGTGGTAGGTACCGCGTGCTATCTGAATTAGATAGGCTGGATGAGGTAAGTGTTGCATCATGAGGGGCAGATAAAAAGGAAATGAAACTACTCAAATTAAAATCAACGAGCTTTGCTCAGCGGTGGTTCAGCCCATTAGTATACTATTGTGGGAAAGAACCACCTATAAAATCCACTGTATTCGTAACTAAGTAATTGCACAAGTACATTAATAAATCAAATAATACAAAAAAAAAAAAACAAAGAAAGGGTTAAATATACAGGGTGTCCACAAACTCTTTTCACAAAAGGAAACTCCAGATTCTAGAGCTGATTTTATGCCGATTTAATGTAAATTACGTTAATACAAAAATACTTCCTAAGAGAGCTGGAGCTCTTGGAAGATGGCGCCCTAACATCGGTTTAATTCAAATATCTTCAAAACGGTTTCCCTTTAAATGATAGCGTTCTGTACGTTTATTTAGTGGAATATGCCCAATCGTATGGCGTGAACATGATTTTTTAGTTGTACTCATAAGCGGCTAGTTTGGGCGGGCATACCCCGCAACAGCTTGCGGGATATAAAAAAAGACTTGTACACCCCAAGGAAATGATGGAACTCAAATCAAGCTATCAGTCTCAATAGCCTGCATGGTAGTAACGAAGACTTCTACAGTTTGAGAACATCTGAATTTTACCGTGCCTGAACCCACTATTTAAATCATTGAAACTCTGACGTCCTCCCTACCAAAGTATAGTCGATAGGGATTTTTATTATCCATTTTTAGAATGTAAAAAACTCGCATTCATCTTTCACTGTCTCCTTTAACATTTATATAATAAGGCCATTTTTTTTATATTAAAAGACAGTTAGAATGTACTACTCTATGTGTTTTTAATTTAAAGTTAATTGCGGTCATGTAAGGGTATTTTAAAGAAGGCTGATTTATGCTTTGTAGCGGATAATTTTGAACGGAGCTTGTATTATCATTTTTAGTAAATATTTAAAAAAGACTGTTCGAATGTACTACTGTATATTTTAATTTAAAAGTTAATTACTGTATTATAACATACGTTGAATTAATGGGACGCGTAATGTCATTATGTACAACATGAATTTTTTAGAAATGGGTTTCACTGTATGATGCATTGTAGAATGCAATATATCCAATATATATATATATATATATATATATATATATATATATATATATATATATATATATATATATAAACAAATAAGCTCTAGCATAAACAGATATGTACAGTTCGTGAAGGTGATAATAATCCTATTTCAAAAAATAATACAAGTTACTTTAAATGGTTTGAGCCTTGAGATTATAAAATTTATTTACATATAGATAAACTATTTGTACGGAATGTAATTATTATTAAACAGTTATACAACTATAATTTGGAAAGTGACAATTACTCACTCATTAACATACTTACAAATATTTTTAAAAAATTTGCAGCTGCAAAAAAGATTAAATTAAATATCGCGTGAAATAATAATAATTTCAACCCTGGTGTTTTTTTATACATAGACAGATTCTTTCTAAGCAGCCAACACCTATACGTTCGAAAATTATGGATGATTTATCTGTATATTTAATTAATAGCTATGCTAATTAAAACACTTTAAATTTCTAATTTGAAATAAAAATGACATAATTTAGCTTATCCGAGATTCATAGAAAGCATCATTATTGTCAAGATTTTTACGTACATTCACCTCAACGTCTTCACGCCTGAACGATTATATTGTAATAGTTTATTAACAATCGGTAAAATATCTAATATCTCTGATGTTAGCCCATAATAATAATAACGATCATTCAACGATGATTACACTTTCAACACATGCCAATATATAGCTTTTATATTACGTCTATTATTACATAGCCGTGAGATTACTCTTAAAATTAGCTGACTTCAGCACAGCTCTGGAAATACTACCCTCCCTTCAAATCTTTCTTCTCGCTCTCAGAAGCTGCACCGTATCCATTTTCTTGAATTTACCTATGTTCTGTTTTCGATCCGATAGTACGTTTTTCTAATGTACAAACAGAATCATCAATATTGTGATGTATGCAGCAGGAAAATGTCAGTGTTCTAACCTTAAGTTAGTTTCACCTCTATATTATTTTACATACAAGTCTGACATCGGAAATACTCCCGTCAAAAGCGAATCAGAGTTATTTGTAAAACATAGCTCCTGGGCTGAAGGAAGATATTAGTGTGTAGTTGGTTAAGAAAAGCGATACAGATTTCAGGAGACAAAAACTTTATTTCCCTATGGCGGATACAGTATTGTAGTTGAAAGATTTAATAAAACATTGAAACAAGGATGTGGTGCTACCTTACGATGATAATGATAAGGTAATTCCTCGTGTGTGGAATGCATTTTCATTTTTATGAATGCAATGTAATTTCTATTAGTTATTTCCGTATAAAGGAATTTTTAGAAATGATTGTTTTAGAAAATGACCGAGCTTTCTATGACGTTGATAATGACCTTTGATATATATATATATATATATATATATATATATATATATATATATATATATATATATAGTTCTGCGAATATATTTTTTACAGTTTGAAAATGGAGCACATTACACCCATTATAGAGATCGACTCGGCCTACGAAGTTGAAGTAGCTGACAGGTTGGAAGGAGTGCTGGAGATCATACGGGATAAGCTCCAAACCCAGCTGAGACGATTTATCAAGGCTAGTACAGCTCTGGAGCTTCACAGTATGAAGGTGCACGATAGAAGTCATGGGACCGAGGTCAGCATTAACAGCGGACGTGACGAAGAAGAAAAGAAGTGTCATCGGGCACTGATAGCGTTAGCCAGTCCTGTGGTGGTGAGTACATCAGCAATTCCTCAAGGGGGACAGCAACAACCACAACCGCAGGTATGTAAAAGAAGGCGGAAGACCAAGCCCTGCACTGGTGGCAATCGCATTGCTAAAAGACGTCGACCTCATAACGGTGTAGATTCCGACATCATCATAATTATAAGTGATAAAGAGGGCGAGGAGAAGTATTAGCAACCACAACGAGTAGTACAGGTCAACCCGACGGTGAGCATACTGTCACATCCCAAGAGGCGTACCAGCAGCTACCCCTACCGGTGGTACAAGCCATGTCCGCGATCGCCACCATATCATTGCGAGATGTAGGTGGTGGCGAGGACGTCTCTATGCTAGAGACGCGTCTCCTCCAAGCACCACCGCTACAGGAGAATATGGATAGACAGATTCCCTGCAGCGAAGAACAAGATCAGCACACACCATCACTACCACCACCAATAGCATCAACCAGTTCGACGGACCCCACAGGTGTAGACGTGACTATCCCCTCACCACAGGAGCTCATCCGGGGAGTGCTCCTATCACCGCTAGGGTGTAATTATGAGGGTGAGGAGTTGGATCATGTTTTAAATGAATTGACTTTCTAAAATAAAAAATAATTTTCTTTACATGCTTTTATTTATTCCTCATACCCAAACGGTAAAGTGTCAACGTTTTCTATCCTTCGACGTTTAGACTAACTTATTCTTTACTGTTTAGATTCAGGTCTACTTAATACATTGAAGCACCTATCTCTAACTATTTTTCTATCATTATATACAAAAAAGAGTCTTTACTATTGCTAAGCACCATATCTTTCATCGATTCAAAGTTTATAATACGAGAGTTCTTATAGTTTAAAGTAATGCCCTTCACTTTACACACTGATTTAATTGTCTGATCACTGGTTGAAAACACATTATAACTGTAATTTTTCGGTCCTGCACTAACAAATTCGGTTATATAACTTCCTTCACCGTACGCATCTAGCTCGTCCGTCATCTGCCCAAGGAAATCTCCGCGAATCGGATTCCAGTCGCCGGGTTTTGCGACAAATATGACGCTGTCTGTATCATAATACAGAACGCGACGATCTAGTTTTTCCAGATAACTATATAGCTCTAAACGTGCATGAGCTGTCGTGTAAGCGGCTATGGACACATTAATAGTTTTTGAAGTTCACCTTCACCCTCTGGTCTATCCCAATTTACTAGTACCACATTATCATTAATAGGTATTATGGATTGTACCTGAACCAATGGATCCATAAACAATTTGAAAAAGTCCTTTGGCTCAGATACAATACTGCATTGGGTTAAATTTTCACCCTGACCAAAGTTACCCCAAAAAGAATTTAACATTAGTTTGGCTAAATACCTTAAACCAGGATTTTTTCTTGATGTTCTTCTCGTCCAGCTGAATGCCCTCTTTATCGTAATATTCTGTTACGTAACTCAATTTCGCAGCTTCTGAGGTGCAATGGCTAGGCCACCTGGAACATTCCTGCTTGAGTTTTAAGAAATTATCGATGTAACCACTAAACAGTCCACCCTGTTTCGTCGCTTTGTCATATGTGGTTACCTCACACTCCAAAATCTCAAAAACATACAAAACTTTATAGTTTTTAGAGGTAGCCTTACGCAACTCGTCTGTTACAAACGTTCCAACGAAACTGCGCTCGGTTTCACTATGCCCGCATTCTCCTTCATTTAGCTCAGCGCCACAAGCCCTACATAACACAAACATCAACTTGCCATGCATTTTTAGAGGCAAAACAGGGTGATAGAGATTAGAGGGCGGTAGTACTCGACATTTAACTAAACCCTCCACCGTGTCCAATGAAATGTTATTACAATCTAACCCTACATGAATTTTCTGATGACCTACAGGACATTTACAATATTTATTTACATAAGGGTATAATGAGCACACGTCATAGTACATTATTTTCTCGCTAATGCCGTCACATTCATGGTAGAGCTTGCTGGCATTAGTGCGGCCGCCGTAAAACGCGTCTCGTGGGTTTAAGGGTTCGTCATCTTGACAACATAGATTTTGTATAAATGCTCTTAACTCATCATTTGCATGTATTTGTTTTTTAAAATCGCATTCACGTATTTCCACTAGATTATATCCGCGCTCGCGTAGAAATTTAGATCGTGCCGCCGTGTCCTCGTTTCGTGCAAGCATGAACGTATTTCCACCCAGTTTAGGATCAATATTAGCTTGATTAGGGAAACATTCCTGGCAACCGTGCCTATAACATCTCTGAAACTCGTAAACTGTATTCGATTCGACGCAATAGCCGTCGACCTTAACACCTTGAGGTGTCCTAAACTCACGAGCTTTCCCGGCATGCTGTATGGTCACTTGTTGTGAATGTTCAACCCAGCGTAACCACTGTATTGAGACTTTTGACTGCTTGTCACATCTATACCCACCTTTTTGAATAAGACCAATTGTGTTCTCTTTGAGGAAAAGTCTACGAAACACTTTATTGCAGGCACTGGCATTGTGGTAGCCCCCTCAAACGGGTCGACTTTATTTTGGGTCGTGAAGGTCGACCTGAAACTAATGCAACCTTTAACAAGGATCTTAACATCCATTAGGCAGTACTTCACAATATCCTCCCCAATCTTAAATACATAATTACTATGGGCCACGTGCCAATCTAAAAGTTTTTGCCGATGTTTCCCGGACATCTGATCAGCGCAATAATATCAAGTGGTGGTAAATGGCCCTCATAATTCTGATTCTCGGATGTGTTGAAAAGAAATGGGAAATATCCTTTGGACTCGGGGAATTTGAAAGTTTTCGGAAATGCCGAGAGTGATGACGGGATGAAATTAAGAGAGTCAATAAACCTGATATCGTCGCATTGAATGGAGATTAGTTTTAAACCATTGGTGATGACTTTTGGTCTCCACCGGTTATTATTAGCCAGCATGCATCTAAGCACAAAACATCCATTGTACCCCTTCATGTTATGTGCAATGCATGTAACTTTCAATCTTCGCGCTTTCTCCGCAACATACGCTAGAAATGATTGAACAGGATCTTCCCTGAAAATGTGCACTCTTTCGCTACACGTCGAACATCGCTCACCTGAATTATCAGTGTATTTGATACAAACAGAGCAAACATTCGCGGCCACGCATAGATTGGGCTCATGCAGAAATCTATCATTCATCCCCTCAGACACCTTCTCTTGCATGCACTCCAAATCGTAAAAGATAAATATAGACGGTTTACCATTACCGGCGCCATTACGAGCCTTATTAACGCCCATGTAGCAAAGATGACCAATAGGCTTTTCGTTCATGCACGTGGAACAATAGCTGTATCCGCATCTATGTTGACCCTTTACTTCACTGGTTTTAAGACACTTTAAACATCTACGTAATTTTTCACATAGTTTAGTGTCCTTATGGTTTCTAAGACATTCCTGTCCATAAAAAAATCTTTTGCAATTATTGCACACATTTTTGGGTTTTGAATGGAACATGGCGGTTTCTGATGACAAGCAGGCCACTGATACAAACATTTTATATGTTTTCTTTTGTCATTACAAGGTTTTCTACACTGCTCGCAGTACGAACTGCAGGTAAATGCAGAAGTGAGGCTGGTAATGACGTTATAGTGCTCATCTTCTAATAACAAATTTAAAACAACTCTACCCGGCTCCCTGGGACCCTCAAAGTAAACCGAATCACCTATTCGTGAATTATAAATTACAATGGTATATGAAGCTAAATGATTTTGAAATGCTTGAATATGCTCGTAACTACCACCCTGACTAAGATCTACAACACTGTTTTGACAAAGCTGTATGGCTCGCTCTTGAAGTAAGGGATAACCTATTTCCATGTTATGACTCATTGTATCGTTATCTCTAAACGCTATTGCTAGGACTAAGGCACGAGCTAAATAATTGTTTTCGTCGATTGCTGTCGGTACAACAATAATACCCTGCTTTTTAACCTTACAAAAGTCTTCAAACTTTAGATCGACACTCTATCCACGTTTGAAACTAATAAATCACTCCAAAAGAGCTAGCATTGCTCTGCATCACCTTTTCCAGTAGTGACATTATCACCCTCGCCGACAACTGATCCACCCTTCTAAATGATAGGCCAATTGGTTTGTCTGGGAAATTAGGGTCCCTTAATGTGATAACGACACGGTCTGACTGAGCCTTATCCTTGATAATGTATGAATACAGTTCCTGGAATGCACTCTACAAAAAGATATGTGTTAGATAAATAACATTTTAGGAAGCGAAATTTTTTACCTGTAGCCATGTTAAGGGAATATCCCTGCACATTTCGTCATTAAAGTTAAACCGCAACGTTTTACATGTTGTATTAAATTTTTACAAATTCACTGTTTGGCTCCCCTATTATATTAATATGGTTGAATCTCATCTCAGGAGAGGATGGTCCGGCCTGTTGTAACGTTGATGCGCCTGAGCCCGATTGGCCTTGCTCCTGTAATGTACTCATTCACTAAACTAACATTAGAAAATTAAAAAAAGACATACCGTTATCAAATTCTCCGCAGTGGAAGTTTCCAACATCTCATCATTATTAAACACTTCATCCATATTTACTTGAGCAGGGCTTAAAAAATAATTAGAATTTAAAATTAAACAGGTATATACTTACATTCCACCAGCCCTTCGTACAACCTCCACAAAATTATCGTACTCTTCCAACGAATCGATATTATTATTCTCAAACACAATCTTATAATTAATAATATTGTACGCCTTTATCAACAGCTCGTCGGTTAATAATAATCCACCGTGAAACAATCCCAAAATTTGGTTAGCTGTTAAACTCAAATGCATGTATTTATAGGTTAAATTAAGTCATTGAAAACCCGCAAGGCTAACTTCAAGGCCAACTTCAAAAGCATGGCCTATGGCTAACTACAAGGTCTGTTAAAGGTTTATAGGTTAAATTAAGTCATTGAAAACCCGCAAGGCTAACTTCAAGGCCAACTTCAAAAGCATGGCCTATGGCTAACTTCAAGGTCTGTTGAAGGCGACTTTTCTCGAGGTAAAATAAGTTTGTTGTAAATAAATTTCGTATATAGATAAGGTTCGCAAAGGGAATTAATAGAAATGTAATAATTTTAATAACATATTTTCTTAACACAATCAATTAATAGGCATAAATAAAATACGTGTCAACAATTCCGAGGCCGACCGATTCTATAAATTATCAATAACCTTGACACATGTTAACTTAAAAATTCAGAGCACGGTATAAGAAAACAAAATGGTTTATAATTACCAAAAATAGCTATCACCCCTAGCCCTACCTCAACGCCAAGACCAAACCCAAGACCAAAAATATTTATTAGTCTATATACATCACTAGATAGTGTCACAAACAAGTTCTTATAGCTATCTTACAAGTTAGCATTAGGGTCCCTTATTAGAATACTATTTTCAGCCATGGGGCCACGAAAGGGGCGAAGGCCTACATTTGTCTTATAAGATTAGGTTAGAACCACATACACCAAGGGTTCACGACAAGAGGGCGCAGACTTATCACAAGGCCTTGTCTCACAAGTTAGCATTAGGGCCACGTTACCATTTCCTACCATGGGTTCACGACAGGGGCGAAAGTCTACATGGTAGTTCCTACACTTATCTTACAAGAACCTCCATTAAAACAATTCCCCGCGCAAAAACAGCTCGTACACTTGTCTTACAAGAACCTCCATTAAAACAATTTCAAATTTCCTACGCAAGACCAGGCCCTAAGCTACTTTCTCAAGGTTAACCTCTCAAGGTAAAGCAACTTTCTTAAGGTAAACAGCTTTCTGAAAGTAAACATCTTTCTCAAGGTCAAACCGAGGTCAGCCACGTGGTAGGCCGAAATCCTCAAGGTCAAATGAAGTCACAAAAATTGAAAATGGTGCCCCCTTACTACTTTTGATTTATTAATGTACTTGTGCAATTACTTAGTTACGAATACAGCGGGTTTTATAGGTGGTTTTTTCCCAGAATAGTATATTAACGGGCTAAACCACCACTGCGCAAAGCTCGTTGATTTTAATTTGAGTAGTTTCATTTCTTTTTTTACCTGCCCCTCATGATGCAACACTTACCTCATCCAACCTGTCTAATTCAGATAGCACACCGTACCTACCACTAGATGTCCACTTCGTTTGGTCAGATTTGAAGTTTGGGAGTAATTAAATATTGCCAGAAAATTAATTTGTGTAATAGTAACATTATTGTCAGTAAAGTCAATATATAATCACTTAGCGATTGTTTTGTTCTTGAATTTGCATTACTGCAAATAAGTTCAAATTACATTTTTCAAGATAGGGTACCTGGGGGACGCTACACGCCTTTGTTTAATAGCTTTGGCTTTTCATTTATCTTTTTTTCACATTTCGTTGTTTTTTCTTATTCCAAGCATCATGATCAAGAGACTCCTTATAAGGCGTGCTTGTTAAAACTTCGGACTTTTTTCTTACAGTTCATTTTCTGGTACCCTTAGCTGCTTTAGGTAGAGTCCCCGTTCGCAGTAGCTGAAAAAACGAAGGATTGGTCGATTATACAAGATCTCCCGCCGTAGGTCTTCACCCTCTACAACTATTTCTATTGGTCCGTCTTTCTGCAAAGTATTATCAGTAACACTGGCAGGTGCATAATTTATGTCGTTGAAAACATTTGGATCGTAAGGCCAAATTCCCGTTGTAGAAAAACATATTTCAGCCTTTTCGATTGAAGCAATTCTGGTATACGCTTTCCCGAATAGGGAAGCAACTTGATATATAGTAATAACTTTACCGAGATTCATCGTAATCCATTTATCAGCTTCTTGGCTATAGGCAGATTTTAAGGGACCAAAAAACCCGACATCAAGCGGCTGTGCTCTGTGACTACTACGGGGCGGTAAGCTGAATCCCATTTGCTCGACAAAATGATATTGCTTCCAGACTTATGTGGTATGACTGATTGTCTAAAATCAATAGTACTGAATTCTCGGTAGTTGACCTAACATGGTACTGAAAATGTTTTAACCACTTAAGAGTTCTGCATTTATAAACCCACTATCAGACAACATCATGATTGTATCCTCTGGTGATCTATAGGTCAATTCTTTTTTTTTTCTCTCTTTCTGGGATATATCAACGCAGGTGGCACGTAAAATTCTCTAGCGTTTGAACAACAGACTGCCGTGATAAGCTGTCCCCTTTCTCTTGATACAATTTTTCCAATGGCTTTTTTTCCTTTGATGCTAAGAACCTTCGGTATCTTGTTGGAAACAATAAGCATTCCAGTCTCATCCATATTGAAAATTGGTTTACCAGTAAATGAATACTTCTGGAGGAGCTGCTGAAGATTGTTAAAAAACCTGGACACCTGAACTCTATTGAAACCGAACGCACGAGCTACGCTAACTTTTTCCGGTTGTCTAAGAGATAAATTATATTTTTGACAAAATGTCGATATCCATTTTTTTCCAAAATGCTTTGTTGTTTCATTAAAAGGATGTTTAATTTTTATTTCTTCTGCGAATTGATATGTAAGAGCTCGTAATTCTTTCATAGTCACCCCGTAAAAAAGTGTATCTAAGTCTTTAATTTTATTTACTAATTCAAGTTCACTCGCTGAGTCGAAAACTAGCTTGAAACGACTTAAAGAACTACGAACATTTCCTAACTTTAAACGTTTTCTCAACGTTGACTCGTTCAAGTCATATTCCCGAGCTATAGATCTTTTAGACTGACCGCATTTTTCAATTTTTGTTTTATTTCGTCCAGCATCTCTTCCGTAAATTTTAACTAACGATTACTCTTTCGTTTATAAAAAGGTCTCATTTAAAACAAAAACTAAAATAGACATTTGTTACTAAAAACATCCAAGAGTACGCACGCGCACTCTCTTGGATGAATCAAAGTTGCGTACTCGTGTGTATCGATAACGCTTCCGTAAAAATAAAATTTTCTTTTGTAAATATGTCGGCGAGACTCTATGCACCGCCATATACAACAAACTGGACGTTCCATTAACTAACCTCAGTTACAAGCAATGCAAATTAGCCCATATTCTAACCAAAACTAACAATTGAATATCTCGAAAAGTCATAGCAGAAGAAGCCAAAATACAATATATGTAATAAAATGCTTTAGCCTGCGCCGATTTTTATAAAACTTTGAAGGTTACATACCTTTGATTACTTGCATGTAAAAATATAAACACGAGCGTTTGTACAGGATGGCCAACTAAGAATGCGAGGTACTGTATCTGGGAAACTATACATCGTAGAGGCTTGCGGAAAAAAAAAGTTATTACTAAAAGGACCAATACAAAAAGCTGGAAAATATTTTCATGTTTCTGAAATATCCGCTAGGGGGCGTAACTGCAATCTTGAATCTAAAGAAGTGATGTTTCTGTGAATTCTGCTATATTAACCTAATAAAAAAAATAAACTGATCTTTGAAGTCGATGATAATCTGAACATTTTGTTTGGCACTTTTTGACGTATCTATAAAAATAAAGTGATGGGGGGGTATTCAAAGGTTTCCTTTAATCACCGATTTAAAGGAGGAAGGTTTTTAATGCCCCCGTAAATGCTCGAAATGATGACCATCACTCTGTGCATTGCTGAGGCCTCCTATGGGTAGACAAAACTGAACCTTCAATTTCGGCTCTGAATAGGTTACCTAGAAATTGCGATTTTAAATGTTTGTAAATTTATTCACCAGAATAAAATCACCCTTTTTGAAGTTACTACGGGCAAGTAAGCAATGCTAAAAGTTATACGAAAGGCCTATTTTTTGTTTGTTTAAATGCATATTCACTATGGATATATACTAAAAATACAATTAATAGAAGCAGGCAATGGAAACAGATACCTAAACAAAACATACATAATCCTCAAATTGTCAATAGTTGTCAATACTTTCGCGTTACTTTGAGCAATTTTTGTGCTTTCAAAATGCGTTTTACGAATAATGAAGCTGTTGATATGCTTGCGGTTTATTTTTAATGTCTTCAGAGCGCCGCAGTAGCTAAAAGAGTTTACGCAGCTCGATATCCAAATCGGCGTCCTTGCGATGTAAGAGTTTTTCCCGGATTAGTGGTGAGCTTACGAGCCAATGGTAGTTTTCGGCCTACGTTTCAACGGCAAAGAATTGGAAGAACACAAGAAAATATTAACCGTGTACTGGGCTAGATTGAAGGAAATCCTCATGTTAGCACAAGAGCATTATCCACGCAGTTGGGCATATCACGGACAACGGTTCAAAATATTTTGAAGGACCATAGGTAAGTTCTAATGCCCATCAAAGCAAATAGGTATTCGTTTAAATTTTTTTTAATTACTTTAAGAATGCACCTATATCATGTCGTTTTGCATCAGGCCTTGAAAGCGGAAGATTTTGATCGAAGGTTAGACTATTGCCATTGGATGTTAGGCATGATACGCGAAAATAGAGAATTTTTATCAAATTCTTTGGACCGATGAAGCCACCTTCAGTAGTGACGGGAGAGTCAATCTGCACAATATGCATTATTGGTCTGCAGAAAATCCCCACTGGTTACGTGAAGTTCAGCACCAAGGACGTTGGAGTTTAAATGTATGGTGTGGCATACTGGGAGGCAGAATTATTGGGCCATATTTTTCCAGCAACCCCTAAATGCAATGTATTTCTTGACTTTTGGCCAATCAATTACCGTTGTTGTTGGAAGATGTGCTCTGGAAACAAGGCAAAATTGTTTTTGCAGTTGGATGGTTACCCAGCACATGTTGCTATTAATGTGCGAGAGCATATTAATGCAGTATTTCAACAGCGGTAGATTGGAAGAGGAAGTCTGTTTCCATGGCCTCCGCGATCGCCAGACTTAACTTGCCTCGATTTTTATTTATGGGGACGCTTAAAGGACATCGTGTTTCGGATTCAACCTACTGCTAGAGAAGATATGAAAAACCGGATTCGTAACGCAATACGTAACATACCGAGAGCCAAAATTCAAGCTGCAGTTTTGTCTAGTCATGAGAGGCTTCAGCAATGCATAGAGCGTGATGGTCAGCATTTCGAGCATTTACGGGGGCATTAAAAACCTTCCTCCTTTAAATCGGTCCTTTTTAGGGCCAAAACTTACATAATAGAAAATTCCAGAAAAATTTAGTTAAAAAAAAATAAAAATTTAAGGGATTTTCATATAAAGTGTTCTTTGGCCGATATTTTAGGTTAGGAACAAGATATCAAGATGTGGTTTTTGCGAGCTTGTTTAGGCATCATTTAACTACTTGTTCATGAAAAAAAGTCATACCAATGTATTTAATTTTTTTGCGAAAATTAACCGTTTCTGCCGGAATGTCGAACAAAGCCCTCTAGCGACGACATGTTAAACTAACAAAACTTCAAATATTATAACATTTGTAGCCCAAGAATAGCTCATTTCAATGCGCCCAAGTTTGTTAAAATAGGCTTAGCCGTTTCGAAGATACAAGGGGTTATTTAAGGAGGTCTTTGAATACCCTCCACCGCTTTATTTTTAGACATACGTCAAAAAGTGCCAAACAAAAAAAGTTCAGATTATCCTCGACTTTAAAGTTCCGTAATTTTTTTATTAGGTTAATATAGCAGAATTCACAGAAACATCACTTTTTTAGATTGAAGATTGCAGTTACGCCCCCTAGCGGCCATTTCAGAAACTTGAAAATATTTTCCAGGTTTTTGTATTGGCCGTTTTAGTAATAACTTTTTTTTGCGCAAGCCTCTACCATTGATTAATAAGTTGAGTATTAATCAATACCTCTACGATGGATAGTTTCCCAGATACAGTACCCCGCATTCTTAGTTGGCCACCCTATACACTTCATACTTGGCGGAAACGACTAATGCATACTCTTGGATTATGCGCACTCTTAGGCGACTTTATCCTAACTAGGCAGTGAACTCTAAACATTAGAGTTCATTGTAACTAGATGCTTTTTTCTCACATGCCTGTAATTGTACTTAAGTACTAAAAAAAAGTACTTGTTATAACACTGCTACCTATATAGGTACCAAGTTTTACAAAACTATTGTAGTGTCAAAGTTATAACACATTTTTTATTTGCAACCTGTTAGCTCAAAAGTTAAGAAGTTTAGATCCTTAGGTTTTATCTTAAAACCTTACCAAGAAGCACATATTTCAATAATGCGGTTTGTTTACATACGCGTATACACATAGATATCCTACTTAATAACTAAGATACCTACCTATGGTATACACACAATAAACTTATCAGTAGTAAATAAATATTGTGATTATATATAAATACTTTCTCTGTGATTAAAGTGTGTTTGATGTAATTAATACAGACATTAATAAAATAGATAACCGGAACTAAACTTGTCTGTGAGTCATTAAATTTAATTCAATGTATAATTAGTTGTTAATTAGCATCTTTAAGTGACACCCTGTATATAATGTCGGCCTGTTAACCATCTGTTAGCAAACCCATAAAAAAATATATAACTTCCACAATTTATATTACACTGATTATGTTTTAAGTACTTTATTAATTTACTGTATCGTTATTAAACACTTCATTTCCTAATCTTAATAGAAAGTCAATGATAATGACTCTTGAGTGTAGTCGTTTTTCTTTTCATTAGCATCCATGAATTTTACATTAAGGACACATTTACATTGTCAATCAAACCAGTTAATACGTTGTATTTTTTCCACTTCACATCACACTTATAAACATGTGTAATCATTCAATGAAGGTAATTTTTATAATTAAAGTATAGCTTAAAATTAATTGAAATTTTAGAATAAACGGCGTAAATCCAATAAAGCACTACGTAAGAAAATCATGGCTCAATTTTTACAATTTTTTATTTTTATACGAGTATACATTGACAAATTCATTGATTATATATTTGGATTATATTATAAGTCAAAAATAAAAATTGTTCCGAAACCGACTAATCCACTAGTACTAGAAAGTGCAACATCGTTAGCTAAACAAATACGTGAACAATTAATAACATCTGAACAGGTTGTTGAAGCATGTATTAATCGTATAAAGGAAGTGAATCCTTTAATTAATGCAGTTGTGGATGATCGTTTTGACGATGCACTTATAGAAGCAAAAAATGTTGATGCGCAGATTAAAGCTAATTTAATAACTGAAGAAGAATTTAATGCTAAACCCTTTTTAGGTATGTATATTCTTTTAATATAGGTATCTAAAGGTAATCTAGCAAAAAAATCGTAGCACGTCATAAATTTATTTAGCTAGTTGCAACTAATTGTTCTTGTTACTATTTCGTATGTCAACATAACTTAAAAAAGATAGTTAAACAAACTAGAACATTGGAACTACTTACTTAAATTAATGACGTGCATCAGTTTTTTCGCTAGATTACCTATATTTGGTTAATTTTGTTATAGGTGTACCATTTACAACGAAAGAGTCAACATCATGTAAAGGAATGAGAGTAACATTTGGATTATTAGCTCGTAAGCATAAAAAAGCTGATGAGGATGCCGATGTTGTATGCCTTATGAAAAATGCAGGTGGAATTTTATTAGGTACTTTCAGGTAGGGACATTTCGTGTGAAATCATTTGGACAAAATGACAGATTTTGATCAACATTTTTCTCAGGTTTTTAAAACAGATTTTTTTAATGAAAATGAGCCTTCACAATTTATATTCATAATTATACTAAGCTTTTGCATATAAATTGTGTGTTTTTATGGAGGTTTTACTAACTTTATATGTTGTTTAACAGTAATTGCGGTTTCATCGTCAGTAAAAAGAGAAATGTTTTACTAACTACATGTATTTAAAAGTCTACAATTCAATAATATTTTAATTTTTTTTATCGATTAACATGCTAGCTGCAGCACTCAAATCTGTTCTCTTTACCACTTTGTGTCATTGGTCCCGGGCGATTGATAGGCTGCTTTCTTTATGGTGAGACAACAGTCTTCAGAGACTGATATGCACGTTTGCTTTAATGCCATTCAATATTTATAACTTACAATTACTGTATGAGTAATTTTTAAACTGTTTTGAAAATGAGATTCTAGAACACAGTAATATTACATTTATTAAAAATCTGGTTATTACTGGAAAATAATAGTACATTATGATACATCTATGCTGCCACTGGTTTTGAGGAAGATGAATGATTAGAACTCAAAACATCTATCGAAGAGTTGATATATTTATTTACTGACATGAGCATATACTATATATAATTACATATTTACCTTTGAACTTATTCGTTCATAACAAAAACTGTGTGAATCCTTACGATATTGCAGGCTCACATTCCATTAATATAAGTAATTTGATTATAATCTCATTATATTTAGAATTTACGTCAGTTCTACATACATAAATACAAAATTTACATCGATTGGGGCTTGAACATTGATGGCGCAGTTGGTTAGCATGGTACTCTAGCAAAGTACAGGTCGTAGGTTCAAATCCTACTCAAGGTAAACTTTTTATTTATGTATTTAATAAAATTAATAATAATTTTTAATTACATACTTACCTTTGAACTTATTCGTTCATAACAAAAACTTATAATAATTTAATATTGGTCAAGTTGCTTTGGTATGTGTAATCCTTGTGATATTGCAGGCTCACATTCCATTAATATAAGTAATTTGATTGTAATCTCATTATATTTAGAATTTACATCAGTTCTACATACATAAATACAAAATTTACATCGATTGGGGCTTGAACATTGATGGCGCAGTTGGTTAGCATGGTACTCTAGCAAAGTACAGGTCGTATGTTCAAATCCTACTCAAGGTAAACTTTTTATTTATGTATTTAATAAAATTAATAATAATTTTTAATTACATATTTACCTTTGAACTTATTCATAACAAAAACTTATAATAAACTATAATTTGTTCGTACTAAAGTGATATTAATCATACATTGATAGTATATAGAAATGAAAAATTTAAAAAAATTTATTGGATTACAAATTGTTTGCTTCTTAAATACAATAATCTATTTAAAATATGACTCCCCACCGCAGGAAAGTTCACCATCAGTCTCCCGTGACTGATGCTACAGTCAACATGTTATCCTTTAATTTTTAAACTATTTTGAAAATGAGATTCCAGAACACAGTTTAATAATATTTAATTTATTAAAAATCTGGTTATTACTGAAAATAATAGTATATAATCATACATGTGTGCTATCACTAGTTTTTGAAGCAAACGAATGATTAGAACTCAAGGCACTATCAAAGAGTCGTTATTTATATTTATTTTATTATTTATAAATTTCAGTTGACGTGAGCATTTACTATAATTTTTTCTTACTAAGGGTTGTACTAAAGTGATATTAAACCCACATTGGACTCGTGACAACATTAGTGCATGGAAATGAAAAAATTACAACAATTTTATAGCTAGTAAAATGTGACTCCCTACCACTGGAAAGTTCGCCATCAGTCTCTAGCAACCGATACTCCAGTCAACATGTTAATCTGTAATTTTTAAACTATTTTGAAAATGAGATTCCAGAACACAGTTTAACAATATTTAATTTGTTAAAAATCTGGTTATTACTGAAAATAGTGCACTATGATACATGCTGGTTTTTGAGGCAAACGAATAATTAGAACTCAAGACACTATCGAACAGCTGTAACATATAAGTGTGTTGTCATTGGTTTTTGAGGCAGGAAACTGATTGTTCGTCGTTCCGGGTTGATTTTTCAAAGCTCAGCGATGACGTCTGGCAAACAAATGGTTGTATACAAATCGGCAGTAACAGTTCTTTGATCTTGCAGAGGAATTGTTGCTACATGATCTGCTTTTGAGACAAATGTCACGACCATCTTTTTGGATACACTTCGAGAACGGATTACTTTTGTTGGTTTTTCTTCACCTTGGAACACCCAAACAGACGACTGGCGTTTATTTTCCGGTTCATATGAGTAAATCCACAATTCATCACCACTGACGAAGCTGTACACGTTTTTAGTTTCCTGCGTTGAAGCGGTCTAGTTTTTTGACACCAATTGACCCTGGCTTGTTTCTGCTCTTCGGTCAACAGATGCGGTATCTAACGGGAGACTAATTTTGTTACCGCCAATTCTTCACGCAAAATTTTTTGATTTGAATTCTTTGAAATCCCCAATGATGCGATATGTCACATGTCGATCTTCCTTGATAACCTTGCGCACAGCATTGACGTTTTCCTGTTTTCTCGGTTTAGTTCCATTGTTCGAACAACTTGTCAACTTTGAAAATTCACTGTATCTACACCACTATACGTACCGCACCGACACTTCGAATTTAGGTTATACTAAAGATAGAGGTTAAGTTTTAGTAGTGACATTTGGTTAGCGCCGCCTACTATGCCCTGTATGCAGCACTTAAAAGACATGCCTCGTACTAGTTATTGCTTGTGTATAGCAATATACAGAAATAGTACAATACATACGAAAGTGGTTTTCTCTTGAGAGGTAAATTGATATCTAACTGCTCTCTTTGGCCAAAGTGAACTATTTCTTGAGAGTCAGAAATGAGACTTTCGCCGAGGTTTGTTCATTCTCACTTTGTTTCATTTAAACCCTAAGTAGTAATAAGTGTTGTAATGCCTCCCTATGCTTAATCGCTATATGTATTGCGCCCTCTGGTTAGGTAACCCAACGCGTTTTTATTTTGCCTCGGGTTTGCTCAATCGTGTTTATAATTTATTATAAACGGGGTGTGGTTCGTATTAACTAGTGGGCCGACACTGTCACCTTAAATAAATCTCTTAAAGCGTTTTAAAACGTATATTAAATAATTTTACAAATTAATATATTAATGAACAACACAACAAATGTATTTTCTTCTGGGGTTTGACGGCTCCTGACTCGTTCTCCTGGGGGCGGCTTCCTAGGTGCGTAATCGTTTCTGGAAATATAAATGTGTATATTATCTTAACTTACTCCTTAATTAGCACGCAATATTCATATTACGGTCCTGTATTTACAGAAGCGGGTGCAGTTGCAACTAGTGATCTCGATACCGTTTTGGGTCGGAGGCGCCAGCGCAATGAACTCGAACGGAGAAAATCAATATCGTTCTCGGCTTATGCGCATGGCATGATTATATATTCTTCAGTAACTCTGGAGCGCTGAAGCTGGTATGTCGCGCTCCCAGGAAGTAATACACGCGCGAGATCCGCGTATGCAAATGCAAGATCTCTGGACGGTCTTTATTTAATTATAATCGGTTTGATTTTGTTATTTATTTATCTAACTGGATTAATTACGGACTTCTATACTAAATCTACTTATATACAATTTATTAGGAGAACGAAATACTGGATATTAAAATGCTATACTGAATGAATTTACTAAGGTAAATCGTAATATACAACAGGTCGTAGTTATTATTTAACTAACAGTAAATATTGGAGAATTTACGTACTATCTAATTTATTTACAAACGATCTCACACTAGGTGTTTCGCGATGGTTATATTGACTACGAATTTATGCAACAGGTTTCGGGTGTACTCTCCTGCGATCAAAGGCACTGTGTGTGGTTTTATGGTGTTTGTCTGTATGTATTGTATGTATGTGTTTCGAGCGGGGTCTCAGTAATACCCAGAAGACTTAGGCGATGGCCTGTCTTAACAGGATGGACTAAGAGAAAGGTCGTAGGTCTTTATAGCCCTGTAACAAACCTTCACCCTCAAGTGTTTGCGAGTTACGTCGGGGGTTACCCCTGCGTGACACTCTGGGTGTTAGTGTACTTTGTGTTTGCGAGTTACGTCGGGGGTTACCCCTGCGTGGCACTCTGGGTGTTAGTGTAAGGTTATAACTCCTGGAGACTCAGCCCGGCGTTATTTACGTGTGATAGTGTGTTACTAGGTATGGTTGGATTGTATAATGTACCAACTTACGTGTCTTTTGATTGCAGTACAAACGTTAGGTTGCCCGGCGTGACCTGGTGCGCGTTATCATACGGTCGCGATGGACTCCTCGGTCGCAATCAACAGGTCGGTGCTTACACGAAGCAATCGGTACGGTGGCGGCGGCTGGATATCGGTTTGACTTGAATCTACTGCGATTCATCGATTCCTTGGCGGTGATTAGCAGGTCGGTGCTTACACGAAGCAAACGGTGCGGCGGCTTGACTTGAATCTACTTCGATTCATCATCCTTCACGCGCGTCGCGGGTTTATAAAGGTGCATCTGTGGGCGGCTTCGCGGCTACCGTGCGGGGGATGCCGTTATTTGATTGGTTGAAATCGTTCTGACGTGCAAAAACTTACTGGTTTTTAGAAATACACGTCAGCGGTGATTAATAAATTATTCGTTGTGCAATATCGCGTAAACTTTTGAAATTTTAGATATAGGATGGTCCGCAAATAATTTATTCTAAAAAGCATACGTAAAGGACGCTGGTTCTTTACAGTGTGACATGCATACTCTTATTTCTATTACTTTTTTCACTTTTTATCGCACATACAATTTTCTATTAATATTTAATTATAGAAAATTATAACATGTTTATTATTATTATTCAATATTTATATCCTGAGATTTTTGCCAGTTAAATGTGACTTGCAAAGTCTTGTTCGAAAGATGTTTGAAAATTAATCACTCATTATTAAATGCCCGAGACTGCAGGTCAAGGGCATGAATTATGAAGTTGCAAATGTTTATCATTTGGCAAAGTTTTAAAGAAAGTGATTTGTCACATTTTAACGGTAAAAGTCGTAGGCTGAGGAATGTCGGGATTATTTCCTGAGTCAATTAATTGAAGGGCTTTGTTTAGTAATAAAATTCATCCGATTTTTTCTCGCTTGTTACGCAGTCATGTGGTATAAAATGGAGGATGTTATTGGTCAGATTTAGTATGATAGAAATAATCACTAGTTATATCCGGAGACCTACGATTTTGTAAAAAATCGTAGGCCGATGGATATACTAGATTGAGGTCTGTCAATCTACGCCGTAAATCACTAACTAGAGGGCCTTTTTCATGTACAATACCACAAGAAGTTCATTTTAATCGGATATTTTTCTGTTGCGTTCTGTAACGAACGCTGGTTGTTTGGTAATTTGACGATAAGAATTAAACAGACTGGTTTTGTCAGTTTAATACTTAGAGTCAAATTTCCTTAAGAATCTACACGTTCAAATATTAAAGCGTCCCAACCACCTACAACTTTTTTCAAGCATAACTTCGATTCCGCTTCTGACACGAAATAAAAACATATGCTTGTTTTAAAAAAGGTAAAAGTGGGGAAAAGAAACGGGATAAAGTGTACAATCTGTTTCATACAAATTCAGGAGTCTGAAAAATTCTCGAAAAATGGCAGAGTTCAGATTGCAGACGGAATTAGGGTAGATGGAGAAAAAGAACTTCAAAGAGTTATTGATCATTTAACTACAGAATGTCATATTGCTGCCGACAATTTAGAAAAAATGCAACAAAAATGGTTGGCGCAGTTTGATGAACATCCGTGGGTAATAACCTTGAAATCTCATAATGCTGAAAAAATTAAAATATTAATCGAAATGGCCGTAGATGTTTATAATGATAGCCATCAGTTGACACTAAGTGCAAATTCCTGGCCTTCAAGGTCGTTATCAAAAATCCATTCAGACATACAAATAGCATCATACAAAGACGAAGAGTTGGATGCGTCTTTTGCAGAAATGAGCCCAAGCCCTAACGTACTCCAATCCAGGACTCCTATGATCTATGCGGAGATGTTGGACATTGTAGGAGGTTTGGTCATGAAAAACGTTAAGGAAGAATTGGATGAGATATATTGTTTTGCTATTCAAGTTGATGGATCAGTAGATAAATATGGGGTCCACAATAAATTTATAACGAGGCGCAGAAGACCTTTTGGATGCTATCCAGATTTTATTTGAGGATTTAAATATTGATAAATTGGCCAAAGAAAAACTTACAGGCCTTACAACTGATGGAGAAAATGCCAATACTGGCAAAAATAGTAGGCTCTGGGTTCCTGTAAGGATTGTTTACAAAGAGATAACCAGTGTATGTGGTGTGTTGCTCACAGATCTGACCTGGTCTTGGCTAACGTTGAAATGAACGTCACAGAGGTAAAACACTGGAAGCAAAATTTGAACGCTTTAGCCACTTTTAATAGAGGATCGGCTTTAAGATTTGAAGAATTACAAAAAATAGCGTCCAGTGAAAACAAGACTGTGTATCAAAAGCCATTTGGAACCTGTACTTCATGGAAAAGCATTAGCTATTAATCACTGACAATTCCGACGCATCTAAAATAGAAAAATCCCAAGCTAAAGGGTTGTTGCCGCTCTGGAAAATAGAAGGCCAGCAACACAAAATGACGTGCCTGATGGTGGATACATTGAAGCAAACCGAGAAATTGCAAAAAGAGAGCCAACGATCACTGATTACAATTACGGACATTGAAACAACAAAGAACTTTGTTCACTGTGCTTTATCAATGATGTAAAATCAACCTTATATGGGAGGATTTGAGGAGAAAATGATGAATGAGCTTGAAACGGTTGAGGAATTTAAAAATGAAGTTCAAAAAAGGCGGTCACTGAACTCTTTTGTTTCTACAAATAGATGTTGGTTCGCAGTTAGAAATGAAGTTGTACAAAGTTGTAATGAATTTCTAGGTGTGCGACGTGCAAATGATCAACAAGACATTGTTTCAAAGCTATAGACATTTGTAAATCTAAGAAATGGTAAGTGCGATGCGTATGGACGTGGCAAATTTTTTTGGTGCTGATTCTGTAGAAACATTTGCTGATGACGTGATTGCCTTATATGTGCCAGAGAAGCTTCCTTCACCATCAGATATGAAAACCCCATCTGCTATATTGTACTTCTTAAAAGTGTCAGAATCTGGTTCGGTGTTTTCAAAGCTCGTACAAAAGTACATGTGTTTAACACCACATAACTCTGGGCCTGAGAGAGCGGTATCCGTTCACACTACCCTTAAAACGAATAAACAATCCTCTTATAGCAGGAAAACACTATATTCCAAGATGTATATCGCCCTAAATGGAGTAGGTACTGCATTTTTTGACCTAAAACCAACAGTAGTAAGGTTTTTAGAAGCTAAAGAAAGAAGACGAAAGTTTCCGGATGAAGGCTCTGAAGTTCATCAAGAAGTTTTTTCAAAAGACTCTACTTTTTAAGTTTGTTCCTTTGTGTTTATGTTGGTTTATTTTTTCAGTAAATTTTACAAATAAGTTTACAAATTATGCAACTTTCAATGTTTTTAACTAACAAATGGACAAACACGGTTCTGTATCTGTATGACAGACTGGTTTAGTGTCACCTAGTGCAAATTCCTTAAAATATGCTCTGTGTGGAACACCACACGACCTTCCAACCTACAAAATGGAAATTAAAAGGAATGAAATAATTTTAATAACATTTTTTTTCTTTTATAATACGTTAATTATGAAAATCTGCAGCATTGTAAAAACAGAAACAATAATCTATGTCAAACAGACGTTTAAAACTTCATGTCTGACAGAGGTAAATAAATATACATCTAGGTGCCAACTTAAAAAATTAAAAGAAATGAAATAATTTGAATTATAACTTTTTAGGGTACCTCTGCAACCTCTTTTTTGCACGCCCATAACGAAAACAGACAACATTGTAAAAACAAGAAAATAATCTGTCAGAATGACGTTTCAAACTTCATGTCAGATATATAATAATTAATTATGTATATGTACAGACTGTAACAAATTCGCTTCTCAGTATAGGGATCTCGGGAACGGTAAGAGTTAGACGAGACGGTTAAATTAGGGCAAAGTTGCTAAATGCTGTGGCAACTGGCAAGTAATATGCCGTCAAGAAAGTAAAATTATTTTGTACGGTTCCGGATATATCCGATAGAAACCGAAATTCTGCGATTTCGTTTTTATTTTTTTCTGGCCTTATTAGTAAAGATACTTTAAAACTAATAAAACATTCTTAAAGCCATTTTTAATGGTCTACAACACGGTATTTTTTATTTGCTTCTGCAAGGTTTCGTCCTCACGTAACCATCATCAACTTTATTTTCTTAAATACGACGAAAATGAAATTTTTCTCTAGTTAGTTACCTTATTAAATTCTGAATGCAATGGTATATCACATTTCATGTTTTTCAACGTTTTGAACCTTAAAAACCACCCTGATTTAAATTCTTTTTGATACGATCCAGCGCTATCTTCAGCTTGTAATTACTTACATAAACTGAACTAGAAGAGTATTAAATAATAGAATATGAACTACTAAAATATTGCACTTTACTATTTATTATGATAAAATACATAATAACTAGACACCAATGAAAAATAACTAATATCCACATAATAATAATAATAATAATAACCCCTAACAGAAATAGCTAAATATTAAATTGTGAAAAATCATAATTTTAATTTAGAATGTATAATTACAAATGTTCGAACAGATTTCATTTACACACACAACTATTCTTTTACACTTATTTTGTACTGCTTTGAATATCAAGTTCCTAAAGAATTAAACCCATTTATAATATTTACTCGTAATTCCGCAATATCATTTGGAACGGTTTTGCATATTTTGTTTTTTAAGTGACCCCACAGGTAATAGTCCAATGGTGAAAGATCCAGTGACCTCGCTGGCCACTCCACCACTCCACGATTACTAATCCATTTTCCAGGGAATTGCCTATGCAGAAACTCTCTTACATCTCGAGTATTATGAGGCGGCGCCCCGTTTTGCTGAAACCATAAGTTTTCGATTCTGTTCAGTGGTAATTCATCTAAGTAATCTAAAAATATTGTCCTAAGAAATTCAAGATAAGCTACTCCATTTAAGGTTTCTTCATAAATAAAAGGGCCCAGAATTCTATCACCATTGATGCCTGCCCATACGTTGAGACCAAATCGTACTTGAGTTCGAATTTGCCGATTAATTCGTGGATTTTTCACTGCCCAAATATGTTCGGTATTTCTATTAAAAATTCCACAATTGGTAAATTTAGTTTCATTACTCCAAATTATTTCATTTAAAAAATTGTTATTCGTTTCAATTTGCTGCCTCAGCCAGTTACAGATCTGCAAACGTCTTTCTAGATCACCTTGTCGTAAACAATAAGAGATATGTATTTTATAGGGTTTCATGTTATTATTTTTTAATATTCGCCAGACTTTCATATGTGATACATTTGGTAAATTAGTGTTATTATCCAATTCTCTGGTCGATTTGAACGGGTCATTATTTATCTAAAATGAGAAACATGCATGTAATATAAAAAAAAATATATGATATTACCATCATATCACATTTTACTTTATAAAATCTATATGAGGTGGGTCCTTTGAGCAAACCTGTATTACCTAGCTCTACGCAAATACATAATATGTAAAATATAAAGTGTGATATATCACTACATTCAGAATTTAATAAGGTAACTAACTAGAGGAAAATTTTATTTTCGTCGTATTTAAGAAAATAAAGTTGATGATGGTTGCGTGAGGACGAAACGTTGTAGAAGCAAATAAAAAATACTATGTTGTAGACCATTAATGGCTTTAAGAATGTTTTATTAGTTTTAAAGTATCTTTACTAATAAGGTAGAAAAAATAAAACTAAATCGCAGAATTTCAGTTTTTATCGGATATATCCGGAACCCTACAAAATAATTTTACTTTCTTGACGGCATATTACTTGCCACGGATTTAGCAACTTTGCCCAATTTAACCGTCTCTATCTCTTACCGTTCCGAGATCCCTACACTGAGAAGCGAATTTGTTACAGCCTGTATATATTATATATATATATATATATATATATATATATATATATATATATATATATATATATATATATATATATATATATATATAAACTTAAGAAAATTCCAAAGCCGCCCTCTTCTATAAGATATCAATAATACAGTATAACCATTTTCATTCGTGTTTAATTAATTTTTTGTAAAATTAAATTTTCTTTAAAAAATAGGTTACACTTTTTCTGATAAAAAAAAATAAACATAATTAATCGATATATTTATGGTTTATATCCAGATATTTTTATATCTTTGAATCTGTTTTAGAAATATTTGATAAAAACCAAAAACTGCCACTAATAAACCCCTTCTCTCCGCCGCTGGATTTCTTCCAAAATCTAATCAGCTCTAAGCCAATACTTAACAAAGCTTAAATACAAAATTTTAAGTACGTAGGCATTTTCGTTTTGGAGTTACCGTGGATACTAACATACATCCATACACACACACGCGCGCGCGCACGCACGTACACAGCACGCACGCACCCTCACACCATACAAACTTGGCCAAAAGTTGTAACATGAGCTCATAAGTCGATTTAGCGATAGTGAAGAAAAAGTCGATTGCATAATCCTCTATACCTACATATGTATATGTAGGTTGGAAGGTAAAATTTGTAATTAAAATTATTTCATTTCTTTTAAGTTTTTAAGTTAGCATCTAGATATATATTAATCTCGGTCTGAGATGAAGTTTTAATCCTCTGACGTGGATAATCCTTTTTGTTTTTACAATGTTGCCTATTTTTTTAATGAACTTATTATAAAAGAGGTTCCATAATTATCCTACATTAAAAAAAATATTTCATTTCTTTTAATTCCCATTTTGTAGGTTGGAAGGTAGTGTGGTGTTCCACACCAGATATTTTATATTTGCTAAGTTAGAAAACTGGGTAAAGATTGTATAGTCGTTTTTTAGTTTTATCAGCGACATGTTTCACACCTGTGCTGGGTGTAATTTTGATAACGTACATGACGGAGTGTTTTATTCACCAAAGCGTACTTCAAGAGAAGTAATTATAGAGTTTAGATACGGTGTGACTAATGACCTCATCTGAAATTCTGAAGGGGTTCCTACACAGTAGTTACTCCGGTCTCATCTTCCAACAATATGCGGCATTGATGTCATATCCTTCTCTTATAATTTCATCTGTGGTCTGTTCAGGATTGTTACAGTGGCTCCTGGTAATTGCAAAAGTCTTTTAATGTGCTGCGAGATCTTCATTTCATCCATTGCTATGGACTGGAGAACGTTTACAATGGGCTCGGTCAAACCAGAGTGTTTGGCTATAAGTGTAAGCCACAGGTTAAAGGAAATCTTGGAATCAGCTGCATAAAGCTGAAAGTCATTTTTTCAAATTGCACTATTTCCTTCCCACGATAAAGTTTCCTAAACCTTCATAATGACAGGAAAATTCTCCTTAAAAATGCTTATAGTTTTTTTTTCGCTTCACCCTGTTTCACAAAATTGGAAATATTCGGTATCAATTTCCTTCTCAAAACTGAGTAATACATATATCTTTAATTATTATAAGTTTTTGTTATGAACGAATAAGTTCAAAGGTAAATATGTAATTCAAAATTATTGTTAATTTTATTAAATACATAAATAAAAAGTTTACCTCGAGTAGGATTTGATATTTATTTTCTAAATATTTAGAATTTACATCAGTTCTACATACATAAAGACAAAATTTACGTCGATTGGGGCTTGAACCTTGATGGTGCAGTTGGTTAACAAAGTACAGGTCGTAGGTTCAAATCCTAATCGAGGTAAACTTTTTATTTATGTATTTAATAAAATTAACAATAATTTTTAATTATATATTTTTAAGTCCACATTGAAAAACTGACGTTAATGGTTTATATGCATTGTAGATACTATAACGTAAGTTGATCATAATCTGAACTGGGGTATGTGTCTTGAATGATTTGATTTGGAATTCCCAATTAATTAACATTCTTTAATTAGTTGTACATTTAATAGGTATTACTAACATACCGATATTAAACATGTGGCAAGAAACTAGTAATCCAATTTACGGATACACAAATAATCCCTACAATACCACAAGAAATGTAGGTGGGTCATCAGGTGGTGAGGGTGCCATTATTGCTGCTTGTGGTGTTCCATTTGGAATTGGGACTGATATTGGTGGTTCTATACGTATACCTGCATTTAAATGTGGAGTTTTTGGACATAAACCGACAACTGGACTGATCTCTACTAAAGGTAACATTTTACTTACACAACCTATTATAACTGTGTAATTTTCAGGATTAACATATAGAACAGGAAATGAATTCTCGTCCATTGTAGCTGTAGGCCCTCTTACCAGAAGTGCTGATGATTTAATACCCTTTCTCAAAATTTTACTTGATAAAAATGTCAATAAATTGCAACTTGATAAGAAAGTAAATGTTAAAGATCTACGAGTATTTTACATGCTTGATTCCGATGACATTAAAATGAGTGCTCTTACTGCTGAAATGAGAAGTGTTATTTTAAGGTAAGTGTAAATCATTTTATTAGTTTTAAAGTTCTTTGTGTTAGGACTGTTAAGTACTTCGAACAGGATTTAAATGTAACGCCGGAAAAGCTGGATTTACCTGATCTAAAATATGGTGATAACTTATGGCGATATTGGATGAAGCAAGAAGGTACAAAATTTACTAGAGATTTAACTGACCGTACTGGAGAGGTGAGCTTGACTATCATTAACTCTAACCAGACAAGATCTTGTAGATAAACCGGTATTTAGAAATCATAAAGTTTATAACTTGCCAAAGTGAATTTAATCTAGGTGCAATAGCAAATTTAATAAGTACAATGATGCCATTGAAGAATGAAAAGTGGTTAAAGGATTTAAGCAAGGAACTTTTAAATACACTTACTGTATGATATTTTAAATTACGAGATATCAAAAACTTATGGAATTTATTTTAGGAATTGCTAGACGACACTGGCGTTTTGTTATACCCATCAGCACCATGGTCTGCAAGATATCATGACACTTCAGTTTTTCGTCCATTCAATTTTAGCTATTTTTCAGTGTGGAATGTATTTAAGTTCCCTGTAACTCAGGTGCCTTTAGGTTTAGATTCAGAAGGATTGCCAGTAGGTATTCAAGTGGTTGCAGCTCCATATCAGGATCACTTGTGTATAACAGTAGCAAAAGAATTGGAAAAAGCCTTTGGTGGTTATGTTCCATTTTAGAATTCTATATGTATTATAAACGGGGCCAATTCTTAATATCACTCTATATCTTTTATATATTTTTAGAATTTAAATGAATAAAATAATTATATTTATTTTTGTTGTTACGTCTATACATTTAAATATTTATCCTTACTAACAATAAATGGCTAGCCTAAACGGTTTAGCCAGGGCTTTAAAATTTACTTGGAAAAGTATGGCTTCAGCAGAAGAAGGTAAAATACTATTCTAAACAAATGCATTCATTTTTGGAAGAAACTCCAGATAATCACTTTTGAATGATAAAACTGAGTATTTTATTACAGATCATATGAAAATGTAATCCTTCACCTTATAACACATAATTAAAATACTTAGTTTTTGAGTTTTTAAATGTAATATTTTTAAGAAATGTTGGAACAAATTTATGATACGTAAAAATGATAAAAACATAACAGAACTATGGAATACATTTTTTAAAGAATAACTAGATCCTTAATAAATTACATATTGTTAAACTGCATTGAAGATGATAAATCAGAACACCCTCTAACAGTCGGAGGCTAACGGTGAAAATGTAATAATCAAAGAGTAAATTTAATCAAGTTATGATGTAAGTGTAAAGTTGTGGAAAACATTTAAAATTGATAAAAGCATTCACAAATAGAAACTTGATATACCAATTAAAGATCTAGCCAAGTATAAAAAAGTTTTTTGTTAATTGTAATTGTTATTTTACAGTGAAAACAATGTAGTACATTTAAAATGATTTTTAATTTCAACCACATATGTTACATTATTATGATGCTGTGGTAACTTAACATTTAATTGGTAAACCATTTACTTCAAGGTCTAGGAAAAAATAGCAAAAAACCTAGACATACCAAAAGCTAAAATTAAGATGTATCATTGCTTTTTTTTAAATTATAAGATGCCCATCTAAAGGGAGACCTGCTTCTTGCCTATTGCATCAAATTGAATGTCATGATCCAAATTATTTAAAGCCTGCTCAGCTACCGCCGATTCACTCTGGAAGATGTGTTTGAAACATCTTTAGGTGATCTTCTTTAATTTTTCTTGTACGTTTAAAAACATTTCTAATGCCATGATTAATTTGGATTTTTTCAATTCTATGTGCAACATTAGTTATAAAAGGAAGAAAAGCAGTACCAACATTAAGCACAGGTATAAGAACATTATTAATATCTAATATGAATGATGGTTTGATAATTTATGAAGGTATATATAGTGTGTGCCAGCTTTTTGTAAACCTTAAAAGATAATGAATTATTAGTTTTAGATATTAGTATGTCAAGAAATAGTAAACTTTCATTAGTTTCCTTCTCCATGACAAACTGAATGCTTGGATAAATACCACTAATAGAAATTAAAAATTCATGTAGCGCTTCTTCTCCATGTCTCCAAATAACAAATATCATCTACATCTTGAACAATTCTTAAACATATTACCACTACTGAGTATGATAACTCTAATTGTTATGGAAACGTCTAGATTTGTGTAAAATATAAATATACACTATTTTAAAACCCAAAAGCTAAGTATTTTATTACAGATCATATTCCAGGTCGCACTTCTTAAGAGTAATTGGTACACATATAGGAGCAACACTTGGATTCCTCCTTTTTAGTTGTGAAATATACCAAAAGCCAAACTGATAGTTTATTCTTGCTCTAAAATTAATACTTTTACACACATCAAAAGATACATGCTATTGTAATTAAAATACAAAGTGTAAATTAACAAATGTGTAAGTAACAAAGCAGTACAATTATATATACGAGGTAGCTGACTAAAAAAATAAGGCTTAACTGTCTCTTTAAAAATCGAACTACGATGAAATGCTTCTAAAAATCCTGTCACTCGTAAAAGAAAGGAGATGAAACAACTCATATCTGACTAGTCCGGAGGCCGCTTCTATTGTGCCCAAGTGTGGATGGTCATTTGGGGCATCTTGTAACCACATTCCTTTTAAAATTATCTAAGTATTGGAATTCCGACTTCGAAGGACCATGTTTTGTTTATTGAAAATTAGAATAAACTTCGATAGATCTGGTAGCTGGCTCGAACTCCACTTTTTATTTCTATTAATGTAGGTGTAAGTCTACATTTACGCAAAACACGTTTGTAAACACTATTAAATATTAATACATACTGAATTAATTATACAAAGAATACAAGTTTAAATTAACATAAAAATACAAGGAAACTACTACATTCTCGAACACGACTTCAAGCTTTAACGATAAAATATAAAGTGAGTAGCAGGTTCACAAAATGGAAGTTATTCAGGTACATCCTGCCCTGGTCGTAAATAAGGGGCTAGATCAGGCGCACAAAAATACAAATTATTGGAAATATGTATATAGAAATGAAGAAAAATTTACGAACCATGTTTGATAATTAAAAATGCATAAAAATTATTTTAAATTAACACTACCTAGTAGAAAAGTTATTTTTTTAAAATTGTTTAGTACAAATATATAAACACGTAGATTGTTTAATTTGCTAAATTTAATGACGGTTATTATCACATCCTGTAGCGTTCTTACATCATAAACTATCGTCTGGAGTTCTTGGTATATATCAATTAAGTTGTTTTGCATAAAGTCGATCATATGTAATAGTGACGTGTATAGCTTGTGTAAATATTGTTGAGAATTTATTTGACTCAGTTTACAGTCGTTGGTGGTATTGTTTCGTGCATTCCTGAATTGACAGTTCTTAGTTTTTTATCGTTGAATTTCCATGTGAAATGATAAGTTGTGATTTACCGAGTATAAGTAATTTTGAAGAGGGAGCAGAGGATTGCTTCCCTTTTCGTTCAGTTGGAGTTGAGGTTTCGATCTTGGAAGTTGAAGTAAAAACAATTAAGATGTAGTTGCGAATTATTGTTGTGGGGCCTTATCGGTGTCCCCCGTCGTGTCATTATGGTTAAGTAAAGACTCGCATTTTTTGGGCTTGGACAATATCGGTGCTATATTAGCAGTTCGCTTTTATGCGGTTTTGAAGTATAGTTACAACCCTAACAAATTTGTTTATCGCTTTGTCGAGAAATTCCGGGTTCAATAAGTGATGCCGAAGATTTCCAATTTAGCCTTTGCCCGTCTGAAGAAAGAAACGGCGTCTTCCTAATCTATAACCAAAGTCGGCGCCGAGGGTGCAGCAAATTTTATGACTGTGATAAAAGAAACTTTCTCAAATTTATTGAAATTATACATTACCGTGATTTTAGCGAGTACTAGAAAAGTATCACGTGCTATTTTTTTGTGAAAGTTAAAAAGCCAATTTATTATGGGTTTAAAAATGTATATGAGATTAGTTAAAAGAATGTGTCTACTTAGGATTTTGTTAAATTTGTGTTTGTGCGACATATAATAAGCCGTTAGCTAATTGATCGAATTTGGATCAGAACAATCGAAATTGCGGAAGGACGATAGTAACATTGATTGCTTTGCTTTGTATATTAATAAAGTTTGGTGTAATTTCAAAGTTCATTGTAGTCTCAACGTTCTTGATTTTCAGAAAGCCTTTGTTTATTTTAATTGTAGTAATACAGTTAGTTGTTGGATTTAATTGAATTGTGATAAATCAGAATTTCGCACATGTCGAAGATATTTTTAAAATTGTTATATATATATATATATATATATATATATATATATATATATAGAGTGTGATGTTTATTTGGTTTATTGAATTATTGTATTACATATACTAAAATTGCCCCACGTTTGATGCCCTACATTTTGTAATGATTATTTTTGTATTATTTAAATTTGTAATATAAAAGAAATTAAGATCAAATGCATTAGAAGGTTGTTATGTTTTTATTAAAACTTCAGTACGATGTGTCCTCATAACTTTATTATAACAAATGCTGTTATTTTTATTTATATAAATTGACTCGGCTAGCATTCTCTGGGGATAGGGATCAATATAGCTCATGGCCAGAATCATATAATCATAAGTAGAGCTCTTAATCAAAATAAATTCAATTGTGAATTTTAACAATTATGGAATTATATTCTATTTTACTATTTATTGAAACACCATATCAATTTAATTATATCACGTTGCGCGCATGCGAATCTAAATTTGTATTTATATGTTCATGACTAAACCACATTAAGAATAATATATTTTTGGTAAGTATCCTTTCCTTTTTATAACAATAATAACTCAACGTAAATTCAATACATGATTTTGTTATTTCCAGACCAGCATGCAACTTACTAATATCCTTTACACGAATGCACATAAATAATACACAATGATAATTAACATAACCTCAAATAAGTACAAAGAATTCATAGACTCACATTTACTTCTCCCTTGTCTTTAGCTGCACCATAATACAATAATGTCCACATCAGCTATGGTTTGAATTCCATACATTATTTTTACATTGCCGGAAATCCATCGGCATAATAATTTCTAATATCTATATCAGAAATGAATTCCAATTCCAATATACGCTCCAACGCAGGAAGATCAACAGCACTCTCGATTATGTTAATTATGCTGCTTAACAGTCGCATTAGGAGGCTATGTGTGTACCTGTTCGTTAAGGAATGGTATTTCCTATCCGCCGATCGAGGACACACAAAGCATCTGCCTTTCTTAGGTAAATTTTCAAGTGCCGCACGAGTTGCTCGTCCTGTAGGTTCCTTTACAACAGTCCCTCTTGTAACTGCTTTACTTTGAATATTTTTATAGCCAAATATAGCTAGAGCACTAATATGGATAGGACGCAAACCAGCTGTTTGAGATCGATGTTCCATGTTTAGAATACACAGTTCTTTGCCCAATGTTTTTAGGAGAACTTTCCTTCCAGATTGGCGTTTGGAGTTATGTAATTCCCATGTTTCATTTGATTTATAAAAAATAACATGAGAATTGTACGCTGCAATGTCTACCAAGTTGAAAAAACGTGCCATGGGCCATCTCCTTGTGCCACGACGACAACTATACGCCCGAACACATTTATCTAGGGTATCTACACCTGCTTTTGTTGAATTATAATACATTATAATCTCCGGTTTGTCATCTTGCACCCTCATTTCCCTGTGTTGAGAAGATAAAAGAGTAACAACTTTATTTTTTTTTGGTACATGACTCACAAGAGTTTCTCTTTCTCGAAACGCAAAACGAATAGTACCTGGAGCGGACTTACTCAATGCCTGATGTCACATCTCCAAAGGCACGTCCCTTCTTGTGCTGCGTATAGTTCCAACGACGGTAAGTTTATTTGCAATTAGTTCAGCGGTTGTATCTAAGGATGTAAACTTCCTATCCATTATAACATTCCTGCCAGATTTCTCTAATTATGCTGCAGCTACTAGACGTTTTACGACTTGTGGATTTATAATTTTTCCAGTGTATGGTTCTATAGCGAAACAGTAATAGTTTTCAGAATCACATAAAACATTTGCTTCTATGCCGTACTTTCCCGGCTTAGTCGGAATAAATAGACGGAATTTGCATCGACCATGGAACGTAATTAGCTTTTCATCTATCACTACGGAAGCTGAGGGGTTCAAAAACTTCGTGAAAGTGCTAGTAACACGATCCCATAACTCACGAATAGCAGCATAATTATCTAGCACTTTTCTTTCATAGCGAGTATTTCTGTCATCAAAACGCAAACATTTCAATAACAACATAAACCGATATGTGCAAATGTAGCTCTATATATTGGTAATCCTTCTTTACCAAAAATTTCCGCAATTGGATCCCTGTTTTGTCTATAAACCCCACCGGTTATAATAAATCCTATGAAACCTAATATCTCTTCCTTTATAAAATATCGGGAGTTTTGTATAAAATTACTTTTGGTTTGAATTGACTTCAACAGTTCTAATTTTTGATTTGTAAATTTCAAAATTATTTCTATAGACTCGTCATCAAAAAATAATTTAAAAGCTTCGAGTGCTGTTTGAGGTTTCATTATATCTCGTTTCAAGCCCGGTGGTACTTTCATAATATTCGCAGAAACTTGTCTTCTTTTACGCAATGGCTTACTTCTCCACTGCATTCCCGACGGAGCGATCATATCGGAATCCGTTTGGTTTATTACGGCTCTTGGCCGACGCCGACGTTTCCCACAAGTTGAATCTACAGTATTCTGTATGACACAAATATGTAAACACATAAACTGCCTTTATACTTACCGATTGTTGCTTCATTATCGTTCTGGCTAATATCTATATCGAAAACTTTATCTTCATCTGAATCTGTCGAAGTCGCTATAAAATACATTTTATAAAAAAAATGTAATTTGAATTATACACTTACATTCCGATTCACTCTCATCCTCTACAGTTCTTTCAGATAAATCAACACGTGCTGCTTCGTAGTGTTCGTTATCATTATCGTCTTCGCTCTCTGAACTCTGTAATTCTGCTATAACTTCCGTATCAAGCTCCTCTTCACACAACGCTGACTCAAGCTCTGTATCTGTCAAATACCTGGTACCCATTGTTTCAACAAAAAAACACTATATTTCACAAAACATAAATTGAGTCGCAATGTAACGGTAACTGTGCTTACTACATACACACTGAGCACTCCTAGCAGTAATTAGTAAATATATTTCATGTAAATACTTATGCGCAGTTACAGTAAGTCGTATGCGCTCAGATTATTAACGGTTTCCAAGCTTGTAATAGTCAACCCCCTTAATTATTATGTGTTATTCAGTGCATAAATGTACAAATAAGAAAGTCATTAAGCCACAAAGACTAATTCCAATTTTTAAGAATGTTACAGCCGCATAATTATGCTGGGGTCACGTACTGACCCCCCCCCCCCCGATCCCAATGCGACTGTTAAATAACTTAGTCCCACGGTGGAAGTTCTCAAGTCGTAGGTATGTGGCTTAAATATTTTCGTTAAACACTTTTATTTTAATTATAATTTTGATAAATTTAATAATTTATGTTTTAGGTTGCTTTTTCGAATTTTTATTTTCTTGCACCATTTCATCATTTTTATTTCCATAAAATAATAAGGCATGGATAATTTATATAAAATAATTTTAATTTGAAACGACAATACATTACGAACACTGGTATAACGACCACTCGTTATTCAAAAACATATTACCGGAACTTAAATTACGATAACCAAACTTATGTACAAAGTATTTGCATTTCAATTGTTTGTTATTATGAAATTTAATAGTTTATACGGACCAGTTGTACGATTTAAAATTTGTATACATATACACTGAGTAAACATGTTCTTATTTTAAGAAATAACAGGAAAAACTATCAAGATTTGTTTTTTCACTTGCCTCTGAAAATTTCTAAATTACCTAAGTAATTTTGTCGATACAAACATACTGCTACTACAATTCTTAATTTTACACATAACTTCCATATACATGTTCAGATCTTAAAAGTGAAATCATTTTTGGATGCTGCACAATTTTTCCTTTCTTTAGATACTTCTTTTGCTATGCTTTGTTCTAATATTACAATGTAACTATTTCACAAAATTTTTATGCTCAAATCTCTTTATAACTAACTTAATTTAATTCCCACACGAAAACTAAGACCAGAAATGGATTCTGTGGGTCAAACTACATGAGAATAACACTGTTTCGAACACTTTTATGGTTTATTAAGAAAAATTCCATCTCACATTTTAAATTGGAATTTCCTAACCTAGTTTTTCTCAACTTTATGTTTAAATTACATATAAAAATGTTAATTTAAACTGAAACATTTTCCAAACACTTCATTATGTAAGTTTTTAACATAATGTTTCCTTACATTCACTTTTACAGTTTGTAAGCTCTATGAATCCTCTCAATTCTGTTAATATTTTAACTTCTGACGTTGATTTAAACAATTTTACTTTTATATTTGCTTTAGAATAGTATAATCTACTGCTACACTGGAATATGCTTATACAAATGGATATTCATGTATTTCGTAGAAGAAAACTACATATAATTCAACTTGGAAGATGCTCGGAAAGTAATATAATGACAATTCTCATTGTTCAGCCATGTTCATACTTATATATTTATGAAAATGGATTTAATTAGCTAACAACATGCCATATAATCACATAGTATTATTTATATTTTAACTTAAGCAACATGCGCTTGACATATATGGTTATTTAATAATTAATTCCATTGAACTCTAGGTGTACACCAATTTTTAACTTGAGCTTATATATATTTCAACAATGATATATACCTTATTATATATTATCTCATATATATATATATATATATATATATATATATATATATATAATACAGGTGAATCTTATCTAATCCGCCATAATTAAAGTAGTACTAGAACTCATCATTCTAAGCAAAAAGTTCATATGTACATGGGTCTGGAAATGCTTCGTTTCCGAGATACAGGGTGTCAAAGTTGAAAAAGAAATCGTGTTTTCTTCAATATCTTTCGACTGTTTCGAAATAATTTCATGAAATTTCGTATGTGGAGGTTTTTTGGGATGACAAATTTAAATGTGTGGTTCATTTAGTTGTGGTTTCTAGGGCGCCAGCAACCATTTCGACCTTTAAATCGTCGCAATTTTTTGTGATACACTGTATACCATTTTGGACTAGAAAATCGATCTTCATATCTTTTCTGCTAAAAAAGGTATATCTTAGTGAAGTCGCTAGAGCAACCCTTTCCGAGAAAAACGCATTTAAAGCTCATGATGCATACACATTTTCGGAGGGCATTCTTTGACAGGTTTCACAATGGGGATTCTTACTTGTTTACTTATGTGTCTACTCTAGCAACTTCACTTTTTAGCAGAAAAGATTTGAATTTGTCATCCCAAAAACCCCATATAAAAATTTCATGAAATTATTTCGAAACAGTCGAAAGATATTGAATAAAACGCGATTTATTTTTCAACTTTGACACCCTGTATCTCGAAACAAAGCATTTCTCGGACCCACCTACATATGAACTTTTTGCTTAGAATGATGAGTTCTAGTACTCCTTTAATTTTGATTAGATAAGATTCACTGTATATATATATATATATATATATATATATATATATATATATATATATATATATATATATATATATATATATAGGGAGAGTGGGGATGATTCAACCATGGGAAGATCCAACCAGTGCAAATATTTCTAGAAACCGTTCAAATTTCCCGCAATTTTTGTCTTCATATCATCCTGCACACTCTGGCAACGGTGTAAATTCTAGTTTTGTGCGAGCCGACCAGTAAATTTTATTACGAAAAGTTTTTTGTTGTGCCTGCAAGGTAAGGTTTCTTTATTTTATTTTCTGTCGATGTATTGTGAAAACTGCTACGTTAGATCCCAAATTTGCATGCCATTTTAGAGCTTAGATATAATATCAGGTTACACTAGATAACCGCAAAGTTTGTTGTCGCGATATTTTACTTTACGGAACCTGGCCGCTACATATGGGGATGGTTAAACCATGTGACCCTGGGGATGCTTAAACCTGGTTGAATCATCCCCATGTGCATGAACGATCCCCATTTTATTTTAAATATCAACAAAAATATTACAAACAAGTGACAAATAAACAATGTTACAGATGCCTCGCAAGTATATTCGGAAAACCAACCGAGAAGTCGACGAAGTTGTTATGAAAAATGCATTGAAAGACATTTTCAAAAATAAAGTACCGGTCAGAACTGCTGCTAGGTTATACAACGTTAATAGAAACACTCTAGTGTCTCGGGTTAGACTGATTAAAAACAAAAAACGGGAGCATCGTTACGAAAATTCATCTGATTCTGGAATGTCGGATGATGAAAATCTGAGAATGTTTAAAAACAAGCATACAGTAAGACAAGTATTCTCGAATGCTGAAGAGGATGAGCTCGTGTCTTATGTTAAGAGATTCTCTGATTTACATTACGGTCTTTCCTATTGGCAGATAAGGCTGTTAGCTTTTGAGTTCGCTTCGAAAATACCTGCGTGTAAGATGCCCGAATCATGGAAAATAAATAAAATTGCAGGGAATGTGTTCTTTTTTTTGTTCTGGCATAATTAATATGTAAATGTATTTTTTTAAGGTCTTGATTGGGTTTACGGGTTTATGTCTCGACACATGGACCTATCATTGAAGAAACCAGAGAGCACCAGCATTATGAGGGCCACTGGTTTTAACAAGGGTCGGGTTAACGAGTTTTTTGATAATTATTTATCAGTGCTGGAAAAATTCAAATTTAAAGGCGACAGAATTTACAATCTAGACGAAACAGGAGTCCCCACCGTTTTAAAACCCGTGAATATTGTATCCAGCAAGGGAAAGAAACAAGTTGCACAAGTTTCTTCTGCAGAGAGGAGGAACTTTTGTAGGAATAATCAATGCCGTTGGTAATACTATCCCTCCCGTGTATATAGTTGGACGAGTAAGAAATCCAGAGAAATATATACAAGGTGCTCCAGAAGCGTCATTAATTTTGGGAAACAAAACGGCCTGGATGACGAAGGAACTCTTTTGTGTGCTTTGAAGCATATTAAAGCACACGCACTTTGCTCGAAGGAGAATCCCATTCTTCTTCTGATAGACAACCACCGATCTCATGTCTACGTGGAAGCCGTGCAATTTTGCATGGAATCTGGAATCACCCTTTTGTCATTTCCCCCGCATTCTACCCATCGAATGCAACCGTTAGATGTTGCTATATTTGGGCCTTTTAAGTCTGCGTTAGCAACTATTTATGACGACTGGATGATTACAAATCCTGGGAAAACTATAACAATCCGACAATTGGGAGAATTCACAAATCAAGCCTTTAACCAAGCATTTACGAGACAGAACATTATAAGCTCATTTAAAAAACCGGGGATTAGGCCAGTCAATCGTTTGGCCTTTAGTGATGAAGATTTTGTAGCCAGCACTGTAACGGACCAGCCTTATATTCCAAATTCTTGTGACGGACAAACTAAATTTCCAGAGGCTATTACTCCTAGTAGTTTAAACTGCGAAACTGAAAACTCTCATCCATCAACGTCCAACGTAAAATCGCCTATCCCGCCTAATTCCCCATTGCAGGATTCGACAGATGTCTGTGAGTCAGTAGCGAGGCAAACAACGCCTGATGTACCCCATGATGTAGGGGAAGGATCAACATTAAAAGATTCGCAAAAACAAAAATTGCGCTTAACAGACATTAGGCCATATCCAAAGACTCAAGAGAGAAGAATTTCCAAAGGTCGCAAAAGGGAGTCAAAATCATTCATATACACATCTACCCCAGTATTAAACGATCTGGTGGAGAATAGCAAAGAAAAACAAAGAGCAAAATCTCAGAAAGTTTCGAAAAACACAAAACGAAAATTGTTTGAAGCAAAAGAGGATACTTCTGATAGTGAAAATGAGTCATTAGACTTTATGGACACAGATGACGATTCGTCACTGGATGAGTTTCCCTTGTCTTTCGAGCAAGATATTTTAGTGTTAGAAGGTGACTTTGTTATAGCAAAATTTGCTACAAAGACAAGCATTCGTTATTTCATTGAAGTTCTCACAAAAAAAGACAATGATTACGAAATAAAATTTCTCAGAAGAAAAAATAATTCCAACACATTTACATTCCGCTGGTAGATGACGTATGTACTATTGAAAGAAACGACATAGTACAGAAATTACCAAAACCTCAAACGCAAGGGACAGCAAGGTCATCATCCCTTTATAGGTTTAAAATTAATTTCAGAGGTTGGAATCTATCCTGAAATTATTTTTCTAAGCATTTTCTGATTATTTTCATTTGTGTTTATGTCCTTGATTATGTGTATCAATAAGAAACTGACTGTTTTAATTACATTAAATAAATAAAAGTTAATTTTCTACCTAAATGCAGCACTTATTGGTCGTTATAAAGTGTCCTCCCCATACGGTTGAAACTTACCCATGTCGTGGTTGTATCTACCCCGACCTGGGGATGATTCAACAAAATCGACCTTTTCTGAAAAAAAAAATAAACTCCAAGATAATAATTTGTATTCAATTCTAGGTATCAAAGTAAGTAAAGGACACTTAAGGTATATATATATATATATATATATATATATATATATATATATATATATATATATATATATATATACATACATACAGGGTGTCCAGTCAGGAACTGTACAAACTGACATGGTATTTTCCTTGGGTCAATTTAAGTAAAAAAAGTCCGATAAACATAGGTCTGATTCGCAATAGTTACCCAGATACAAGCGTTTAAAGTTTATAAATGATCACATATTTTTTCAAAAGTAATTATTATTAGTCAACTGGAAAAACAAAACCGAAACAATCTGTCATTTATTCGTTTGTGCTCTAATAATGACAAAGTGGATTGTAGTAAATTAAGTGTAATTTAAAATTAAAATGCCTTTTCAATTTTCTAACGAAGAGTATGCTGACATCATTTACATTTATGGATTTTGTGATGGAAATGCGAGAGCTGCCGTTAGGGAATATAAACGAAGATTTCCCAACAGGAGGATTCCAAGTCACCAAACCTTTTCTTCTGTGTTTCAACACGTTCAAACTCATGGTTCAGTTCCATCAGTTTCAATAAGATCTGATTGTCCTGTGGAGTTAAATGTGAATGAGCAAGAAAACATTCTACAGATGGTTGATCGGAGTCCAGGGTTGAGTGTTAGAAGAATTTCTTCTCGAACGGGAGTCCCCCGTATGTCAGTATGGCAAACATTACATGATGGGCTTTTGTATCCCTATCATACACAAAACGTTCAGCACATTGAACCTGGAGATTTTGCTTTGCGGTTGAATTTCTGCCAGTGGCTACAAGAAAATCCACAACTAGTTCCATTCATTTTATTTAGTGACGAGGCGCAATTTACTAGAGATGGAGTGAACAATACACGCAATTCTCATTTGTGGTCAGATGAAAATCCACATGGTACAAGAGAAGCTAACTTTCAGCGCAGATTTTCTGTTAATGTATGGTGTGGTATGATTGACGATCAACTTATTGGACCTTTTTTGTTTGAGGAACGTCTTACAGGAGAAGCATATGCTAACTTTTTGCGGAATGAATTGCTACCGCTTTTGGAAGAAGTACCTTTACTAACAAGACAACAAATGTTTCTTCAACAAGATGGGGCTCCTCCCCATTTTAGTCGACAGGTGACAGAATATCTAAATGTTGCTTACCCTAATAGGTGGATTGGGCGTGGAGGTCCGCATTTGTTTTTCCAGTTGACTAATAATAATTACTTTTGAAAAAATATGTGATCATTTATAAACTTTAAACGCTTGTATCTGGGTAACTATTGCGAATCAGACCTATGTTTATGGGACTTTTTTTACTTAAATTGACCCAAGGAAAATACCATTTCAGTTTGTACAGTTCCTCACGACACCCTATATATATATATATATATATATATATATATATATATATATATATATATATATATATATATATATATATATATATAGCAGAAGTAGTTGAACTCTATACTACATAACTGGATGTGATGCGCAATTTAACAAAAGTGAGGCACATCCGTTTTTATGCAACACGCAGTACTGTAGTATTTCCGCTCTTCCACTCTTATTGTTGTATATGAAGATTCTACACTTTTCATACAAGATTTTCGCTTTTATTAAATTTCTGTTAATAAAATAAATGACTTATTTATTGTAGTACGTTTTCTACTACTAAAGATCTGTTCTTAAGGAAATATTTTTTGTACTTAATTTTAGGATAATTATACGAAAAATTAGGAAGAAGAAAATAAAATGCGCAAGGTGATAAATGATAACCATTTATAGATTCTTTTTCATTTATTCATCATGTGTACAAAAGCAATTGAAACGTGTACATAATAAAAAAAAAGTAGAAATGTAAAAAAATTAACAGTTGTTAAATAATATAAACTTTGGCATTTTTTGCCTAACCATTACAGTGTTTCCATGAAGTCCCAAGTTTAGTAATTGAGAATGGCGATGCATTCGACATTTCAAAAAAATTTCTATAATTTTTTTAACGAGCTGAATCTCATGGGAATCTTCAACAAGAAATTCTTGGGTAACAGGATGTGGAGGTGTAAAGATATCAATATGGAAAGAAAAATAATGGATAGCTGTATTTATCAGCAGTTTCTTAACATTAAACTGATTTTTTAAGAGGCTTTCCTTTTCCACTAATAATCGAAACTGTCTTTCAGAGAAATTTACAATTTTATATGCAACATCTGATGCATATATCAAACCACCTGAAGTTATAACATTAGTAAATTTTTTAAAGCTTTCTGGAGCTGCACTATAACAGTGATCTAACAATGTATTATTTTTTTTATACAACAGTATTTCAATGCAATGATTGCACGTTGTGCGCTTTAATAAATTACGAACTATATATCCAGAAATATAAAAAATTACATTTTCCTAAAAGTCAGTTAATTTTTTATCCTCTAAATGTCTAATAAACGTGGAAATTTGATCGAGTTCTCTGTATCGTTCTCTGTTCTCGGTTATCTTTTTCTGTCTAACTTGTGACCTAAACTCAAATACAGGAGTGCAGTAATTTCCAAAATTGCTGCAATTTGCACTGATGCTTGAAGTTACAGAATTACTAAATAATAACTGCCTTAATGCCCATTTAAGTTGCTGCAAGTTTGGATTGTTGTTCCAACTGCCTCTGGACCTAATACAGGAAAAAAAATTTCTAAGTGATCTTGAGAACACTTATATGTTAAAAAATATGCAAGTGGATTTTCTTTTAATGCGAAAACGTCTTTTACTAAACCCAATGTACTTTTCATGGTTAAAATAAAATCCACTGCAAAAGTTTTTCTGTTGTGATGTAACAACGGATACCATCGACAAACAAAGTTTTTAAGTATTGACTTGTTTTTAAAAACACATCGTCAAAATATTTGAGCGTATTTTGCCTAATAGGTGCTTTGTAGCCCTTTCCATAAGGATTTCTACAATTCAAAATATCAAATATTCTATCAACATGGCGTATAAATTCCACGGTAGCATAACTGGACTTATGTAAATAACTATTACCTTCGAAATAATTGTTCAGGGCAGCATCCAAGTTTTCATTACTGTGGCCACTTTTTCTAATCTCATTTATCACACCTTTCATGCTTGATAACTTTAAGTCTCTTCTTTTTACCTTCTGCTTCAGTTTTAACTTTTCTTCGTAACAGAGTAACCGTATCGTCTAGATTAATTTGAGTTTCTTCGTCAACAAACATTTTTGACTCTGTTGATGTCAATTGCAAGTCATTGTTCATAGGTTCGACTTCGTTTTTCTTATTTAAGGTGGGTGCGACCTGAAATAAAAAAAGATTACTATTATGAGTAACAACATGGGTTTCTGTCATATGGAAATGTTTACATTTAAATTATCTTACATGCTTTATTAGTTTTATTCGTGGTAAAGGAGCTGTCATCACTAAATGTTTTGGATATGAAAAAATGCTCGGAACAGCATCAGGTTTTAAAATTTTAGAAGTAGATCCTGGTTTAACTTGATAACTAGACTGTTGAAAATGTTCTCCACAGAGATGACTTGTTTTTGTTGGTGCCCAGTTTTCCCTACGAACTGCTTTTATCCAAAGTTCAAGGATTTGAGGGCGTTTAAAAGGAAAACTACAACAATAAACCAACCATTTAGAATATAAAATGTACTTTAAATGTGTATCTGTACAGGTTGTCCCATTTTGGTTGTCCTCGCAGGGTATCTCAGTTATTAGCAAAGATACAGAGATGCGGTTTTCGCGAACGTTGGCTACTTTTTTGTGAAACGAAAGATGACACAAACATAGTTTTTGAAAAAGTTGCATTTTGAGACAGCCCCCGTATCTCAGCTATACGATAACTTATAGAAAAAGTGAAAAGTGTTCTTTATATAATTTTTCCGTAGAATGCAGTGCTGTTTTCAGAATGAGTATACGGGGTCAGGTCAAAAGTTATCGGGATCAACTTCATTTTTTTAAATGGGACACCCTGTCTATTTTCTCATAATTAAATTTCTCTTGTTCTAAGCACTTCAAATATATATAACAATTATCACTTATTTTGATAAATAGCGTGGTATTTTGTATTATTAACTGAATTTCTTAGTAGGCTTTGAATTCGTAATCTTTTATTGTTTTTTTTGTGCCTAATATAGAAAACCATCATTATGTAATTATATGTCATTGAAGAAGATACAAATTTCGGCAAAATAATTTATTTTATTTCCAGAATTGTTGATTTGAAACTCATAAATATTGGATGTATTTATTTATAAATTTAGAGACAAACGAAAATAAGAAGAATTAAAATTTTATAAATATTGCTCAATTTGCTGACCATTATGGTCAAGACAAATCCTACATCTCCGAAGAATTTCTTGAATGGATCTTAATAAAAATAGGGGTCTTAAACGTAGTTCTTCAAAGGATTCTCTTGTAGCATTCATCAAAGCTTCTTGAGTTTCATTGCTGCTGACGGATCACGGTAACATGCCGATTTTCGTTAGACCAGAAACGATTCGTTGCACGATTGTAAATTCCGGCGGAGCTTATATGGCTTTCATCCGACCATATAACTAAACGACCAAAATTACCATTTTCTTCACTTTTCTGAATATACCATCTACAGAAATCGATACGCAATTGAGCATCACCCGGATGCAAGTGGTGGATGACTTGAGGTATATATGGTTTATAATGGTATTTTTTAAATATTTTTGATACTTTCGTTTTTGAAATGCCCACCGATTCTTCTATTTTTCTGCAAGACGTATAATTTTCGTTAACAGTGACCTCTGCAAGGACATTTATTTCATTATTTTCTTTTCTATATGTTTTGGCGCGTGGCCTTTCAAACGATCCGTGATTTTCCAAATTTTGTTTTAACCTAATGAATGTTTTTTTACACGGTTGCCTTCTTTCCGGAAATCTATAATATTCACATTTTATTTAACTCAAATGATGACTAACATTCCAGTAAATATAAATACCTTTCAAAATATATTTCCTTCGCTTGCTCTGCATTAAAATTTGTTTGGTAATAAACCCCAATCATATCTAATTTCTCATAGTTCTCGTACCCTAAATTATTCGCCATGGTTTGAAACTTTGTAAAAATTCAAAATAACGAAAAGAATATTGAAAACTTTACTAACAATAAGGATCTCAACAATCAACAAATTTGCAAATATTGACAAATGTCAAAAAATGAAGTTGCCATGGTAAAACAATTGCAGTACCAAAGGCCACTAACAAATCCAGTTAATAATTTGAAATACTGCGCTATTTGTATAAAAAATGATGAATGCTATACATATTTGAAATGCTTAGAACAAGAGAAATTTAATTATGAGAAAATAGACAGGGTGTCCCATTTAAAAAAATGAAGTTGATCCCGATAACTTTTGACCTGACCCGTATACTCATTCTGAAAACAGCACTGTATTCTACGGAAAAAATTATATAAAGAAGACTTTTCACTTTTTCTATAAGTTATCGTATAGCTGAGATACAGGGGCTGTCTCAAAATGCAACTTTTTCAAAAACGCCCTGTATCTCAAAAATGAGAAGGGCTAGAGTAATTATGTTTGTGTCATCTTTCGTTTCACAAAAAAGTAGCCAACGTTCGCGAAAACCGCATCTCTGTATCTTTGCTAATAACTGAGATACCCTGCGAGGACAACCAAAATGGGACAACCTGTACATTAAGTATACACCTAATTCGTAACAATGTCTTTCAATACATCTGTTAATCATCAATCAAAACAGATTAATTGTAAGTCAAATGCAAATGTTCTTTACTTACGTATGAAAAGAAATCGCCTTCCTTTTATCGTGTAAATTATTGCAACCATAAGCCTCACAATTTAACACCATTATTACTACTTATGTAAAAACCGCACTTTAGTCTGTATATTTTTAACAAATTCTTCCACATATATACACGCAAGAAACCCACTTATAACTACAATTAAACTAGAAGACGAAACTTAAAATATTTCATCTGAAACTAAACCTTGTTATAATTTCTAATTGAATTCTGCAAGGTGGACAGAGACATGCATACTATACGCATTAACTTTCTCTTTCTGTTGCCCCTGACACACATTCACTCTATAATGACACAGTATAATACCACGGAAAAAGTAAGTTCACTCGCTGTCAGAAGCTTTGAAATTGACGTTCACGAGTTTTATTTATCGCCAGAAGAGCGCGCATAATACCATGCAGACTTGCGCAATGTAGAGTTGATCGAGCCAATTATATGCCACTACTTCGGCGCTAAATATATTTCGCACAGGGCCGGATTGAAATTTTTGTAGAATACGTTTCCTTTATGAGTTCACCTATGCTTTTACATTAGATACAGCAAGCAGAAACAGGACTTATGAGGAATAAGTAGAACCAAAAAATAAACGCAGAACTTTTAATTTCTTCTATATACATATTTAAACTTTAATATATTGCATACAAAAAACACTGTGGGACTTTTACACATACTGTAATGTACCCCAGGCCAGTCTTGCGACTGCACAACTCTTTTTCTTTTCTAAGAGAATGTTCTGTCTTCTAATAAACTTATATTTATTCTATACATATTTAATTTATCCTTTGTTGAGCTCAATATTATAAGCATTTTCAGTAATAAAATGTAATTAGTAGAATATAACATTACCTTTTTATTCTATTCTAATTTTATCAGAGGAAAAATAATGAATTCATTATTTTCGAAATATTTACTCAAACAACTCTTCAACTATTTCTGTAACCACTTATATCTAAGCACACCTTATTTCTATCCTATCTAAATAATACTACAGCCACCCATATATACTAAATGATTTTTAATTCAACCCGCCTTCTAATTTATAAAATCAAATAGGTACAGATGCACCAGTTGTGGTACATCACAGTACTTATATTAGTATATTAAGGTATAAGTGGATAAAAAGGTATTTAAAACACGTGCAAATAGAGCAAGTGTTTTAACCCTTTGCGGCCTAGTGGTTCCTTAATGATACCACCTTTCCTTGAATTTTTATTAATTTTGCGGCTGAGTGGTTTTCTGTTGAGGCACGTGTTCGATGTACCAAGTGGCGCCGTCTATTGAAAACAAGAATAGTTTTAAATATCACGTGACTTGATTTGAAATAACAGACACTTATTTGCCAGAGTCACTCAGTGTCTGGTGCTGAACTAGTTTGTGTATTAATAATTTAATAAATCCTAGCATAAAATGAGCGGTAAGTAGTTTTGTTTATTACTAATGGTTCTTAGAATCAATTAAATGTATCTGTTTCAATATTCCAGTAAAAATGTAGAGTCAGTTGATGTCAACATTTGGTGGTTCCTGTCGAACCACTAGGCCACATGGGTCCGCTAGAACCACCATATTATTATAGTAAAATATTTTTGCATGTTCGAATAGGATCTCACTCTTGTCCTTCTTCACCGGAGACAATTTCCCACGTAATTTTGTTAGTTTCCTTTTATTGCTTGTGCATTGGTGGTGGGTTGGTGTCATATTTCTATTGATTACAGATAAATTTCGTCAATTTGGCTTCAATAGCCTAATTGAGGAAATTCCCTCTGATATTGAATCGGATGCCAGAGATTCTGTCTCGGATGATGAAGAAGAACAAGCCATGGTATACCAAATTGACCCATACTTCCAGCACACAATAACTGAAGAAGATATTATTATGCAACAAGATCAGGAAGAGATACGTTCAATTTTGGATGAGAATGAAGACGCGTCAGGTACCACTGGTGAAGATAATTTTGATGAAGAAGATGTGCCTTTGATCAATTTTGTGCCAGATCCACGTGAAAAAATTGTTTGGAGACGTAACTTTAGCCCTCCAACAGTTCGGAATTTTTCAGAACCGATCTCTGAGTGTGAAACACCATTAGAAATATTTCTTCAATTGTTTCCAGAAGATTTAGTTGCATTGTTAGTATTCCAGACTAATCTTTATGCCACCCAAGCAAATAAAACCTACACACCAACCACAAAAGAAGAAGTAACAGTTTTTCTTGGCATAAATCTTATGATGGGGTTGAAGAAACTTCCCAGCTACAAAGACTATTGGTCTTCCATACAAGAGATACGTGATGAATACATGAGTTCACTCATGTCGCGAGATCGCTTTAGCTGGCTGCTGGGAAATCTTCATGTCAATGATAATTTGATTCAACCCAAGAAGGGCGAACCAGGTTACAATAAATTATATAAAGTCCAACCACTAGTGGATTGCCCAACAGATACGTTCAAGCGATCATGGGCTCCAGGGCAACATCAATCTATAGATGAGTCGATGATCAAATTTAAAGGTCGCTCCAGTATAAAACAGTACATGCCAAAAAAGCCCATAAAAAGGGGATATAAGGTATGGATAAGAGCTGATAGTACAACGGGTTTTGTACATCAATTCCAGATTTATACGGGAAAAAGGAGAATCTCACCGAAAATAATTTAGGGAACGGTAGTGACAGACTTGAGTAGAGATCTCGAGGAAAAATCATAAAATTTTCTATGATAACTATTTCAATTCGATACCTCTTGCTTCGCTTCAAGAGGAAAACATTTATGGATGTGGTACAATGCGCCAAAACAGACAACACCTTCCTGTACTGGAAAGTGACAAAAATATGGTGCAAGGAGACATTGATTACAGGGTGTTGAAAAATGGCATAATGTGTTTGAAATGGAAGGATAACCGCTCTGTACTGATGAGGTCTAATTTTCATAGTCCAGCTAACGTTGAACTGGCCAACAGAAAACATAAAGTTGATAACAGGATTGAGGTAATACAAATTCCTTGCCCGCAAGTCATAAAGGACTACAACCGATACATGGGAGGGGTGGACAAAGCAGATATGCTCAAGTCTTTGCATGAAGTAGATAGAAAGAGTAAGAAATGGTGGCACAGAGTATTTTTTTATTTTCTGGACTTATGTGTCGTAAATACTTTTATCATTTTCAAGGCAAAATCTCAGGGTACCTGTGTATCACTAAAACAACTCCGACTTTCTGTAGCAACAGGACTTATTGGTGCTAAACCAAAAACCCCAAGAAGAGGCAGACCCTCCTGCAGCAAACCTACGAACAACTATAAAATTACAGTGTTACCAGAGAAATGGTACGACAAAATGCTCACATGCCTGTTTTTCTACCAAGAGGAGGTGCAATTATTGCAGCACAAAGAAAGATGTGCATTGCTCTAATGTTATGTGTCAAAGTTGCAATGTGCCACTATGCCTGCAGAAGGAAAGAAATTGCTTCAAGTTACATCACGATGATGTGGTGTAACATGACCTTGTGGCCTAGTGGACCTTACGGTAGACCACCTTTTTTTCTATATTTTTGAGTTTTAAAAACATTGTTTTTTTTCATTAATCACATTTGTGCGTCTTTATAAATAAAATTTCCCAAAAAAAATTTATTTTTTTGCTAAACCCATAATTCAGGCCGCAAAGGGTTAAAGACCAGTTTATCCATGAATACTTTACACTATTTTGTTTTATTGGTGCACAATGAAATCACAAATACTGGTATTATTACTACAAAAAATGGAAATAACCTATAATATTTTATTTGACGTTTCAAATCAATCAAAAAAGGTGATTTAGAATTCAAATTTCTCAATTTGATTGGATGTTGGCATGGTAACTTTAAAAAACGCGCGTTTGAAAAAGCTCGATTTAAACACGCTGGGGCATGGTTTAAAACGGCAAAATAGTGCACCAATAATTTTGTATCTTATTTTTGGGCTGCAGTAACTCCCTGTTGACAAATTTAAGTGTATAATAAATTCTAGTTCTCACAAACAAACTATTAAAATAGTCCAGTGGAAAATGTTCACAAGGATGCTGAAATGCAAGTGTAGCAGTTATTTTATCTTTTAATTTCACACCAACATTGTCTGCAATACAATCATCTGGAAAGTTCAATGCAAAAATATTTTCGCATGCTCCTAAATATGAAAAAAAATCTTGCTGCAGCATGTTCAAATTTCCATATGTATTTTTTGAAGCATTTTCGTATACTCGGAAATGAGACTAAAGTCCCTCTTCTGTTAATTCCGGTTCAGATTTTGCATAACCTTCACAAGTGAAGCAGCTATGCTGCTGCAAACATTTTTTAATAAAATATCCTCCTACGTAATAGAAGGCATTTTTCTCTCGAAATTGAAGTTGTGTATAGTCGGTTGTGTTGATCAACAATTTTTTAATTTCTAGAGGCTTTTCAACATTCACTGCATATGTTTTTACAGCGTCTGGTGTTATTGATGCCAAAATGCTGTCAAATTCCTCTAAACATTTTTTTGAAAGTATTAGCAAATTGAATAGGTGTGGGATTTCTACAGTTGCCATTTTGTTGCCTAATGCTCCCAACTAAGCAATCTTGGTGCAATCGACGTGTCATTAAATTATTAATACCCCTCGCTTTCAAATCTTCAGACAGATTTAAAACTGATGAAATTGATAGTTGCCATCCATTTAAAATTGTATTTTATTCGTAACGCCTTTACCCAAAGTCACTCACAATTAAATTTTTAAATAATACTTAAATGTCTTCCAAAACTTGATTTGCACAGGAGTTCGCATAAATATTCTATTGAAAAACTTGGCAGGTCTGAACTTTGATGAATTCATGATATCAAAAGTTTGTCCATTTTCTCCATAAAATCTACTGTTGCTGCTGCATCTTGAGGCAGTTCGCTAAAGGGAATATATGTATTTAAACCTGTGACAATAGTTGCGCTGAAAACTTGGGCCGCATATTTTACCTTCATCTTGTGGAAGGAATATGGAAAAATATGTTGAATGGTTAATTTCGGTGCCAATCTATATGCTTGCTTTTTATCATTTTCGTAAAATTCGTTTAAATATTTTTTCTTTGTCTGTCTATTATCTATTTGAAAGTGGTACTAAAAAAAATTATTTCTTGTCGATTTCAACAACTGGGGGACATCAAATAAATAATAAATCTTGCGGTTTTCAACATAAAAATATGGTTTTTCAACATTAATATCTAATTTTTTAGTTAATTTTACAAACTTAGATCCCTGGTCGCAAGTTACTGCTAGCACAGAAAAATTTATGGAAAACAATTTTGAAATAAATTCAATTAAAATATCTTTTAAATCATTAGCTTTGCACGATGTGTTTACAAAATAGTAACCTAGAGGTTGTTTCCAATTGAAATGTATACCTCTTAACATTATAACTAAAGCATTATTTCCGGGTTTGAATTCTCTTTTATTATTAATGTTGTGGAAGCCGATGACTTCATCATATGTGATATTATAAAAAAGATTTGACTTTAATGACATTTCGTCAATACAAAGTACACACTCCCTCGATTTTTCAACCATACTTTCACTTCTGTTTTTTAATATTTGTAAAAGAAATTCACTTAGTTCAGAACGAATAGGCCATTTTTTTGTAATTCTGAACAAAGTGGTTTTAAATGGTAATCGAAATGTCTTTGCTAGAAATTTATACACTTTAGGCCCCAAAAAATAAACAGTTAATGCCAACTGCTTATATTCAGCAGAGTACCTTGTACCTTTCGGACTCTTTTGCAGCAGTGTCATTTGTGTTTTTACAAAAATTTGCGAATTTTAATGAATAATGTTTCTCAAAAAATTATGAAACATCTTCAAGACAGAGCTTTTTTTTGGGTGTTTCCTTATGCTCCAGCAACAGTTTTCTCGAAGAATTTCTGTTGAGGTTCTGCAATTTTCGGCGAAGACCAGTTTTCCTCGGTGAATGAGCACTACACGATGCTGGAGTTTGACAGCATTGCTCTGCACTTTGCTCCTCACGTGAAACTAAAAAAAGCAGGTGATAATTGTCCTGTCGATGAAGACACTACAGAACCCATACCTAGTGAAGCTTCATAACTTCAGAACTTGCGGGGGACTACTCTCTCCCTGGGGAACTGAGCTGGTAGTACTGGAAGTCTGCTCAACAGATGAAACGATTGCACCACTTGAACTGTGTGAAGCTGGAGAAAAAAATGTTAGTATTTTTGTGTCAGATATTAAACAGGTAGATAGGTTAGTGTGCAACGATTAGTATAAAACAAGTTACGAAGTTATAAAATTCTGTTATTTATCTGCTCGTTACATTAATTTTTAAAAATGTTTCAGTTAATTTATGTCATACTTGATACTTTGTTAAAACCATAAAGCACTATCTTCCTGATGATTTGAAAGCAAGAGCAAGGTTATAGTTGTGTGAACTACAGTACAATAGAAAAGAATTAAAAAGTGCACCAAAAGCATCCAAAAATATTTTAGGCGAGCATCACCGGACAGAAAATTACAGTTACAACATGTAAGCTTAAGCAGAATTATTATTGAGACACCTTACGGCATAAAGTTGGTATAGCATCCAAATTCAGTCTACTCCGTGATATTCCAGCAAACATTTTTTCTTCAAAATGTTTCGAACAAACTCTCAAATTTTTATAATAATAATCCGGCGTATACTTGGGAAGATGAGGACGGCCAGTAGCATGAAAGACAGCCTGAAGCCATGCCACACTCCTGTAAGTATAAAAGAAATGGGTTTTTAGATACAGGTAGATACCGACAATTATTTTAAGTGCAAACGTACAATAATTAAAATATCAACTTCTTACCTTTTCTCATCTTTAGGGAATCTGAAGAAACTTAAATTTGGATTCTTTTGGTTGTTACTGTTACAAATAAAACAATACGCAGCCATATTTTACCAACAAAAGTATTAAATGGAACACTAATTTTTAACACACTCAATAATTTAAAGGGAGAACAACTTTACAAACTAACTTAAGAACACGTATTTTTAATAAATGATACGCAAAACGCAAAGCAGAACACGATATTAAAATAAGAGGGCAGTAGAGCACAGTATATTATGGAGAACCAAATGCAAACACAAACTCGGCCATGTTGTTTGTTGTTATTTTTCCGAAGACCGGTCCTGCGTGCTGGACTACTGCATATACTAGCCACGAGTGGACATGCGCGCTGTACTTTTAACACAAAAATTCTGCTAAGTGAAACCAGAGAATATCATTTTCTTGTAAAACTACTGTTTCCATTGGGATTATACTGTGATAATGACAACCGCCGGGTCCCTTTCAGTTACGTAGCATCATTGTTTATACATTATAAACAATGGTAGTATGGAGTTCATTTGTTTTATTCTATGAGCAGGTTTGACAACCTATTAAATTATTAAATTCCTAACAAACTGCCAAAGTCTTTTATGGAATGCATGATTTCACAAATGTATTATTCAAATGCAAAATAAGAGGTCTGAATTTATAAAGTATTCTTAAAATTTTTTTTTGAGTTATAAGGTTGGCTATACGGTCAACACGAAAATTGTTAGCAGACCAAAAAAGTTTTAATTTATTCATAGATAAAAGATTTTATTTTTATTGCAGGTAGTTCAAAAAAACCCATCACTATTAAAATACAACTAAATCCTTGCAACTCGCTAAGTGTGTTGGTTACCACAAATTTGTTGGCAATATTCATTAGATTCATCCACAATATACTATAACATAAGTTAATTTAGAAAGTGTATGATATAATTTAGTGGACTTTCCAATTCCTCCAGTACATGTTGGCCCAAATGGTTCATCAATCTGTGAATTCGTTGGTTAGTCAGATGTGCTAAGGTTCAATATTCCATATGTTTCTATTAAATAATGTAAGAGGGACTTTCATAATGACATGGTCACTAGGTAACCACCACAGCATTCTAAATGGTTAAAAATTTAGTAGATGGACCTTGATGAGTATACCGCAAATTGTAGAATGCTTTTACAGAAAAAGCATGCTGTTCACCACTAAAGCGCTCCATTGGAAAATAAATTCCATATGACGATAAATGGTGACAGTAAAAACAATCTAACACAGAAGTTTCCTTTAGGCACGAAAAACAACATCAAATTTCCTTCAGAGTCACCCATTATTACACTTAAATTTCCCAGATTACATTGCTGCACATTAACTGCCTTTTTTTTGTTATCACGTCAATCTCAAATACATACAACCATTTCTCTTTAATGGAAAGTCATTTTTGTCAGTCAATGTAAAATTTTTTTAAAAATCTTGTTTATATAATACATGCATATTAATATTTGTTTCTACAAGAAATGCTATCCAGTTTTAATCTGTTACTCGAAGTTCCAAGATGTTAAAACATAACACAATGTTCCATTGATGAACACAAAAAAATTCAAACCATTTCGACACATTTTTGTCAAGCAAAAATGTTTTTAATTATACTTCCAAAATTACAATATAGAATATATTCTATTTTCAATTGATCATGATTACAAATACAATTTATTATTTATTGTAATTCAAGTAAAATGTAATAAATTAAATCTGTAAATTACAATATTTGTTTCGTTCTCTTGAAAAAAATTTAAAATACAGTCTTACTAAGCTACGCAAAAAATAATGCGCAAAAATTTAAGAAATAACAATATATAACAAGTATTTAAATTCTAAAATAAAGATATATATCTTATGAAATTTTAATAAAATTTGCAAATATCAATAATCTTTTTTTATCACCATTTATGTATATCTTCATTATACACCTATAGTTTACACAAATCAAAATAAATGACATATGTTCACCTTACAATTCAATTAGGCAGCAAGTGTGAAAAAATTGGCAAGTTCTCATTAATTCTAAACTTACATTCGAGATTAAAATTAAAAAAATTAACAATTTTGGTAAATTTACCAATTAAAAAAAAAACAAAACAATAAATAATTGAGTACTTTTGATCGGCCATATGACATATCTTAAATCCCGATCATAAAATGCATTAAGCTATTATCTTCACAGTACTACCCTCCATTTTGCTTTAATTGTTGTTGCATCTGTAACTTGACCTTCAAAGCCATTTTTTCTTCTCTAATGTCTGCTAACTCTTGACTTAATTCCTGACAAAGCCTTAATAAAACTGTGTTTTGTTCTTGAAGTTTTTGGAATAACTCCCATTTCGATTGATCTACTGGTATTTCAGGACTATCTCTACTTTTCGGTTTCCTGTAGACTTCAAAAGCACCATGACGTTGAGGTGCATCTACATAATCAGTACCTTCCGGTGCTGAAAACTGAGCAAACAATTTCTTACGTTCTGCTTCATAGATATCACCAGGAAACACACCTTCCGATACATTCTCATATTTTTCAGTTTGTTCAAAGTGTTCAAAATTAGCAAATTGAGGATCAACATGTATAGCATTGTCACGATCACCCAAGCGAGACAGTAACTTTTTATTAGATGATTGCACACTTGGACTTACACGAGGTGGCACAGAAGGAGGAGCACCTAAATGATTTTTATTTAAACGATTCAGATCTAAAGAAGAACTTCGACCATGTGTTTTAAAAGGACGTGGTGGTGGGGGTGGGGGTTTTTCTTTTTTAGGAGGAGGGAAAACAGGTAAGCTAATAGGACCTTCTTCAATTGAGGTTTGTGAGCTAACAGGTGGTGGTGGAATTGCACCAGGACCAGGAATGCTTATCTTTTTAGGCTGTGGTCGTTGAATACCCCTTATATCATTAATTTGACCTACGTTTTGTGAAATTATACTGTTTTGATGATGAAGTTCTAAAAATTTATGCGGACTTGATGGGTCACCTTCCTGTTCTTCAGTTTGTATATTGCTGGTACATTCAGGTGTTAGTCGTAATGGTACTGGATGTAGTATTTTGGGATCTTTCTCAACTGCTCCTTTTTGAAAATCAAAATTAACGGGTTTTGGACCGGGAGATGATATACTACTAGTAGGACTATCGACAAATTTTGTCCATTCTTTTGAGGTATCTTTAGTTTGTGGAGATAAAATTGGTTCAGTTTCTGGACTCATAGAACGAGACCTTTCAGTGTCAGGTAAAAGTTGGGGTGGAAGTACATCGGGTAATTCAATGTGGTTACGTCGAAGTACTACAAGGTGCATCGCAGTTAAAAATTCTCTTAAACTTAAAGCTCCATCTTTTGTAACATCGGCAAGTTGCCATATTTTTCTTAATTCTTGCACAGGTAATCGTGATTTTTCAAAAAATAGACGAGCAATTGAACCTGCGAGGAGGGCATTACTGTCAGGTTGAAGAGAGCGAAACTGGGCAGTATAATACTCTTTTTGTTCAGGGGTAATTGACCAAACTTCACTTGATATTTCAGTATCATCTTCACTACTATGGCGATCTGATGATTCTTCTTCAGTTCCTAAAACAAAGATTATAAACAAAGGGGAATTCCATATTTTAGTTACTAACCGAGTAGTTGTCTTTGCTCTTCAGATACTAATCCTTGCCATGTTGCTGTAATAGCCCAGCTTTTATCTTGTACACTATTAGTAGGGGTAGGACTGTCAGATGCGTTACTTGAAACTTCAGGAGAACCGGTTCGTAAGGTGTTATTTGTATCACTATTTTCAAATTCTGAATCTGTGCTAGTTGTATCAATATGTTCTATATATTCATTATGATCCTTATTTCTAAGTTCTATAAGGATCCTTATATGGGCTATGCATTTCAGAATTTGGCCATGAAAATCTGGGTAAAGGTAAATCCAAAGGTGCTGTAATTAATTCACTTCTCAAAGGCATATTAAATTGATATGCTGCGACTAGTTTTAGGGCCGAATAAAATTGTTTTCTATTTAAATAGTTAGTATTTTGATTCCAACATAATTCAGAAATCTGTTAAAAAAAGATAGGTTAAATGTAAAAAGCTTGTTTTTTTTATACTTACTTGTGATATTACATCCAGTGGTACGTTTCCCGATTTAATTAACTCTAAAGTTTTGCTAACCGATACTTTTCCAGTGTTCTCCTCATCACAACATACAAAAAAATCTGAAAAGTATCTTTGCAACGTATCTGTCAATTTTAAGTCGTCCATCTTTCTAAATATTATTTTTATAAGGTTACCTGCAGTGAATTTTTATGCAAAACAGGACAGCCAATTGCTTACGTTTGAAAGTTATGTGTGCTAATATACACAAGGTGTTTTAAGTACAGAGTGATAAGTAAAAATATGTACCTATCGTTTACGAATTTGTATCAATGGAAACTATCACTACCCTTTAATTTGGCTTTCTTAACTCAACTAAAGAATAAAAAAAAGATTTTGTACGAAAAATAGTATAGGGGAACCTGTTGTACCTTGGCCTTATTTACCTTTTTTTTTACAAATTACGCCTATTAATCAACATTGCGTACTGTTGCTCAATCGAGAAAACGTGCTTTTGGACACGTGCCAGAATTTTTTTGGGGGAAAATATTAGTTTTTACAACAAGACAATTATTTAGAAAAAAGTGCATTTAGGTCCAAGCTACAACAGGGATGATGTACCTTGGACCTAGGGATGTTGTACCTTGGACATATATCTTTTAAAACGTTTTGTGCACTAACGAGAAGTAAAAGAGAACTTTGATCATCAAACAAATTTTATAATAATCATATTTACTGTGTAACTTATTCGATAATACTATAAACAGTCTCTATAAAAAAAAAAACATCAATGCAAAAACGTAAACAATAGAACGGAATCGAAAACGGAAAATAAGTTTTTAGAAGAACTGAGCCATTTCTTTTACTTCGTAAATATCTCTTTTAGAATGATTTTTTTCAGGGGGAAGAGTTTTTTGTAGGATGTCCTCCCACGGGTAAAACATGGAATCGATTTTTCTGGCCACTTCCAATTGTTTTAGTTGGATGCATGGCACTTATTACTGCTCCCTTTTCGCTTGTTTTCAAAATTTTACCAGGAAAGTGTTTGTTTTCATAAACAAAAATAACCCACTAGGTATTGTGGAAGATCTTCAGATGATTCAGTAGCACATGGCATGGATGTTTCAACAATCGTATCTACGAACGTATCTGCTCCTTCTTCTCCAAAATAGAGCGGCCCATCGGAATCATCAGAATCATGTAAGGAAAAATGGTCAGGTGATGACGTTTCGGAAGAGTCGGAATCTGCCAGAACTTTTCTTTTAACAGCGATGACTTTTTTCGGTTACTGCTTTGTTTCTTTGAGCGAGGCGGATTTTTTATTCTTTGTTCCCTTTGCCCGTTTCAATTCTTCAATTCTTGTTTTCTCTGGCGTGTCGGTCAATATGCGAGATCGTCCTTTTTCACGTCCTCTGCGATTGGTCTTTCTGGCGGCAGCTTTCGGGTGTGGCCTAATCACTGAAGGAGAGATAACAGTTGAAGTTGATGTCAAAGGTTCAGCTCTCGGTTGAGCTTGGATGTTGACCTCCTTGTTCGCCAACAATCTATCATCAGCAGCATCAACTTGGGGATTTTCTTCAGCATCTTCAGCTGCTGCAGTCGGATCAGGGCGATCTGTTACGTCTGAGGGTAAAAATTCAAAATCTGCGAAGATGTTTTCATCAAGCGGAACGAATCCTGACACTTTGAATCCTTGAATTATATTAGTTGGTGTAAAAGCCAACGGAAATGCTTTGCCTATCAACGGAGCCAGGTCGTAGATTGTAGCTGGTTTTCCAACATTTCCGGGCGTGAGCATGAATTCGTTCATCGCTGTATTGAAATACGTTTTAAATGGGCCAAATACAGTCCTGTCCAAGGGCTGCATCTTATGACTCGTGTGCGGATGGAATGTCACTAAAATCACCCCGTTATCTTTAGCAAGTTGGATGACGAGAACCGAGATATGACTCTCATGGTTATCCATTAACATGATGCATGGTGAATCTCTTGACGGCTTTGCATATAGTAAGAAGTGTTTGAAAACTGAAGAAATAGAGCTTCGTTAGACCAACCGGATGGGTTAGCGCCTAACTGTTCCTGGCGGAGCGCCGGTTATCATAAAATCTTTGAAGTTTACTCGCGGGAACATCAGCATTGGTGGAATGAAACCTCCTCCAGCATTCACCGCTGCAATCATGGTTATATTTGTGCCCCTTTCCGCACTTGTCATAGTGCCCACCTGCTTGGATCCCTTTGTAGCCAGGATTTTTGGAGGAACATGAACCGTAGATAATCCTGTCTCATCACAATTCCATATACTTACAGCTGGCAGAGGAGGACATTTTGTCAAAGCTGCCTTATAGTTCTGGAATGTAAGTGCAACATTGGTTCGATTGAATGCCGTTGAACGTGCTAGGGAGGTTGCTTCAGGTTTGCGGAGTGATATATCATTTTTATACTTCTGCCGAAAAATACGCAGCCAAAATTCACCAGCCTGTTTATCTTTGTCCCAGCTGGGAGGATATTTTTTGTTGTTTTCTTTAGCAAAGCTGTACCCTAACTCACGAACGTTCTTCAATGTCAGACCATACTGCAACTTCGCTGTTTGTTGTACATAATCCACGAGCATCTTCTCTTCCTCTTCATTGAAAACTTTCTTTGTTGCATTATTTTGAAGAAGGGTGTAGTCTTCCCTGCCCTGTTCAAAATGTTGAAGATGCCTGCGAATGGTGCTCCTACTCAATCCGGTATGTTTTGCAGCCGAATATAGTGTAATTTTTCGTTCTTTTATCAAATGAATTGATCTTTTAATTTTTTCTTTATCTGGGGGAGCCCTCTTGACTCTTTTTTTGCTGCGGGGCATGTTTGACAAAGATGAATAACTGCAATGTAGTAATACTCAACACAAATGGCTTTGTTAACGTTACAAAGTTTAAATTAAAGATGTAGGTACCTTGAACCTGTCCAAGGTAAAATATGTTGACCATGGACATGTCCGAGGTACATCGTATTTATTATGTTCGAGGTACAACACCATGCCAGTTTATATAGAAACGTCAACAGAAAAATTTAGGTTAGGAAAAGCTTGATTCTGGTCATGAAAATTAACAGTTAAATAAACATCAAGCTGATTAAAAAAATACTGCTATCATGCATATGTTAAATGGAGAATCTGTTTATAAAAAAGTCAGAGCGGAAAAACTTACTTTTTCAGGCGAAAATCTTACAAAGTTTTCTGCGACGAGATACTTAAAGATAAACGGTTTAAATAAAGTTTGCCATGCCATCTAGTGCTTTATTCATGACCTACTGTCGAAAACTTAAATTAAAAAGCCCGCGAAGTTTGGGTTTCAGGACTATGTTCGAGGTACAACCATGGTCAAGGTACAACAGGTTCCCCTAACTATCACGAATATTGAGGGTTTAACAGGTTTCAGACAATATCGTCTTCGAAGAAAGCAACCCTTACGGTTCTGAATACTTTATATACTATTTCGACTAAGCAATCGTATTTATTATTTTACCATGTATACTTTTAGATCGGTAGGAAAACTTTAAGCTGTATCACTGGTTGATATGGTTTATGTAGTTATTTTTTCGTTTTTTACAACGGAACACCCAATAATTATTAAATATATTTAAATAATTGAATAATTTCACTGTCAAGAGATTGAAAACCAGTCTAGTAACTTTTCTAGTTACTTCAATGATCTTGACCTTAAGGAATATACCTTGATGCAGGTAATGTATACGATGACCTTGAAAACCATTGACCTTGATGCGCACAATCTGTACGGGAAGGTGTATTTTGACTCAGCCAAAACAATGGATCCCCTTTGTTCTTTTATCAGAGGTGTGACCTTGAAAATTGTAAGCATAGACCGTTTGGATGATAATCACGTAGCAAAATACTCTTTTCCTAAATGTTCCCTCCGTATGAACCAAAGTAAGTGAGAAGTGACACAGCATATCCACTCACTAAAAAAAAAAAGGATCTGTTCCTATTCAGTTACATTTAATATTAAATAGGCAGAGTAAAGCATATCCTTCAATTTTGACGAATTGTCATGATGCCGTTATTTATATATTTTATTTCAATTGTAGCATGTAACACCAAATCAAAGTATTCAAATGCACGCCGACAACTATAGCGAATGTTCGGATGATTCCATTAAGGATAAAGATTATGTGTATGTCTCAAACGAGAGTTCCACTGAGAACGAAACTGACTCGGAGAATAGGAATACCATTAATTATTCAATTGAAAAAGCTAGTAAAGGAAGACCAAAAAAGGGAAGAAAGAGAAAATTCCAAGATCAAGGCAGAAATATATGGAAAAGGAAGAACAGCAATGAAACCTATCATTCTGTAAAAGGAAAACTAGTTGCTCCAAAACCGTTTGTAGATTTTAGATGTTCATGCTTAAGCAAATGTTGCACAAGAGTTCCCGTTGAAGAACGAAGAGCAATCTTCACCCATTACTGGAGTCTTGGAAATTCTAATACACAAACGGTATTTATTAATACATGTGTGAGAAAAGTAGCAAAAAAGAAGAACACCGGAAATAATTCTGACAAACGTAAATTCTCTAGAGTTTACGAAATTAATAAAACTGTTGTTTGTAGAGAAATATTCGTACATACGTTAGGGATTTCTACAAAGCGCGTAAATACATCTCTTAATAAAGTAAGAAATCTTTCAATACCCGACAAGAGGGGAGTAGCCGGTGGTCATAACAAGATGTCTCTGGAACAAAAACACGCTGTTGTGGTTCATATAAACAAATTTCCTCGATATAAATCACACTATTGCAGAGTAAAAAAGCGTAACTAAGAATTTTTACCGATTGGAGTTACAGTAACACTTAAAAAAATCAAAATTGTGTAAGCTTAACGGCTTATCGGAAGATTTTTTTGATCGAATTCAATCTTAAAACCAAATTTCCCAAGAAGGATACTTGCAATAAATGTGATTTATATGGAGCAAAAGTTAAACACCCCTTAAATGAAAACGACAAGAAAAACCTAATTATTGAACATGATCAACATTTGAGAGAAGCTGAACTAGCTAGAGACAGAATGAATGCCGATTTAGTTTATGCTAAAGACTCGGAAGACACAGAAACTTTAACATTTGATATGGAGAAAACGCTTCCTCTCCCTCGCCTTTCCACCAAGCTGTGGCTACATAATTGTGGAATTTATGCTGACAAAGAAAAAAAGTCGACTTTTCAAATTTGGATAGAAGGCCAGGCAGGTCGAGGTGCTCAAGAGGTAAGCTCATGCTTAAAAAACTATGTTAAGGACCATGTTGACCATTCTGTGAAGTTTCTGAATTTATGGAGCGACTTGTGTGGGGGCAAAATAGGAACATAAAGATGGCGTTGCTGTTAAAATGCATTCTAGAGGAAAATGATTTCTTGTTTAATGATTTCTTCGTTTAAGTTTTTTAGTTTCGGGCCATAGTTTCCTACCCAACGACAGCGACTTTGGGGATGTTAAATGCGCCCTGAAAAAGCAGCAGAAGCTTTATTCGCCCGATGATTATGTTAGTATAATGGAAAAGTGTAGAAGAAAAAATCCATTTCTTGTAAATTGTATGAAAAAAGAAGACTTTGTTTCAACAAAAAAAAATGAAAAAGAAATAATCACCAACAGAAAAAAGGATGTTTTGGACGAAAAAGTAAACTGGTTGCACATAAGACAGATAAAAGTTTTGAAAGAGAAACTATACAGCATATTTGTGAAAACAGAATATGACGAGTCTGAACCTTACAGAGAAATAAATATCACCAAAAAAGAAAAAGGAAGAAAACCCACATCAGCCAATGTTTTCTGTAAAAACTTAGAAATGCTTTGGTCCCAAGGAAAAGTTGTTGCAACAGCGAAATTAGAAGACATAAAATCTTACATGGATCTCATTCCTGTTGCCGATCAAACATTTTATACTGATCTTCTTGCTGATGCTCTATAGAAGAAGATATTGAAGGTTATAATGCAGAACTCGATTTTGAATTGGAGGACCCTGCACAAGGCTAACGGTTAATTTTCTAAATAACCAAGTTTAAAGCATTTCTTAGACCGTTTGTGTTTCTTGATTTCTTTTTAACTTTTTTAATTTCAACACAATTATTTTTTCAAACAAGAACCAAGTGTTTTTTTTTGTTAACAAAAAATTTAATAGTTTCAGTGTTAGTCGTTAGTTGTTTCATGTTTAAAAATAAATTGTATTTAAAATATGATATATAATTTTTACTTACGACTCTCAATTTTTTCAAAGTAAATTTCTTTAAAATCAATTTTACTACTAAATACGTTTTTGTTAGTTGGTTCCTTATTGCAAAAGGGGGTCCAATTGATATAACGGAAATAAAAAGATAAAAGGTTTTAATGGTTTATTATTGTATGCGAATCAATAACTACAAAGTTTAAATACATAAATACATACACACCTTTATCTGAGTTCGAGTCTATAGAATAGAATAACGGTGGACGCTATTGCAAAGTTGGTTTATGACGTCCTCCCATAAGAATGATAATGCATTAAAATTTTTATTGAACAATATCAAGTAAAATATAGATCAAAAATAATACGCATACCTTCAGATGTGTTTTTCTTTCGGCTGTTTTAATAATAACTGTGTCGGAGAACTGAAAATTGAAATACATTAGTCTCACTAAACCTGCTTTGTGTTTTTACCTATGAATAGTTGATATAAAACTGGCTATTGGTTTCCCCGTCATTAAGTTAATTTAGAGTGTAAATATACAAACAAATTGGATTTTACCAGCTGGGATTTAATAGCCATGCTAATTAAACACTTTTAAATTTTCTAATCTGAAATAAGAGTGACGTAATTTAGAGTGGGGGAGAGAGAGAGAGAGAGAGATAATTAGTCATAGAAATATACCGCTATACGGTACCACCTCTATTACAGAAAACGTTCGCTAGTTTAAACGTATACCATAAGATGGCGCCACGTTTAGTACAGAAAATATTCATTAGTCCATACACAAGTAGATAGCGACACAAATTCAAATTTCGCAACAAGGGGGCCACGACAGGAGGGCGCAGGCTCTAACACAGGGTTTCATACTTGTCTTATAAGTTAGCATTAAGGCCCTTTATTAGAATACTATTTATCGTTAACGGGGCCACGACAAGGGGTGCAGACCCTGACACATTTTCCTATACTTGCCTTATGAGAATACTATTTCCAGCCAAGGGGGCCACGACAAGTGGGCGCGGACCCTAACACAAGTTGTTATACCTATCTTACAAGTTTGCATTAGGGCTCCTTATTAGAAAATTTCCCACCGTAACCAATGCAGAGCCTTAGGTCTCCAATCAACGCTCAGAGGCTGGGTGGGGGTAATGACCAATCAGAAACAATAGGGTAAAAGGGGCGTGGTCTGTCCTTAGGACCACCAATCAGAATACTGTATGCGCACGCATTTGCCTACCCTACAGAGGCTGCACTGCCAAAAAGGCTCTTAATACAACCAAAATGGCCCTAATTAGGGGTGAAAATTCCAACAAGAGGTTTAAAATGGTCCACGAAAAGAATCCCTCAAAAAAGGAGCGGAAAACGGGCGGGTGAAAGTGGGCTTGTCCTATGACGTCACAAAGAAATGGCGGCCAAGGTGTCCCAAGGGGCGGAGCTTGTGACGTCACAAAACACAAAATGGCGGCTAAGGTGTCTCAATTCTACTTGCGTGTACTGGTCGGATGCAAATCGTCATCAGATAAGCCAAGAAGAGCTCAATGTGCCTGGTGTTATGGTGTGGGGAGGTTTTTCGAGTACTGGTCCCTATTTTTTTCGAGGGAAATGTTAACTCAGAAAGTTACTTGCAAATGTTGAAGGAAGTGGTGTTTCCCTAATTTGAAAACAATCGCTTGTTTGGCAACAAGATGGGGCCTCACCACATTTCGGTATTGAAGCAAAAAAAATCATATGGTAGAATTTATGTGTTAGTTCAAATTTTTTCAATATCTGAATAACGATTAATAATAAGAAAAAGTGTAGACATATTTTTTAAAGAAAATTTAATTTTACGTAACTATTCTTTATAAAGTTTCATAATATAACGCAAGGTAAGTCTAAAAACTAATTAGATATGAATGAAAAAGTTTAATCTGTCGATATCTTATAGAAGCGGGCGGCTTTGGATGTATTTATGTCTATTAGGGCCGGTTGTTGAATGGTGGTTTAGTCCCCTTAAAAAGTCGTTTAACTTAATACGTAGTTTAAACTGCACTTGTTTGTTGTTCAATGGTCGCTTACTCTTAAACTGAGCATAACACGTGGTTTTACTTAAACCATCGGTTGCGACCGTTTATGCGCGTTACACGAGAAAACTTGACCTATATAACTGATGTATTCTAAAACCATAATAGTTATATATGATCAATTTCTTTTTAGAAATGATGCAATAAACTCTATGACAATGGTGCTACCTGCAGAAATTTAATTGTAATAAGATAAATTAAATATTTAATTAAACGCACATTCTCTTATTTTACAACTGTAAACAATGGAAAGCACGTGAAAGTATCCCATCCATATATTTACTGAAGTTAGTAAATATATGATACAACCATGGAATCCCATCCTAGTTACATTTTAGTGTATTCTGTTGATGTTTCACAGATGCAGTGATTTTGTCACTACCAACCTAAACATGAAATAACTAACTACAGTTTAAATGAAATTGAACAACGCTCGAAAGTTTAAACCACGGATTAACATATTCTGCCGATTACTTAAACGATCGTTTAAACCACTATTAAAGAACCGGCCCTTAATCTCTATCTGACATGAACTTTTCAATGTCATTCTGGCATAGATTATTGTTTTTGTTTCTACAATGTTGCCTGTTTTCGTTATGAACGTATAAAAGAGGTTACATAGTTATCCTAAAAAATTATAATTAAAAAAAAAAAAAGTTTTTAAGTTAGCGTCTAGATGTCACACGTGTTTGACATATATTGTTTTTGTATTTACAATGTTGCCTATTTTCGCAATGAAATTATAAATGAGGTTGCATAATTATCAAAAAAAAGAATAAATCGTTATTAAAATTATTTCATTTCCATTTGTGGGAGGTTGTACGGTGTTCCGCACCAGATATTTTTAGTTACTATTGTATTTACTATTTGTTTCAAAGGCACCTATCCCACAAATACTTGAAATATACCAATTTAAGTCAACTTACCTTAGTATCAAGTTACTCCCCTAAGGACATAGGAGCCTTTAAAGGTTTATTTTGTTTTCTATTTTTTTGCGCTAACTCATTTATTTTTTGAATTATTTATTTGAAATTTGCTTTATATAGGTTTTTGCATTAGCTGAACATGTCTGTGAAATCAGTTTTTGAGTAAAGTATAGAGGGTGCTTGCAGCAACCTACGTGTTACATTCTCGTTGTCATATTTTTTTGATATGTGAAAAATTTGAGATGAGTAACTTTTTAAAAATTTCATAATAACTTTATAATAGGTATACTTGTCCCAAGTCGCTAAACTGCACAATTTCCAAGGAAAATGTATTTAAAATTAGTACTGCAGAATTTCTATCAAAAATGTCTGTTTCATATTAATTAAATTAATTCATTAAATTAATTAACCTCCCAAAAAATTATGAACACAAATGTACATACAATAAAAAAAGTAACCAAATTTGAAACAGAATATAATGGTTAACAGCCTAACAAGACAATTAAACCAAAATAAACAACAAAAACCATTAAGTCAAAACATTACACTAAAGTTTATTTTCAAAATGTTGACCGTTAACTTCGATACATTTCTGGCATCTTTTCAGGAAGTTTCTCTTTACTTTATGAAATAATGGATGCTGGTTTTTAATACTATTTTCAGCTTCGTTAATTCGTTACCACAGTTCAGCTCTTGTATTAACTGCAGTGGAATAGACAAGAACTTTTGTGTCCCCAAAAATAAAAATCTATTGGGTTTAAATCAGGACTTCTAGGAGGCCACGGATGTTCACTTCGTCATCCAATCCAATGATGGGGAAGTATATTATTTAAATAATCCTGTACAACCACAGTGAGCAGGGACACCATCTTGTAAATACCACATATTATGATAAATACTTACGGGCACGTCTTCCATAAATCAATCAAGTTCTCTCTAAGAAAGTTAAGTGATTATCACCAGTTAGATTTGTTGAGTCCAAAAGGACCAACATGATTGTTATTAATTAGCCCGCACCAGATGTTAATTTTAAATTCATGCTGGAAATGTTGCTTCAAAGTGGCATGTGAATTTTTGTCAGCCCGTATATACTAGAATTTAAAGACTGACATACCAAATTTTACATGAGCTAAATATTCTTTAAAGCGAATTTTGATAGGTCGTTTAGTTTGCTCCATATATATTTCTTCACAATTTTTACAATTAATTTTATAAATTCCCGACCTATCCACTTTATCTTTTGTATTGCCTAAAAGAGTTTGCAAACTATTATCTAAAGTAGTGACTGTTTTCAAATTAATTTTGGAAAAGATTTTAGATAGACCTTTTGTATAAGCAGGATAGTTTGGTAACTTTACATACTTTGTTTCTATTTGTTCTCTAGCGTTACCTAATGTAGTTACGTTATTAACCCTCATCTGATGTGTTTGTTTCCTAACTATATTCATAACCACTTCATCTGAAAACCCATTGTATGCAGCAATTCCTTTAATAGTGCGCAATTCTTTATTATAATTTTGAACTGAAAGAGGAAAGTTAAGCAATCTATGATACAAAAAGTTAAAAGCCGCGAGTTTATGCTGCCTACAGTGATTTGAGTAATTGGTTATGAATCTTTTAGTGCTAGTTTCCTTACGATAAATATCTATATCTAGTTTACTACCATTTCTTGTTACCAGAGTATCAAGGAAGTGGAGACTGTCATTTTGCTACAAAGTTAAAAAAAAGGAAGGTTTCCTAACAAACTAAAAATCGCATGAGTGGTACCCGTTCTCAAAAACGGAAAGAATTGTCTAAACAACTACAGGCCTATACAAATAATTCCTTTTTTCAAAAATATTCGAAAAAGTATTAACTTTTCAAATAACAAACTATTTTGAAAGTAATCAACTGTTTAAAAAGCAACAATTTGGATTCTGTAAAAATAGAAGCACAAATGATGCGATTTTCGAGTTTACGGAATACATTCTAACCTGTTTTGAAAACAAGGAAACTCCATTATCGCTGTTTCTAGACCTATCAAAGGCGTTTGATCGTGCGAGCCACGAAATTTTAATAAATAAATTAAAAGCATATAACTTTAGATCGGATAGTATAAAGCTAATTAGTTCATATCTAAAGGATGCGGCATTAGTGCGTCAAAGTACAATATATCGGTTATTAAAGGAGATATGAAAAAAAGTTATTTACAAAAATTAGAGGCAACTTCAAACTTCACATTATAAAATTATTTTCGTATTTATACGGTGTTACATATTACAAGGGTGATCCAAACATACTTTTTTTTGAATGGGACACCCTATATATTATTTCAAATTTAGATTAAGCTTCCATACTTCCAATATAGGGTTTCATTATGCTATACAGGGCAAAAGTTATGGTCAATTGTACACTAAAATCATTCTCATTTCAATGTTCTGTATACCCTAGACACAATAACCTAACAACAATTTTTTCCAGGCATAACTTTTTGACATTGGTACATGTTACAAGAAAGTGCTATTTCTTTATTATTGCACCAATTGAATATAGAGCAAGCCAAAACTCGAACACATGATTTTATCAATTTTTTCAAATGAATCATTGAAATGAATTATTTTAAAAAGTTGTATTTGTTCACGGCTACCTTGTTATAATAGAAATTTAAAAAAAATCTCTTTCTGTTACTAAATTGAAAATATCTCGGAAATTAACGATTTTAGCTATGGGGAGTGCTTAATAGAAATGAAAAACATAAAGTGTATTTTCACTTTTTAAAATAAAATACAGGGCGAGTCACTTGAAAAAATTGACAAAATCATGTGTTTGAGTTTTGGCCCGCTCAATAATAAAGAAATAGCACTTTCTCGTAATACTGTACCAATGTCAAAAAGTTATGCCTGGAAAAAATTATTGTTAGGTTGTTCTGTCTACGGTATACAGGACATTGAAATGAGAATGATTTTTGTGTACAATTGACCATAACTTTTAAAACACCCTGTATAATGTAATGAAACCCTATATTGGAAGTATGGGGGAGATGAGCTTAATCTAAATTTGAAATAATATGTATCTTACTTCGACGCACTAATGCCGCACCCTGTATTTAACATATCAGCTAGTAAACTGTACCATTACAATTTACTGTCAACAAAACTACTAGTAAAACACTGCAGTCTGCCGTGCTCGAATGCAATGCTGACTGGTTAGCAGCAAATAAGCTACGTGTAAATACCCAAAAAACTCAAAAAATGAATTTTGCTCAAAAAGACCACAATTTTAGAAATCCTGACTGTTTCAAGTATCTAGGGGTATACTCAGATTCTAAATTAAATTGGACTGCACATACAAATGAATTTGCTTTAAAGTTGAATAAAAATATTTATGCCTTACGTAACTTGCAAAATTCAATTTCATTGGACGTCCTGAGGACTCACTCATGTCGTATGCCATCCTTTTGTGGGGACACTCATCGGGTAGCAAACGAATTTTTGCGTTACAGAGAAGAACAATACGAATTATTGGAAATTAGTCGTATAACATTGACTGCAAACAAGCATTTATCGAGTTGGATATAATGACATTACCTGGAATGTTTATTTACGAAAGTCTACTGTATGTAAAGAAAAACATTCATTTATACACTTAACAAAAAGAAGTGCATGAGTATAACACTAGAGAGAGTGAAAACCTGCATAAAAAATTCTATCAAATTAAAAAATCCCAAAACGGCCCTAATTTCTTATGCATACAGTTTTATAATAAATTGTCTATACTACAATATAAATTATTCATAAAGACATTTACTTAAAAACGTATTTTGTAAGCTTGAATTGTAAATACCGATAATTATTATATTGACATCTGTAAATACATCTGTATATTAACATGAATAAAATAATAATAATAACTATATTCATTATACAAAATAAAAGTTATGACTAAATTAAAACGCAATCATGAATGTTAACACAAACAATCAGAATGTTGTGTCATAAGCGCACGATTATTAATGATTTACAACAAAATGAAAAATGTTTTAAAAAAATGGAGAAAAGTATTTTTTCTACAAACACATTAAAAGTAGGCATTTTAATGTTTGTTGACAGAATTAAAAATGTCAATTTCTGACACCAGTTTTGAAAGTAATTTACTTTTAACAACACCAGTGCAGAAAGTGACATTTAAAGCGAGATATAGTGATTAAAAATGTACAACTGACGGTTATTTGTCATCGTGACATTTTCATTAAGGAGAAGTTTGAATGTTTTTTCGTGTTTGTAGAAAAAAATGATGTATGATGTACTTGTTAAAAGTGAATTTATTTTGTTCGAAGGGATGGGGCACTCATTTCACTAGTGCTCCAAACTTCCCTTCTCACAAAATAAACGTTCACTTTTAACACTTACATTCATATAAAACCATTAATAAATATCTTGGTACTCTATGGATAACCGCGAAACAGTCAATGTGGATAAAGATATTACTAATATTAACATGACAATACTAATAAACACGAAACATATTTTACTGGTATGAAACCTAATTAAACAATAGTTACTTACAATTGATTTAATTAAAATAAGTGAATGACTTTCACCAAAAAAAAACTTTAATTCATAAATATGATCGACAAGAAACTTAAAAACTCGACCTTCACTTACAATGTCATGTGTTATAATAAAATTTACGAAAGAATTAAAAAATCCATCTTCTGTGGGCATTTTGTCATCATTCAACATGAGAATGTCTTATTTTTCATTCAATGTAGTGGCAAACTGCAACAACATCTTGTGATGGCTTTATTAATCTACCTCTGTCCTTATGTTGTATTAAAAGGAATGAGTCATCCATTGTAAATGATAATCGCTCCAGTGTTGATAAGCACGTTTCACATTTGATACGCCTTTTACTCATTTTTATTACAAAGCCTAAAAATGCTTAACTGCAAAATTCAATTTTCGATTAGGGCAGTATTTCCAGAATTACATAATCATGGTCTTGGACATGTTCTTCGATTGATATCCCAAATTTTTTAAGTGCAACGATATCGTCATTTGTCACGGTAAACCCAATATCACCTTTCTACAATTTGATATTTTATCAGAAGATACAGCTTGGCTGAAAGTAAAATAAATCTAATTCAGAGTATTAATATTTTGGTTTGCTTTGCAGGCAGTGTTTATTTACTTTTTGGGAACTTTTTAGGTAATATATCTATTACGGCAAAATTTTCTAGTTATTTATGTGCACTATAAACTTACTTACTTGTCATTAACTTCCATTGTGCTTGAACAAAGCAGTGGTGGATCTTCTGATATAACAGCCAACTTTACTGCAGACCTAGAACAATAATATTGTTGCTAGCTTTTATGTAAACCAATTTTGAATAAATAATGAATTCATTACATACATGCAGAAAAGATTTACTTTAAAATTAAAATTGTGTGCAAGGTGGACTTAAATTATTCTCTTACGGGGAACTGTATAAAAATTAATTTTTCTTAGCAGAAGGCCTCAATATAAGAGTTGGGATAGCTCCAACTCTCAAAGTCCTTTTATTCTTCACCTTAATAATATCTGCAGGTGAAAAGTGGTCAGAACATACACATGCATCCTTGTGAATTAAATCTTTGGGGTTTCTCATCAAAGCAACCATCAAGTGTGTCTAGCAGTTGTTATTCTAAAAAAATGTAATGTGTAAACATAAGCTGCCGTGTGTACAAGAAGTCAAATGGTTGTAATTATATAATTATTTGTCACCTCACTTGAAAAATTGTAGATTTTCTTTTAATTTTTTGCTGTCATTTTGGCAAAAAGGCACTATGCAGCTTCTCATATTTCACTTCTACTAATAGTCTGATAACAAACACAGTCAATGTATGTATTATTAGAATACAAACACAAGAAACACCAAAAGACACTCATGAACACTCGAAAAGCGCGAAAAACCGAGGTTAGAGTATCGCTTTTTGACAATTACAATTGATACCAAAAATTAAACTTGGCAATTCTAATGATACGACTGCGCATGTCCCAATACCCCCAACTTGTAAATTTTCGACCATTTTCGACCTTATTGAAATCCCAGAATACTACTCTCTATTCTGGGTTGAAATGTTCAATTTGTCTTGTATTTTATACGCGCAGCTCATATGCTATGGCCGTCACCTATTCTAGGTGACGCTCTGGCTATCTAGTTAAGTAAGATGTTTATGTGTCGAATACACTATTTTGAATGTGCGCGAGAGTAATAGAATCTGCAGTACTAATTTTTAAATACATTTTTCTTGGAAATGGTGTAGGTTAGCTACTTGCGACAAGTATACCTTTTATAAAGCTATTATGAAATTTTTAAAAAGTTACTCATTATGTCAAATTTTTCACATACCAAAAAAATATGATAACGAGAATGCAACACATAGGTTGATGCAGCGCCCTCTATACTTTAGACAAAAACTTATTTCACAGACATGTTCATCTAATGGAAAAACTAGTAAAAACTAAATTTCAATTAAATAACTCAAAAAAATAAATGAGTTAGCGTAATAAAACGCAAAACAAATATTTAAAAGCTCGTATGTCCTTAAGAGAGCAACTTGGTAATAAGATAAGTTGACTTAAACCGCTATATTTTAATCCAGAGAAGGTGACCCTGCAGTATGGCCCATTATTTTTAGGACACCCTGTATAATTCATTAGTTTATAGCTCATTAAAGCGATAATAGTGTAATAAATTTTTTGCACTTCGTGGATTAAAAGTATTATTTGGTTCCCACATTTCGGGGACTGAAGTGTTACTTTTCATCTCTAGGGATTAAAAAATAATTTAATCTGTTATGGCATTGAAACATCTGGGAGTTTAAAAATAATTGATAAATTTCATTACCCTTTGTCTTTGTCAAAGTGACTTTTCTAATAATTTAAATTTATCATAGATGTAATATTTTAATTTTCAGAAAATAATATAATTATTTCTATTATTACTCCACGAAGTGCAAAAAATAGTATAGATACCACGGGATTGAAGTTCCTTAATCCCTTCAGGGCCCGCTCTAGCGTTCATATCACCCCGGACAAACAGAATTTGCCGCCAGTTTTTTTTAAATAACATAAAAATTATGTTAAAATCATTTATTTAAAAAATATATGTAATACATTACATAATAAACATTTAAAAAGGGCAAAACTTAAAAGTACTGGTACATATAAGGTGCATTTTTATTGCTATACTTATATTCTATTAAGAAAGTATAAAAAATATTGCATAACCAAACAGAGAACTTTTAGATTCTATAAAAATATAACTATAAAATAAAGTAACCTAAAAGAAATTTTTCTTTCTATCTTTGATTTCCGCAAATGCTCTTATTACATCTTTTAAGTTAACTTGATCAGCAATTTCATGCTCAATCGCTAAAATGGCCAACCCATTCAGACGATTTTGCGTTGTAGTTGAACGTAAAAAATTCTTAATCAATTTTAATTTGGAACAACTTCTTTCTCCACTTGCAACAGTTATTGGTATACACAGCAATACTCTTACGGAAACACTTAGATTTGGGGCTTTCTTTTTTGCCCATAAGCCCAGATACTGCACAGATTTCTTCTGCTAATTCTACCCCATTAATATCAACAGAATCACCGTGAGTTAAAATATTTTCTAGATCGTTGCAATGTTTTAAAAGATTTTCTTTAGACATGCCCTTTAAATCATATATATTATATAAGATTTAAAATAATTACTATGGTGACTAAGTTGTTTAAATCTAGTAATCTATTGCATTTAGTGCCTGGTCAATTGTAAAATAAAAAAAATCTACCTTATAATTTTCTTTAGAATTCTCGATCGGTTCATCTCGAGCTTCGTATGAGAAACTCCTTTTTTTTCTTCTTACGCGGTGTCGTGGTATTGTTGATTCAAAATTGGCTTCAACGTCAATTTCGTCAGCCAGTTCTCTCGCATCAACAATAGTTTCATTAAAAGATCTATCCGATCGAAGATCCTGAAAAAACTTTTTGCAATTTTGCAAAAGATCAAGTGCAGATGCTAGATCATAATCTTTTGTCTGCAACAATTTGTTTATTGGATTAATACAGTTTAAAATTTTATACCAAAGAACTATTGAACACAAAAATTTAAATTGTTTAATACAACTTAATAAACCCGAGGCTTCGTCCCTTATTAAATTATCAATTTCTTCATTTTCATAAATGCTTAGCAAGGCGTCGTATACGCCTCCGATATAAAATCTTAAAGGCTTTAAAGCCTCTATCCTACTCTAGTATCACTTAATGGTTTTAAAGTCAAACCCTGGACATGTTTTAGAAGAAAAGTAGATGCTGAAAAAAATACATATATTTTTTGAATCATATTAAAGAAATTAGCGCCTTCCAAACATGCTTTTGCCATATCGTTAACTACTAGATTGAGAGAGGAACGTAGAAAGCTCGCGGATTTAGGTTCTTAATCCTAGATTGCACTCCTGATTTATCGCCCCCATATTAGACCCGTTGTCATATCCCTGTCCTCTTATATCCTGTAAATTTAAACCCAAATTATTAAGTTCTGCAATTATAATTTCAAACACTTGCTTCCCTGTAGACCTTTCAACTGGAAGAAAACCCAAAAAGCTTTCCTTAATTTTAATTTTAACTTCATCCTGATTGGAATCAGTTTTATTGATTGAAACATACCTGATTACAAGAGTCATTTGCTTCACCTTAGAAATATCAGGAGTGCAATCTAAAATTATCGAATAATATTTGGCTTTTTTTATTTCATTAATAATATAAGATTTCACACTTTGATGTAACAGGTCTATTATCTCATTTTGAATATTTTCCCAAGATAGTGAGCTTTCGTTTCTTCTTTTTTAAGCACCCTACGTACGTGTTCTTCCATGACGGGATTAAATTCAGATAACAGATCAACTATTTTTAAGAAGTTACCGTTATTATCCTCAAACAGCTTGTCGCTTGTACCTTGGAAAGCCAGACAACTTTTACCAAGCATTTTAGTGATTGCTACGATTCTTAAAAGCACTTCTTGCCAATGGTTTATTTAAGCGTTAACAAGTCTTTGGGAATCCGCATCTATAGTTTTACGACACCTTAATTTTAGGTTCAGTTCTAGAAAAGATTTTTGGGACTGAATATGATTTTTAGAAATTTCGTGGGCTTTTATAGTTTGATTCAGATGCTTCCAACTTTTAAACCCCTCATTTGAAAGGAAACTAAGTACACAGCCAAAAATTTTGCAGCAAAAGCAATATACACAATTTTTTGAGCCAGTCTCTTAAAATTTGCTCTCCATTACTTAAAATTCTTTTATAATAATTAGGGCTTAATTTTCTACCAGTCTCATCGTATGGAAATCTATAATTGTACAATGGTTTAGGTGGACCTTGCCTTACCAAAAAAATTCTTTCGGCGTCTGGTAGTATCATTAGCCAGAGTGCTGGATCTGTACATAAAAGTTGTTGAGCGCTCGCTGTAGGTACCGCGTTGGTATCAATAGTGCTCTCATTTGGCGACAGAGGGCTGCCACAGTCAGTTGCAAGTATTAGTTCAGGTATATCGTTCATTTTTTTATCCTCATGTTTCTCAGGTGAGGCTCTGTCGTCACTGTTGTCAGTGTCTTTCAATGCTGTCTTTGATGTAGAACATTTTGAATCGTCATTTGTTTTGGTACTGCCCGGCGTACTCTGTAAATAATTTAGTCAAGTGCCAGCTTGTCTTTGCCTTTGCATTTCGTTTTCCACCCTTCGGTTTTTATATTCGCAACCAGATACTTTTTGCGTCCCTCGGACATTCTGGAAGATACACAAAATATTTGAAATAAAACAAAGCAAATTATAAGGAAATTGTCTTACAATAGACTTAGTTAAATTAGACAAGTACTGCACTTTTTTATGCTCATTTAAGATCTAGGGGAACGATTAAGCAGTTTTATGTTTTTTATATTTATAAATTATGTAATAGTAGTAAAATAGTAACGAACCTACCACACCTGATACCTTTCAAATTTGAAAAAGTATAAGCACTTGCATTTTACACAATTTTGCTTCAAAATCTAAAATGGTATAAAATAGGGCAATTTTTCTTGTCCAATTTAGTCAGATCATGCATAGATTTATTCTAGAATGCTCAATGTTTAAATAAATATTTTATTTTAATTTTATAAAATACCTAACAAACTTTTGCTATTTTTAAGAAAATTTTATTTATAAAACTAGGTAAAAATATTCGTAGCTTTACTTAAAAGGGATCGCATCCAGTAGTTGATAATAAAAAAAAGAATCAGGGTCTATTGGTCAGTAAAAGGCAGGAATTATTCAAAAAAAATCAAGCTTTAGGGTATTCCCTATATTTCATAACCTTTTTTAAGGTATTTGAAAAAGCTCCTTCGCAGATGAAAATTAAATTTCAAAGACGATTTTTTAATGAAACATAAACAAATTTCAGTCCTTTTAAAATTATCAAAACAAGTCTTTTAACTTTTTAATTAATTTATCTATTTTGTTCAAAAATCGTTTTCAAAATTTAATTTTCATCTGAGAAGGAGCTTCTTCAAGTACCTACCTTAAAAAAGATTATGAAATTTAAATGAAAGTTTGTTTTTAACACGCTTATATTAGCTTTACCTATATGTTTGTTTGCTTGTCTGTCTGTTTGTAACCGACTTCTTTGAACAAGTATGCGCGCGGTCGGCGATACATACGATACAAGATACGGTGCATTTGGGATCCAATGCCTATCCTCCAGACCGAGTAAGTCCTTTCCAATTTTAGCTCCAAATAAACTGTCATGTTATTTTTGCAAGGAAAACCATCTCCGTTTTGGTTGTGACGAATTCAAGGCATTAGATATTTCAAGTAGAACAAGTCAATTATTTGAAGCTATGTAATAACTGTTTCGATCCTACCCATTCTACAGCTCAATGTAAATAAATATAGTTTAAAAAAACTAAAAAACGCTCTTTAATGATCAATCGAACTAAAAAACGAAAAATAAATATAGTTTAAAAAAACTAAAAAACACGCTTTAATGATCAATCGAACTAAAAAACGAAAAATAATATAGGCAGAAAAAATAAATAAACGAAAAAGATTAGTATTATTGTGAAAAAAGTGTGGGGTGCTTTGTGCCATATTCTTCATTCATCGAGCACCTCACGCTTTTTTTACAATAATACTAATCTTTTTCGTTTATTTATATTTTCTGCCTATATTAAGAATTATTTTTCGTTTTTTAGTTCGATTGATCATTAAAGCGTGTTTTTTAGTTTTTTTTAAACTATATTTATTTTTTAATAATTTTTGCCTTTTACTGATCAAAATACCCTAATTTTGTAGATTCGCTAAGTTAACGGTTAACTTACCTTAAAAAATTACAAATCACACTGATTATTGAACCAGAACAGTATATGCAATTGAGAGTTGCACTTGTTATCACCACCGACGAATGAGCAAAAATAATGCTATGCTGTAATAAGACAGCTCTTTTATAATTGAAGACAATAAACAAGTCATTTCTTGTCTATTCGTAATTCAGACAAGTTCATGCGGCACCCTGCTTGCTGATTTATATGGTATATATGCGATGCGCGGTTATATTAGGTAGTGTATACAAATAACACCCGTGTTCCTTATTTAATAATTGTTATTGAATAATTAATTAATTTTTCGTAATTATACCTATTTTCTTTACGACTACTGTAGAATGCGGTTATAACGAACCACAAGGGACTTGAAAAATAAGTTTGTTATATCCGCAGTTCGTAATCAACGATAAACGAAAAAAAGTTACATACATATTTTATTTTTACGATACATTAATAAATCAGTATATTATACAATATTTACACATTTATGGGTTAGTTTTTGTTAAAAAAGTCTGTCATTTTCGATTGTTTATTATATTTCGTAGACCAACAAAATAGTTTATCCCCACAATTTTCGATTTACATTTTTGAAACACCGTGGCTTGAGTGATTTGCTTTCGTTTTTCTGTCCCGGTTAAATTAGCACACACAAAAACTGTTACCCGCTCTTTTGATAATTTGCCGCCTACACATTTTTCACCTTTAAATTTTAGTGTTTTATCTGGGTTCTTTAATTTAAAAAAATAGCCCAGTTTCGTCGCCATTATCACTGAAATTACCCTTGATATTAGGCCACTTATTGTTTAACTAGTCTGTTAATTGATTTATTTGATTGACAAGTTGATTAGGAAAAACCCTGAAAGGTCAGCGTGTACAGTATTGTTAAAATACATAACTACCCTTAAGGATTAAAGTATTTAGGCAGGCATTTCTAAGAAAAGAATTACAGAAACCTTATCTTTGCACATCAAATAATATACGTACCTGTTATTTATTTTACTGGCAGAATACTTGCTTACTTTTATGTAAAATTTAACGGACGGAAACAATTTTTCCGAACGTTATATCTGAAAGTTCGTTGTTTAAGGGTTTATTCTAACAAACAATATTTATAAGGGGTCTTATGGATAGTGTGACGGGACTTTTAAAACTAGTACGTTATACCAGGAAGTTCGTTATAAGCGGGTTTGCTATAAGCAGCTTTGACTTTATATACACTCCGCGCGGCCAAAGAATGCCTCGTGTCGGGCATGGATGTTCTTGCATTCGGCCGCACTCGTTAACGCAACAGCGACTGAAAGCATTAACAGTGGCGTCGGTTTTCAATTATTCGTCATCAAACCACAAGAAATTTTAAACTGTTTTATTTATTTGAAACATTTTTGAATATTTGCTAATCTGTTGTTAATGATCCTAAGGAATGTCAACTATTAGGATTTCTTTAATGAGAATTTAAGCAAATTCCATTATCATTACATGCGCCGCAAAACTACTTATTTATTTTACTATGTATTGTGAAAGTATTTGTTGTTTATACATATTTGTCTAATAAATTTGAGTATTATGAGCTTGAAAATTCACATAGGACACAAAATGGTTCACTGTCGTTTTGTTGCAATAATTGTAATAAAGTTAAAGTAACAAGTACGTATGTAAATTAATAACAGAAATAGATAATTAATTAGTGTATGATAATAAACGGAACGCGCTTTTGGTGGCGACGCCACTGACATGCCTCGCTTAAGAGACTTGAAGTTCGCGCTTTTGGTGGCGACGCCACTGACATGCCTCGCTTAAGAGACTTGAAGTTGGACGAATGCGTATCCAACGTTCAGGCATTCTTTGGCCGAGCGGACTGTTTGTAGATGAAAAACAAGTATTTTCACTTTCTTGTAAAAACAGTGATAAGAAATGGTTTTACAAATGAAAGGCGGCATGCTATTATTATTAATATTTTAATTTTAATATTTTCTCACATTCTGAGAGTAAAAATGTCGCCCCTAAGATTTGCCGCCCCGGACAAATGTCCGGGTTGTCCGGTCTTGGAGCGGGCCCTGATCCCTTGAATAGTTCAAACTCTATTCGCGGGATTAAATGAGTCACTTCAATCCCTTGTTATCTAATATACTATTTATACGTTTATTGTGTATTGTGCGAATATTTAGACTATGTTAAAGATTAGGGAGTATAGATAATCTTTGGACTATGCGTCATTAATCTCAAAAGTAAATAATCTGTTCTATTTATTACCACTGTTAAACTTATTATTGCAATACTAGCAAAATGTGAAACTCTATACATTTGCTTTATATGGCGACAAAATATGTGTAGTCAATTCATAGTCCAAATGTAGTTTTAGGTGTAGATTTATTGTTTACAGTTGATATCAAAATAAAGAAGTTTTATTGATATTATACTAACCTTTAAATATTTATGTCAACTAGAAAAAAATTATTGGTAAATTCCGCACAGAAAAAGTCCGCGAAAAGCAAAAAAATGAAAATTTTAAACAAAACAATAAGAACTACAGAAAATGAGAAGATTCAACAGATACCAGAGTTTGAAGTGCCAATGTTTGTTGAGAATGATGTTGAAAACTTCAGAATGATACAACAAGATAACTTTGAAATTGCGGAAGAAGTTTTGTTTGGTGGTAGAGATGATTCCAAAATAAAATAAATCTGTAAAGATAGTTGCAAACAAATATGTTCAAGAAAGATAAGTAAGAAAAGTCAACAACATATTAACGAACAATTCTGGAATTTGAAAGAACACGACAAAATTATTCATATTGCATAACACCACCAGAGCAGCTGTGAGTCGCAGGACTGCAGAAAGTTCTATAAGAAACAACAACTTTAAATACATTCTCAGCAATGAAACTGGAGATGCATACTTTATTTGCAAAGTCTTTTTCCTGTCTATATGGGAACATAAACCCCAAAATGACCGAGTATTAAAACTGTTTTATGTGATCCAACTTCTATTAACTCCCTGTAAATAAACTTGGATAACAATAAGCACACAAGACGGTCAACGCAAACATTATTGACGAACACACAGAATCGTTCCATCCTGTGTTATCACATTACCGTAGGGAACATGCCCCAAATAGACGTTATCTATCCAGTGATATTACATTATCAGCTATGTACAAGAATTTTAACAGATTTAACAGATATCAATATATCTGACATACATCACGAAAAGTACAGACGTGAACGGGGAGAATGTACCAAAGACGTTAAGGAAGAAGGAGGACTGTATGTCAGCAGATCCACAAAAGGTAAATCAAATTAAATCATTATTCTTCTACATATTCTCACAAATTGATTTGTTTTCCTTCACAGGTCATCATGTTACCTAAATGTGACACTTTTAAGGAGATAATTTTTACCTAGTGTGTGATTACGTTCAATGAGACATTTATGCCCCTGGGGAAAAAAGCTACCGTAAAACCGCATGCATTCATTTGGCACGAATGCGTTTCCGGACGATCCCAATAACACCTTACAACTTGTTTTTAGAAAAATTCGCGATGTTGGCTAGATAACTCAAAATAAAAATTGGTCACTATTCATTTTTTACTGTGATACTATTAATTTACAAACATTGGAAATTACATATTTTGAGCCAGGACACACCTTCATGTCCGCGGATTTTTTCACCACCAAGTGGAAATTTCTTTCAAGTGCAAAGGAAAAGTCTATGTTTTCTAGGTTTCGCTGATTGCGTACAAAAGCCAAACATGTCAAATATAAAATTGCTTTTGATCAAACGTTTACAGAATTACATTCTTTATTGACAAAGTTTGTAAGAGTTAATGTAAAGTTATAGTCCAACAAAAGAAGATTAAAGGGCATATGTAGAGAGAGCAAAGACGACGCGATCAAAAATACTCGACACAGCCGCTCTTATGAAATATGACGTTAGTAACCATTTTTCGCACCGCATATCATAGTACACCTTTGATAAACAATAAACATAACCTCTAATAATTCTCCTCTTCCGTCTGCTTATTGTTTTTTACCACGATTATTTCCCATTTTTTCACTTTTTACAAAATAGCCTTTTGCAAGACTACCAATCTTTATCAAATAATTACAAGGCCCCCTAGAAGTGAATCAATTTCTTTTGCAATCCTTACATTTCTATCCGTACAAAATAAGATTATTATAAGAACTTCATTGTCCCGGCATTCTAAAGCGTATAAATTATTGCAATTGGTTCAATGCACATCTACGAGACGACAACTTGTTGGACAAAAGTTATTTCTACCACGAGGCATGGTTTCACTTAAGTGGCTACGTCAATTCTCAAAACTTTCGAACTTGGAGTGCAGAAAACCCGCATGCTGAACGTTATCGTGCCATACTACAAGTTTTTATTGGTCACTTTATGATGACGAATTGCAAGAGGGTTTCTTTCAGCATGACAATACAACTGCACATACAGGTGCAGAAACAACAAGATTTATACAGCAGTACTTTGATGACCGAATGATTGGAAGAAACCTTTGGCCTCTGAGTTCACCGGATCTAACGCTATTGGACTACTTTTTATTTGGTCGCCTGAAAAGTGTAATTTATAGAAATCGTTTGCATACACTTGCCGAATTACTTGCAGTTATAGAAGCCGCTGTACACAACATAACGCAACAATTGGAGTCAGTTTTTGAAAGCATGAAAGGAGAGTAAGTGCCTGCCTCGATAATGGTGGTGATCACTTTGAACGCTTATTATAATATGCGACTTAACTTAACTTAACTTAACCTTCACGCCATTCCCTTGCGATGTAGGCAAAACAATGCCTCTTATTTATTTTTCATTCACAATCCTTCTCCATGCTTTCCTATCTCTTCATACCTCCCTAGCTTCCACAAGACTCATACATAGTCTCTGACATGCGCTTTTATTTTTAAAACTCCTTATCTTTCTTTTCTTTATCATAGATTCTACTACATTCAGCCAAGTTTTACGCGGCCTACCAGGCCCGGCCTTTCCCCTAACCTCACCCACATATATTTGTTTTGTTAATCCTGACTTGTTCATTCTCTCAATGACCAATGACCAAACCAACGTAATGTACAACTTTTATATCTATCCATCATCGTCTTTTCCTCACCATACTTCGTCATTTTCTTTCGTGCTTTTTTTGACATACCCATGTCTCACTTCCATTCAGTACTGACGGGACAAATACGCCATTATAGATTGCTCGTTTCGCAGCTAGGCTCATGCTTTCATTTCTACCCAGATATACCAGCTCGTCCACTTGCTCCACAATTTCATCTTGCAGAGTAAATACTCTACTCCCCTTTCCACCTTCCCGATTGAACACCACAATCTTAGTTTTGTTCACGTTTACCTTTAGGTCCATGCTCTCACAGAGTGTATCAAACTTCCTCAGAGCGGTTTGCAGCTCATCCGCACTGTCACTTAATAAGACTGTGTTATCTGCATACACCAGAAGTCGTACATTTACGTCACCAACCATTACACCATTTGTATCGGTACATGCTTGTCTACGACATTTATCCATGTATACATTGAACAACCACGGTGACATCACACAGCCTTGTCGCATTCCTTGATCAATATTAAAGTATTCACTCACACCTCCTCTCACCCTAACACATGCCAAACTACCGTTGTATACTGCCCTTATTCCATTTATTAGACCTTTATTTACGCTATATTCATTTAATATTTCCCACAGATTCTCCCTATTCACTCTGTCATATGCTTTCTCCAGATCTACAAACGCACAGTACAGCTTCCTTTTTACCTTTAAACACTTTTCGATCACCTGCTGGAGAGCAACCATCTGATCGACACATCCTCTCCCTGGCATGAAGCCTGGGAGATTACACGAACATCTTAGTTTGTGTAGTTTCTCGTACTCTATCAATCAGTATTCTTCCAAATACTTTACCAGGCGCGCTGAGCAAGCTTATTCCTCTGTAGTTCTTACAATCACTCTTGTTCCCCTTACCCTTATACAATGGTACAATGATCGCGCTCTTCCAATCCCTCGGCACTTTTCCACACATAAGGCATACATTGAATAATTTACACAATCTTCGTATAAGCTTTGCACCACCATACTTGAGCATTTCACCAGTGATTTCATCTACGCCTGCTTCCTTGCCGTTTTTCAACCTTCCTACCGTTTTCTCTACCTCATTTATTCCAATATCCTTCCCAGTTTCATTCATCATTTCTTCTTTATTCTCCTTATTTAACTCTTCAGTCTTACTTTCCTCACTACTGTACAGCTATCCGAAATATTCTTGCGAGCATTTCCTCACTTCACAATCGTCCCATACTATTTCGTTTCTAGCATTCATCACTCCTGCAACGTTTTGTTTTGGGCCACGTTTTGTATTTTTAACCCATTTCCAGAACAGTTTGTTGTTTCCCTCAAAATCATTCTGCATTTCCTCTCCTTCCACAGCCATCACTTCCTTTTTACTTATTCTCACTGCCTCCTTCGCTTCTTTGTTTCTTAATCTGTACACCTCATACAACCGCTTCTTCTCAATCTCATTTTTTGCAGCAATCATTGCCATGTACGCATCTTTTTTCTTACATACTGCCTTTTTTACTGACTCATTCCACCAAGCACATTTTTTCTGTCTACCTACAGTCACTCTTCCACATATTCGCACGGCACAATTGACAACAGAGTTTTTCTAGCTTATCCATTCACTTTCAACGTCAGTGTCTTTTATTTGTTCGTTCCACACTGTTTCATTCACATTCAACTCTTTACTCACAGCATCTGCGTATTTCATTCTCGCACCATTATCCACTAGTTTGTCAACCCTAATTCTGGACGTTCGCACTACATTTGCTTTCCTTTTCCAGACAACCAAAAAGTGGTCTGATCCACACTCCGATCCTCGCATTACTTTTGTGTCTTTCACCAGGTTTCTAAGCCGTTCATCATACACTATCAAGTCTATCATACTTTTAGATTCACCTCTTTGCCATGTATACATATGCACATTTTTATGTTTAAGCCACGTATTGGATACAAACAGGCTTCTCTCCGCACAGATGTTCAGCAGGTGTTCACCGTTCTCATTGACTATTTGGTCTCCGAACTTTCCTAGAACGCGTTCACTATGTTCTCTCTGTACACCCACCCATCCGTTCATATCCCCCACTATAATCACTCTTTCGTTTGGCTTACATACGTTCAACACGTTCTCTACTTCATTCCAGAAATTCTCACGCTCCTGGTCTCTTTCTCTATTCACCGGTGCATAGCATGCAATAAGAAAAATTCTTCGACTGACGACTGTTACCTAGTACACAATTTATAAAAGAAATTTAATCAAGTTTCATAACCAAATTATTTCTTTGTGTAATTTCGAATAGATTTAGTAGCATTTAAACATTACAAGGCGTGTTAATTTTATTTAATATGTGTAAGGTTATGTATATATTGTTTAGTATTGTGTAGTACCATATAAGAGGCGACAAATGGTGACTAACATCATGTTTCATAAGAGCGGCTGTCTCAATGATCATTGATACCTGTGATCCGGATTGATTGAAGTGGTCCTCTTACTTCAAAAAAGCTATTCTCCAGTTATCTCATTTAGTGATCCCAACTATTTCCAGTGGTGTACACACATCATAGATATCTTACTTAATAACTAGATAAACAATCCTTGAAACCATGTATGATCCGAATTGGAACTGCGCATGCGGGTATTAGGAATTGAGCACTAGTGAATATCGTACTGTGTAAACATAAGCCGCCGTGTGTGCAAGAAGGCAAAGAGTTGTATTTATATAATTATTTGTGACCTCACTTGAGAATTTTTTTAACTTTTTGCTGTCATTTTGACGAACAGGCACTATGCAGCTTATAATATTTCACACCTACTAATAGTTGGAAATTCTAATGATACGACTGCGCATATCCGAATACCCCTACTTGTACATTTTCGACCATATTGAAATCTTCAATTTATCTCGTATTTTAAACGCGGTGTTCGTATGCTCTGGCTATCTTATTAAGTAAGATATCTATGACACATAGATATCTTACTTAAGTAAGATATCTATGTGTACATTCGGGTATTACTGATTGGGCGGGAAATTCAAAAGTTGATGATATATCAACAATAAATACAGTAAAATTTTAAATGACATAGTCTGTATTTCTTCATTGTTGAACTACCTCCATCTTAATGTTATTATTAAAAATGCCAATCAGTAAATGGAATGTTTTTATTTCAATTTAGTTTTAATTTGACTGATAACGGAGACAGATTATAGTCTCCGAAAGCTTATAACAGGTGCTAAAAATATTGTCCATTATTTTCTAAGTATAAATTTACTCTACGTTTAATATTCTCGAAGACTGCTGCCAACTGTTGTGGGGTTATTGCATTAACGGCGTTCACTATGGCATTCATCTATAACTCCTCAACCGTATGCAAACGATTTGCATACACAACATTTTTAAGATGGCCAAAGAAAAAGCAGTCTAGGGGAGTCAAGCAGGGAGGTCGTGGTGCCCATAGATGTTTGCTTATTATTCTATCACCGTGTGTGCTGTTGCGGAATCTTGCTCGAAATGCCCATGTTGAAACGCGTCGTCGTGCATTTGTTCAACTAAAAGTCTTACAATTAATTTTTGATATTTTTCGGCATTTATATTTTCATTAAAAAAATTGGTCCAATTATTCCCCTTCTCGACATGGCAATCCAACCTCCAGTTTTAACTGGATGTAATGAACATTTTCTGGAAAATGTTATATGCAAAACATCATCGTTATTGAGATTTTCGTTAAACCAGGTACATTACGTTCGAAGCTTTTCAGAATCACTTAACAGCAATTCTTATAATACAAACATTTTGTACCGGTGCATTTTGAGTTTTTTACAAGCCCTCTGGCATGTCTCTTATGAACCCCCTACAATTACAATTAATAAATAATCAACATTTAGCTCAGTTTAACTCAATTACCACTTTGAGCCGACAAACGTCTTAAAGATTTATTGGAACTAGCTTCCAATCGCCCCCGAATATCTTCTAAGGCTTCACCGTCAAGTACGGGTCTTCTGCCAGGAGATTTACCTTTGGTTTGGGAGCCGGTGTCACAAAAACGTTGAACAATTCGACGAACATGCTGTGTGATTGTTTTGTAGGTGACGTCAATGTTGGCGAACCATTGTTTGAATTCCTCGACGCAAGAATATTTCCAGACACCACCTTCATCTCGTAAACCTCCAAGATAAATTTATTGTGTTCATCCGAAAACATGACGCTAACAATTATAACCTAAAAATTATTCGCATTTGATTTTTATTCTAAATAGGGCTCTGTATTTATTTTCTTACCAGATACTAGTACTAAGTACTACAATGAAAAAAATGTATAGGTATAGTAGACAAAAATATGAAACATTTATTGGAACATTAAGCCAGAACCCGCACTAAGGGCTAAATTTTCTATTTCTTGGGATAAATCGTTCATTTTTTACTATTTGATTAATTTTAAGTAAATATATAATTTTGACAACATGAGAATACAATATCAAAAACGGGAATTCCAATAACCATGTCAGTAATTAGTGAGGGTACATTAATAAATTTTTCTAGTTTGAAAAATAGTAAATATAAGGTGTGTAAATAAATATGAATAATTCATATTGTCGCTTCCTTCTTTGGTTATTTTGCAAGTAGGTACACAAACAATATGTAAATAGCATTATGCGAAAATATTTTTTCTATAGGTAATATAATTGAAAAGTTAATAAAATTTTTAGATTTTTCAACACTTATGTAAGAGATAAAAATAAACAATGAACAACACTGCAAGTAGCGGACCGCGAAAATTTCACTACTGTAATAAACGTTTATCAAAACGCCATTGTTACCGTGAGAGAAACATAATTAGTGGATTTTTTTTTAATATCTTGATAATACGTCGTAATTTGCTAATGTTTTCAAAATATTTTATTTATATATTTTATGTAAGGAATGTGGGATTGATTGTAACTAACATTTGGCTGAGGGTTGAAAAACATCTGTTTTGAGGTCTGACTAGTAGGTGTACGCTTAAAAGAATGCTTTACTGAAGGGGCGTAACGAATCATCGGAATTTCTTATGGGCCGATTCTTAATGTAAAAATGTCACTAGCTTAATAAGTAATTGTGTCGGTATCGACCGCGATCAGAAGATATCTTTGTTTGTTACTTGGAAACTCGAGAGCTACATGTAGGGTTGTTACGGACGAATGTATATTTTTAAAATTAAGATGTCGTGCAATAATTAATACGAAGCTGTTCCAACGTAAATTAATGTTTCTTGTTTTTATATTACTTTTGAAAAATGAGGGTTGATTGCGGGGGTAAAAATGGTTAGGTTTGAAATTGGGGGAAAGGGAGTTACAGTTAGAGTGTCAATCGAGCCAGTTCGATTTTGGGTTAATTAAATACCTTCATTGTAAACAGTTTGTCTTTAAAATAATTCTTGCGTGTACATTTTTCTTTTGAATTCGCCAACACTAACTTGTCCTTTCTTTCGGGGGTTAGTTGTAATGTATTTTTCAAACATTAATTTATAAACAACAGTCACCCCTTTTTGAAGTTAAACCGCGTATGTTAACTATTTGTGTCTGTGATCAATTAAAGAAATATTTATTCTGGTGTAAGTAGATATTTTTATATAAATGAAAACTCGCAGCCAATCATTTTACCAGCCTATGTAACGTATTAAAAGAATCAAACATTGCCTTGCGAAGGTATCTCATTCGTACACATGCTCAGTAAGCGGAAATCCGCTAAAATAAAGGACAGTACCGGGCTATTTCACTCTGGTATTTGTGCGAATTAGCATTGCTGTTTGTAGTTTACATTTATATTTCTGTAGAGGTGGATGGTGAACGGGTACATGGTACCTGCCAAGTAGGTATACACTCCCGTGCTAGACCATTAAACGCCTCGAATTTTTATTTCTATTGTTTTTATTTGTTGTATAGATGAATGTGTAACCTGAGAGAGGAGGACTGTATTTTTCTAACGCATTCACACTTATATATCGGTCACGATGTTAGGACCTATTTATAATTTACCCTTGTAAGGCTTTATTTAATTAGTTTTTTTTTGTGTCAGTTGTTAGGTAGACTTATTTGCTTGCGAGCTGATTTCTCTCTGTACGTGATTTACTGTAACTTGACTTATGTATTTTGTGCTTTGGTGGTCACTAAGAAAATTGGGTATGTGTAAATTCCTTGCCTGTTTTCTTTTATCTTTGCCTTTACCTTATTATCACCTGTGCAATTTTACTGTTGTGTTTTATATGTACCGTAATTTGCTTTATTGTTGTATGTGCCTATTTACCTAACGACCGACATGATTGGTTTTAAAGGGCCACTTGTTCGGTGTTACGATTTTTATTTTGATTATTTATGACCCAATTGTGCGTGTGACTACATGTATTTTTTTATTATTGTGTTGCTGTGTAACTAAACTGCTTTTTATTCATTTTCTCTTAATGTAATAATTTTGTACGTACTTTAACCTGATTTTAATGGCGTTTTGTTATATATTTAACGCTTTCTTTGTTTTTTTTATTTGATTTATTAATGTGCTTGTGCAATTACTTATTTATGAATAAAGTGGGTTTTATTGGTGGTTCTTTCCCACAACAGTATATTAACGGGCTGAACCACCGCTGCGCAAAGCTCGTTGATTTTGATTTGAGTAGTTTAATTTTTTTTACCTGCCCCTCATGATGCGACACTTAACCTCATCCAGCCTATCTAATTCAGATAGCACAACGTACCTACCACTAGACGGCCACTTCGTTTGATCAGATTTTAGGTTTGCGAGTAATTAAATATCAGACTTGTAAATAAATTCAGGCAATTAATTTGAGTCATAGCAACATTATTGTCAGTCAAGATCAATCACTTAGCGATTGTTTTATTCTTGACTTTGCATTATTGCAAATAAGTTCAAATTACGCTTTTCAAGATAGGGTACCTGAGGGACGCTACAACACCTCTTACTCAAAATTTATTGACCACCGATGAATATATATCACATACATCGCGTATACTAACCGACTGATTTCCTTATTCATCTTTTCGACTAAATAAGCTAAGTCGTGTACGTGACTTTTCAGAATTCCGTTCGTAACCTAAACATATATTAAATATAATATCATATTACTAACAGGCGCGCTAGTCAGGTCTGTGAAGTTAGCACGGTCAAATAAATCACTAAGGATGAAACCGGCGCGGATCGTTAGTGTTTCGTTAGTACCTCTTAGTGCTTCACAATTTGCATCAGCACGACCAACCGTTTTGGAGAAAGTGACCCACCCCATTTAACAGCGCTTGCTCCTTACCCTTGTTGGAAGCACTAACGATGAGACCGACGCCGATCGTTAGTACCTCTTAGCGCGTTATAACTTGCCTCAGCACGACCAGATGTCGATAAAACGGCCCCTTGGACAGTGCTGGCTTCCTACCCATGCGGAACATGATTACAACCCCCACACTTTTAAAAGACCACAACGCCAAACTTTCCTATAACTTCACCACTATAACCCTCAACCTTAAGAATGACCACAACGCATAATTTTAGAATTTTGTGAAATTTTACCTGCTACATATACGTAGCGGTGACTAGTTATGTCGCTTAGTTATCTTGTTATTTCTAATTGTTAAATCTCGAGGTCAAGGTGTAGCGTTTGTACTTCTTACATTACAACCCTTTTAAAATTGTCATAATCTTTTTTCAATTAACCTGTCCATGTAAATTTTATTATAGAACACTTTAAAAAATCTATACCTATAATAGTTCGTTTCTTACTATAAATGTTAACATTAGGCGTTGTGGCCGTTCTTAACGTTGGGGGTTGTGGCCAAGTTGGCCGTTGTGGTCATCATTGAAAGTTTGGAATTGTGTAATAGCATTTGTTGCGCCAAATCAAATTAATAGCGATATTAGGCATTATGTCGCCTATTGCAGAAGAATCGATGCATTGTGGGAAATGTAATGCAAAAGGACACACACATTGTAAAAAATAATGTTGTCGTTACTCTCATTTGTTTTCTTTATTTTACACTTAGAAATTTGTGTTAATAGATTTTTTTCTAACGATGAAATTGTACATATCTACATTATTCCTTTTTTCTAGATAGTAAATTTATCCTTTTCATATCACCCTAAGGAATCATTTACTCGAAATCAGCTGGTCATGCCGGTACAAGCTATGAAGCACTAAGAGGCACTATCTAAGCACTAACGATCCTCGTCGGACCCATAGTTAGTGCTTTCAAGAAGGGTAGGAAACCAGCACTGTCCAGGGGGTCGTTTACTCAAAAACGACTGGTAGTGATTATAAGGCCCCACTTTTGAATCTGGGAGTTGTTATATGTAACCGCCCTTCCCTGGTGGTAACCCAGCGCGATTTTGTTTTGCCTCGGCTATGCTCAGTTGTGTTTATAAATTCTTATTAAACGGGGTGTGGTTCGTATTATTTAGTGGGCTTACACTGTCACCTTAAATAATTATACGAAAGCGGTTTTAGACGTATATTATTTAGTAATTTAACAAAACACAAAAATATTATTAACAAATTAAACTAAATATATATAATCGGGCCCTTAGAGCTCCTTCCTCTCGTTCTCCTGGGGAGGTGGTTATTGGGTGCGAAGTCGTTTCTGTGAACAAGTACGTATAGTGTCTTAATCTACTCCTTACCTAGTATTTAATATTTATATTACGGTCCTGTTTTACAGAAGCGGGTGCGGTAGCCTCAATATAGTTTGGTCGGAAGCGCAGCGCAACGAACTCGAGTTGTTTCTAGGTCACGGGAGAAAATCAATACTGGTCTCGGATTATGCGCATGGTATATTTAAACTCTTCAGTATCTCTGGAGCGTTGAAGCTGGTATGTCGTACTCCGATGAAGAAATATACGCGGAAGATTCGCGTACGCAGAGGCGAGATCTCTGGTCTATAATTATTTGATTATAACCGGTTTGAGAATGCGCTTAGATTATTTAAGCAACTGGATTACGTCTTAACGGTTTAACTAAATTTAATTATATACAATTTATAAAGTAAACGAAATACTCGCTATACTAAAATGAATTTACTTTTAAATTTATCCTTTCACCAGGTCGTATTTATATTATTAACTACCGGTAAATATTGGATAATTTACGTATTATCTAATGTTTTAATTTCCGGCGTATATTCTTAATTTATTTAAGAACGGTTTTGCACTAGGTGTTTCGCGATGGTTATTCTGAATACAAAGTTATGCAACAGGTCTCTTGTGTACTCTTCTGCGATTAAAGACACCGTGTGTGGTTATTGTGTTTGTCTGTATGTAGTGGATGTATGTGTATTAAGCGGGGGCCTTAGCGCCAACAGTAGACGGTAGGCAGCAGCCTGTCTAACCTGTTTAACTAAGAAAAAGGTCGTAGGTCTTTACAGCCCTGTATCAAACCTTCACCCTCAAGTGTTTGCGAGTGACGTCGGGATCTACCCTGCGTGGCACTCTTTCTGTATGTGTACTGAGTCAGGCGACGCGGGGTTTCCCCTTCGTTACGCCCTTTATGTAGGTGTTTGTGTAATGATAACGTTATAACTCCTGGAGACTAAGCCCGTCGTTATTTACGTTCTGTAGTGTTTGATTGTAGATTGTTAGATTTTATAACTCTACAACTTACGTGTCTTTTAATTGCAGTTCGGGATTAAACTTTAGGTCGCCCGGCGCGAGGTGGTGCGCGTTATCACACGGTCGCGATAGACTCCTCGGCAGCGATCAACAGGTCGGTGATTACAAGAAGCAATCGGTACGGGCGACTACTGGATATCAGGAGCGGCGTGGCGGTCTCGGTCACGATCGGGCAGGTGGTGATTACTTCTCTTTTCTCGAGCAGCGTCTTTTATTATTCTTCTTTAGAGCAGCGCGTCGCGGGTTTATAAAGGTGCATCAGTGGGCGGCTTCGCGGCTACCGTGCGGGGGATGCCGATATGGGATTGGTTTAAATTGCTCTGACGTGCAAAAACTTACTGGTTTTTAGAAATACACGTCAGGGGTGATTAATGAATTATTTGTGGTGCAATATCGCGTAATCTTTTGTAATTTGAGATATAGGGTGGTCCGCGAATAATTTATTCTAAAAAACATACGTAAAAAACGCTGGATCTTTACATGATAATGAAAGTCATGAAGCACTAAGAGGTACTAACGAAGCACTAACCATCCGCGTCGGTTCCATTGTTAGAGCTTTCAACAAGGGTAGGAAGTCAGCACTGTCCAAATGGGGGGGGTCGTTTTCTCGAAAACAACTGGTCGTGCTGATGTAAGTTATAAAGCATTAATAGGCACTAACGAAGAATTAACTTCACGGGCCTACGCTATTCAGTTAACAACAGTGCCTTTGTTATTTCTACAGTCCTTACCGTATATACGATTAAATATATGGAGCAATAGCCCTATACTACAATCCACAATCCCCAATAAATTTGAACTAGTAATTATGTGGCTATTGCCCTATTTATTTAATCGTAGATAAGGTAATCAGTGTAGAAATAATAAAGACACTGTTGTTAACTGAATACCGCGTCTGTTTGTAATATGATATATTTAAGTTATGTAGGGTAGAGGCACCAGTTATGGCCACTGTACCACTTATGACCACCTCCGAAAAAAGAGCTCTATAATTAGGTTAATATAAGTCGTAAATGAAAAGTTACAGATTCGCATGACTGCCTGTAATCCGGGTTTAGTATATGTATTCACCGTTAGATGGCATTAAACTAGCTGTACGCAATTTCTAATGACTGACACGTTTTAGTTTTGGTGTTGCGACTTAAACTGTTAATAAATCAGGTAAGAGCATTAAACATTTCATCTCAATGTGTTTATCGATTATATAGCTAAAAATTAACGTTAATAGCGAAAAATGAAGCCATGAATAAACATAAAGACGATATTAGCAAGTAAAAGCGATTTTTATATTCGCCGGATAAGGTTGACCAGGCTTTGAAGGCTATAGATAATGGAATGTCTGCCCTGAAAGTTAGCCAAGCGTTCGGCGTGCCACGAACCACTCTACACAACAAAATAAACAAAAACTGCCCTTGACACACCAAGTCATTGTGGACCGGAGTCAATTTTAAGAAAGGAAAACGAAAAATTAATGGTGGAATCGGTGTTAAATTGTGCCAAAATCGGATTTCCCATAGATAAAGAAGTACTTCTTCGCTCTATTAAAAAGATTGTAGACAAAGCCAATATAAAAACTCCATTTACAGAAAATAAACCAGGAAAAAAATGTTTTTATGCTTTCCTTAACAGAGACCCAGTTTTATCCCAAAAGCACGCAGAATATGTAAATAAAGCAAGGGGCATTCTAAACAGAGACAAGATAGAGAAATGGTTTCCAGAAGTTAAGAGTTTGCTAACGGATGAAGAAAATCTGGCGCTGACAGATTCTTTAAAAGTCTTCCACATGGATGAAATCTGTTTTTTCTAGCTCCAAAAGGAGGACTTATTCTTGGACCACGAGGACATAATGTTTACGATAAAGAAAATGTACCTACTTTATTTGCTGTTAAAGCAAATGGTCAGTTTGCGCCGTCACTTACTGTGTATAAATACGAGAGACTATCAGCAAGTTTAGGCTCTGCAGCTCTACCTGGCTGGGGTATTGGCAAAACGGAAAATGGTTGGATGACGTCTACCAGCTTTTTTGAATATATTGCTGATGTGTTTTTTAAGACAAGAAGCCATAACAATTCCTGTTGTTGTATTCGTTGATGTTCATCGATCCCGTATGGGTTTGGAGCTAAGTCGACTTTGCCGGGAAAATAAAATAATATTTGTAGCACTTTACCCAAACTCTACTCATATCTTACGGCTACTTGATGTGGCTGTTTTTGGTCCACTTAAGCAGATGTGGCGAAGGGCTGTACGAAAATGGCGAATTGATCATAAAGGTCAAGAAATTTCAAAAGTCGACGTTCCGATAAAATTTTCAAATTTAGTTAGTGAGCCATCTATGCCCAATAATATGAAATCTGGTTGGAGTGCATACAACTGAATGACCCTCGCTAGCAAAATGCACCCCTGTCCCCCTACATTCCGATAGTGGCGTATCTGTACTAAGATTTAACAAGCAGGCCTCCGTTAATAAGCTTCAGCTTATCGATACAAAACAAACAATATACTAACTGAAACTAGAGAATTCATATTTCTATGTTATTCACTTCTAATAATAATAATAATAGATTTTTCACTGAAACAACTCTCACAGTTTGGTCGGAACCAGGATGAAGTTGGACGATACGGCCCATTTTGCACAGGGATGGTAGTAGGCTTTGGTCCTTTATTAATACTAGCGAACCGATGTGAACGTTCGGCTTCGATGTGCATCACTTGTTGCGTTGCTGTAAAGTGTGTAAGTATTCACTCTGCCATCTTCTCCAATAATGAGACAGCATATATTGGATGTGTTGCCATCGATTCAATAAGTTGATTGGATTTTCTATTACGACAGGGTTAGGTAGCGTTGTTAATGATCGACCAATCAAGTCCAGGAGTAAGTGCTTACAAATCGTTTGGGTCGTTGGATAACGGTGAGATGGGTCGGGAATTGAGTACTACCTCAATCTGAGCTAACAATGTGTTCATCTCATCATACGTGAAACGATAACCACCATTCACTCATTTGAGGCGATGTTTAATTTATCGTACTGATCGTTGCCATAACCCGCCAAAATGCGGTATAAAGTGCCATGTAATACCTAAGTCAGTAAAATTTGACAATTTATTTTTAAATTAATTTGATTTCAGTAAATCCTGAATCTCGCGATTAGCTCCTACAAAGTTATTTCCATTGTCGGAATATATGTTTGTGCAAATTCCACGTCGCGCTATAAATCTTTTAAAAGCTACCATGAATGCAGCAGTCGATAAATCCGTAACTAGTTCTAAGTGAACAGCACGAGTAGCAAAACAAACAAATGTAGAGATATATATTTTATGAGCTACTTTTCCACGTCGTCGAAAATCTGTAGCGCACAAGGGACCACCCACAATTTTCAAAGACTCTAGAGGGTGTAACCCTCTTGGAGCTGTTTTTTTTTTCAAATAATACAATTAAAAATGAGTTTTCTTACTAGACCTTACAGCGCCAACGGTCAAAATTTTGTCCTGATGGAAACAATAATGGATTGCACACCAGCGTGTAGCAATCGAATGTGTTCACGTTGAACCAAAAGGGCTATAAAATTACTATCGTGTGGAAGTAAAATGGGATGTTTCTGATTGTACGATAAATTGACATTGCTCAGTCTACCTCCGATACGAAGTATGTTTTGATCATCGAGAAATGGTGTCAAGGTAATTAACTTGCTATTTTTTGGAATCCCTTTACGGTTTGTTAAAAGATGAATTTCTTTAGCGGACGGGTACATTTGAACAAATTTTACTAATGATAAAGTAGATAATTCTATCTCGTCACTAGATAAAGTGTTTGTGGTTCTGTTCTTGGGTGTCGACAGTTATGTACGATACGACAGTATGCGTGAACTCTAATCAGTTTCATATAGGATGAGTATTTATTAAACAGTCCGAAGGACACAAAAGAAACACCTGTTTAGATTTTGCAATTTCTAAATTTTTTACTGGTTTCCAAGTTTGTTTAGGATAATTTTCACAATTTTCTGACAACCACATTGGTCCATGAAACCACATTGGACAGTTTTTTAGACTGTTTGGCAAGCAGCCACGAGATATGATATCGGCTAGATAGCTTTTGGAGTTGACGTGATGCCAGTCGAGAGCATTAGTTAATGCTTGGATTTTAAAAACTCGATTTGCGACAAACGATTTTCAAGTTCCCGAGGTTTTGTTAATCTATGAAAGAACTACTACATAATTAGTACTTTTGAAAGCTTAATTTGGACCTAACTGTGCAAGTAAGAGTGCGGCACTTAGTTCTAGCCGCGCATGTGGTACCTTCTTCAACGGGGCTACTCTCGACTTTGAGCATTACAAATGGACGAGACAATTATTAAAATTGTCCACGGTTTTGATATATATATATATATATATATATATATATATATATATATATATATATATATATATATATATATACACGCACGCGCACGCGAACGCGCACGCGCACGCGCACGCCCACGCACACGTGCACGCACGCACGCACGCACGCACGCACGCACGCACCCGCACCCGCACCCGCACCGCACCGCAGCGCACGCGCACGCGCACGCGCACGGACACGGACACGGACACGGACACGGACACGGACACGGACACGCACACGCACACGCACACGCACACGCACACGCACACGCACACGCACACGCACACGCACACGCCACGCACCGCCCGCACGCCCGCACGCCCGCACGCCCGCACGCCCGCACGCCCGCACGCCCGCACGCCCGCACGCACGCACGCACGCACGCACGCACGCACGCACGCACGCACGCACGCACGCACGCACGCACGCACGCACGCACGCACCACACACACACACACACACACACACACACACACACACACACACACACCCACACCCACACCCACACCCACACCCACACACACTGCTGCCAGCAAACCCATGTAATTCTAATAAGACATTGTAGTATTTCGAGATACAGTTAGTTAACTTAGGAATTTTTCCAACAATTAATCTATAATTAACCGCCGCGGCGCCGAGTTTTAAACCGCGTATCTTATCTCGTCGTGCTGGTGGTAAAATGTTTAACCAAAGGGAATATAATCAAATGTAAGCAGGTATTTTTATATATATGAAAGCTTGCAGCAAATAATTTTACAAGCCTATGTAACATATTAAAAAGTGCAAGACAATGTTTGATTTTTAATATGTTACATAGGTAGGTGGGCTTGTTAAGCTGAAATCTGCTAAAATGAAAGACAGTACAGGGCTCCCTCACTCTTGCATTTGGGTGAATTGGCATTGTTGTTTGTTGTTTATATTCATATTAGTGGGCCTGGCGAACGGGTACAGGATAGACCTTGATTATAATTGTAATAGGCAATTGACGAGTATTTACATACTCCGGGGTCCAGATGACCATTAAACACCTCGAATTTTATTTTTATTGTTTTTATTGTTGTATAGGTGAATGGGTTACCTGAGAAAGGGGCGCTGTATTTTTCTAACGCACTCAAACTTGTATATCGGTCACGATGTTATGATTTATTTACAACTTACCTTTGCAAGGCTTTGTTTTAATGAGTTTTTTGTCAGTTTGTTCAAGTAGAATTGTTTGCCTACAAACTGATTTCTCTTCATATATAATTTATTGCAATTTTACGTATGTATTTTGTGCTTTATTAGTGTATGTGTAAATTTCTCACCTATATTTTTCTGTTTGTCCTTGCATCTACCTTATTATCACCTGTGCGATTTTACTGTAATTATATTTTATATGCACTGTAATTTGCATTATTCTTTTATTTGCTTGATTGGTATTACAATTTTTATTCTGATTTATTTATGACACAATTGTGGGTGTGACTACAGTGTGTTTTTTATTATTGTGTGTATGTGTAGCTAAATTGCCTTTTATTTATTTTTCTCTTAATGTTATAATTTTGTACGCATTTTAACGTGGTTTAATGGTGTTCTGTTATACATTTAACCCTTTCATTGTTTTTTTGTGTTATTTGATTTATTAAAGTACTTGTGCCGTTACTTATTTATGAATAAAGTGGGTTTTATTGGTGGTTCTTTCCCGAAATAGTACATTAACGGGTTGAACCATCATTGCTCAAAGCTCGTTAATTTTAATTTGAGTAGTTTCATTGTTTACCTGCCCCACATGATGCGACACTTAACCTCAACCAGCCTGTCTAATTCAAATAGCACAACGTACCTACCACTAGACGGTCAATTCGTTTGAACAGATTTGAGGTTTGCGAGTAATTAAATATCAGACTTGTAAATATATTCTAATATTTTCATTATTACCAGAAAAGTCAATGTAAGGCAATCAATTAATTTGAGTAATAGTAACATTATTGTCAGTAAAGTCAAGGTAAATCACTTAGCGATTGTTTTGTTCTTGAATTTGTATTCTTGAAAATAAGTTCAAATTACACTTTTCAAGATAAGGTACCTGGGGGACGCTACAGGTTGATATAAACACAAGACGTGATTGGGAAAAACAAAGCCGCAGTAGAGAAATTCAGACAGTTTCGTCGTTGTTGGAATTTCTAAGTTCACGCTGCCAAATTTTAGAACAAATGAATTCTAGTAAAACTCAAAGCACTCGTATGAACAATAACGCTATCGAAAATTCTAACAGAAGTCATAGTATATTCAATTCGTTTCACAGTTGCTCTTATGGTTCTCATCAAACGGGGCACGTTTCCTGTTCAATGTGTAATGTTAAAGATCACTTAATTCATCGGTGCCCGAAATTACTTTCACTTTCTCAGCTAGATCACCCAAAGGAAGTCAAAACATCAAAGTTGTGTATCAACTGTTTAATACCAAACCACTTAGTCATCAATTGTCGATCATCTACTTGCAGAAAGTGCTTTAAGAAGCACCAAACTCTTCTACACATAAACGCAAGCACCGACCCTACCATATCTCTGCTAATTTCAGTCCAGTCACGCAACCCACTGCACCAATAGTAACTCAAAATCCAACAACCAGTAGTATCATTACCACCTCAAATTGCTCTAGTGTACCAACAAACGTTCTTTTACCAACAGTTCTAGTCATAGTCTCTGCGGATCTCGAAGCAACAGTTGTAGTCGATCATTCAGCAAAAAACTCAGAATAAATAGTACCCCTAGCTCAACCTCCGTAACAGACATAAGACAGGCTCTTGTAAATTACAACGAATCAATTACCTTTGCATTGAAATCAATTCACTCATCTTTTCGCAAACAAATAACTTGTTTTATATCACCCAACATGTCGAATAATTTACCTCACTTAAACTTTTGCATTTCGCATCTAAATATTCCATCAAATATTCAACTAGCGGATCCAAAATTTCACGTTAGTGCTCCAATAGACGTTCTCATTGGCGCAGAATTATTTTGGCAAAGTCTACTTAGTGGTCAAATCACTTAATTTGTCGCGAAACACAATTTGGTTGGATAGTTGCGGACTCGTTTTTAGAGCAGCGCACTCACAGATAGTTTGCAATTTTAGCAACGAAGTGTTGCAACAATAGCTTGATACATTTTGGAATATGGATAAATTGCCTAGTGATGAAAATATATCGCAGACACTCTCGCTAGAGATTTTCACAATGACTATCTAGTCATTGTGAAAATCCCTTTGTACAATCTACCGCAAAATCAGGGTCTGCTCGCTTTATTGTTGATTTACCTCTTCGAGACAACCTTTCGCAATTAGCTCTCTCTAAATCTATAACGGAACGACAATTCCACACGTTAGAAAATAAAATACAAATCCATCTCTCAAACAATATTTATAATTCATGTCCGAATACATAAGATTAGGTCACATGTCATTAGACACTGTAGCGTCCCCTAGGTACCCTTGAACTTAGAAATTCCAACAACGACGAAACTGTCTGAATTTCTCTACTGCGGCTTTGTTTTTCCCAATCACGTCTTGTGTTTATATCAACCTGTAGCGTCCCCCAGGTACCTTATCTTGAAAAGTGTAATTTGAACTTATTTTCAAGAATACAAATTCAAGAACAAAACAATCGCTAAGTGATTTACCTTGACTTTACTGACAATAATGTTACTATTACTCAAATTAATTGATTGCCTTACATTGACTTTTCTGGTAATAATGAAAATATTAGAATATACTTACAAGTCTGATATTTAATTACTCGCAAACCTCAAATCTGTTCAAAGGAATTAGCCGTCTAGTGGTAGGTACGTTGTGCTATTTGAATTAGATGGGCTGGTTGAGGTTAAGTGTCGCATCATGTGGGGCAGGTAAACAATGAAACTACTCAAATTAAAATTAACGAGCTTTGCGCAATGATGGTTCAACCCGTTAATGTACTATTTCGGGAAAGAACCACCAATAAAACCCACTTTATTCATAAATAAGTAATGGCACAAGTACATTAATAAATCAAATAACACACAAAAAAAAAACAATGAAAGGGTTAAATGTATAACAGAAACCACGTTAAAGTGCGTACAAAATGATAACATTAATTGAAAGATAAATAAAAGGCAATACACATACACTAATACACTAATAAAGCACAAAATACATACGTAAAATTGCAATAAATTATATATAAAGAGAAATCAGTTTGTAGACAAACAATTCTACTTGAACAAACTGACAAAAAACTCATTAAAACAAAACCTTACAAAGGTAAGTTGTAAATAAATCATAACATCGTGACGGATACACAAATTTGAGTGCGTTAGAAAAATACAGCGCCCCTTTCTCAGGTAACCCATTCACCTATACAACAATAAAAACAATAAAAATAAAATGAGAGGTGTTTAATGGTCATCTGGACCCCGCAGTATGTAAATACTCGGCAATTGCCTATTACAATTATAAGCAAGGTCTATCGTGTACCCGTTCACCAGGCCCACCTCTACACAAATATAAATATAAACAACAAACAACAATGCTAATTCACACAAATGCAAGAGTGAGGGAGCCCTGTACTGTCTGAGATTTCAGCTTAACAAGTCCGCCTGCGAATGAGATACCCTTACAAGGCAATGTTTGATTTTTATACGTTACATAGGCCTGTAAAATTATTTGCTGCGAGTTTTCATTTATATAAAAATACCTGCTTACATTTGAATATATTCCCTTTGGTTAAACACTTTACCACCAGCACGACGAATTAAGATACGCGGTTTAAAACTCGGCGCCGCGGCGATTAATTATAGATTAATATTTGGAATTTAGAATTTCAGTTTTGCTAAAAGGTACACGACAAAATATTTATAGACCGAACGGCTTACAAAGGGAGGTTCTAATTAAAACAATAAAAGTAATCCGGCTCAATCAAAATTTCAACAGCAACTGTCTTCCCCTCCGATTTCAAACTAACTATATCTTCTCCCGGAAAACCACCCTCGTTTTTCAAAAGCAATAAAAAAAAACAAAAAAATTATTACGTTGGAACAGTTTCATATTATTATTGAACGACATTTTAATTTTAAAAATATGCATTCGTCTGTAACGAGTCCCACATTTAGGTCTCCAGTTTCAACGTGCCAAACAACGATCCCTTTGGATTTGCGTTATGTTCCGCCGTAATGAATTATTAAATCAGTGACATTTTTACTTCAAGAGAGCGCGTATATAGATTTTCAACAATTCGTTACCCTAGTTTAGGCAGAACACCTGTTTCTCTACTGGTTTTCTGTTCAACCTTCACTCAAATATCGATTACATACATTTCCACATTTCTTACATAAAAACACATAAAATAAAATATTCCGAAAACATTAGCAAATTACGACGTATTATCAAGATATTAAAAATTCACTAATTATCTTTTCTATCGCGGTAACAATGGAGATTTAACTAACGTTTATTATAGTAATAAAATTTTCGTGGTCCGCTACCTACAAACCTTTGAGTTTATAAGGTAAAAAATTGGATCCCATGAATCTGTAGAAATAGAAAGCGACTGTAGGTTGCGCAGTATTTTGTTTACGGTATCAATTAATGCGCACAATGAATCTTTATTATCTTATCTGTCTGTAAGCAGTTGCCATGCACAATCATAATTATCGTATGTGATGTCTAACGATGAAACAAGATTATACGCCTGTTTTTTTAATTAATTTAACAGATAATGGAAGCGCTGGGTTTTTTGTAAAGACGAATTATTTTCAACTAGTGAGTAGAACTTGGGCATTCTTGATAAGAACCGCTGAATTTTGGTAATGCAGTTACCGACGAGTTATTTGTTTGGGTTTTGCTTTCAATATAACTTTCCACTTGAGAAACGATAGAGTAATAAGAGTTTTCAAATGTATCTCTTTCAGCCTCATCTTTCCCGTTCTGCTCGATTGCCAATTCAATTTCTAACTGAACATCTAAAAATTCTTGAAACAAGACTAACACTTTTGATAATCTTAATTTTAATTGCGAAAGGTATTCCAGAGAATTCTATTACACCTTACACATTGACATGAAGTTACGTGAATTGATACAATATTGAATGCAAGATGCATTCATGTGGGAAACGACATTTTCAAACACTTTCCAATAGCAACACAAAAATGTGTTAGTGAATAAAATTCGAATGTTGGTGTAGTACACAAGAGATAAAACATATTTTTTACCAAATTCCCTTTCGACTCAATTAGGTAAATTATGTTGTGCGCTGCATTAGACAATGCTTATTTTACAAATTTCATTAATCAACAAAATTGTGAATTTTCTCATTTTTTAAATCATTTATGAATCTTGGTCCAAATAAATTGGTCCTACAAAAACTAGCTGCCCTATTAAGAAAAATATACCCTGATATTGTAGCGATGCAAGTTGATGAAAAAATTACGTCATCAAGAATTGGCGCTATTGATAGTTTAGCAACTGTTGGAAAAAAATTATGCACGATTTTCCTAGTGCTGTTGAAGTTCGCGAATGGTCATATAATTTGTGTCGAATGGAAACATTCAATGTACAGTGCATCCCATTTTGGTTGAGACAGCCAGATATCTCGGTTGTTGTTGAAGATAGAACCTTGCGGTTTCCGCGATCCTGTGCCACTTTTTTGTGAAACTCAAGATAGCCTGAACGGATTTTGCCTAACTTCTTTCGTTTATAAATTACAGGGTGGTTATGAAAATCCACACTTTTTGGATCCCCTCCATATCTAAGAAGTTTCTCAGCGATAATGTCAAATTGAAAACTTGTCCCATAGAGAATTTTACGTAGAATCCAGGGGCGCACTTAATTTTTTTTTCGGGGTATCGTTGCGGAGACAAGAGTCAAACTTATGATTTTTTCAATGCAACACCCTGTATTTTATTATCTCATTAAATTACTTATTTTTTTCCTTCGAAATGATATATAATATATAAACATGAAGTTTTCAAAAATGCTCGAAAATTACTAAAACATTGAATTTTAATAGAGTGCCACGGATTTCAAAGTTTTACTACAGGGAATATTATTTATGATTTTTTTATAGAAGGTCATGGATGCTACAAACACTGTTGTTGACTTTTGGAGCATTGGTTTATCAAGTGACTGTGGAGAAATCGAGACATCTGCTGTCATGATGATACATTTTGATGCGTTTTATTGTGTTTGTGTTTGGAGGTTTTGTTAATTTGTGAAATTTTATAATGGCTGAAAGATTTTTTCAGAACAACGAAAAGTGTATCATACAATGTTTCAATCAATGCCATGAAAATGTTGACGAAGCATTAGAATTATATTTAAATAGGTCAACTAGTAATTTACAACAAGACATTATATGACATATTGTTTTTAAAACGTTAGATATCCAGAGAGGCGTCAACGTAGTCGAGCAACGATATTTCGACTAAAGAATAATAATCTACTAAATTTTGGTGTGTATTCTAAACCCCGACCCAAGACGTATAACAAGGAAAATAATGAAGTGGATGAAATAAATGTCTTAGTCAGCGTCCGTGTCTCTCCTCAGACTTCTTGTACGAAGTTAGAAAATGACACTGGCGTCCCCCGATCACGGGTACAAAGGATTAAAAAAAAACACAAATTGAAACCCTACAAAGTGAAGGGACAATAATTTTGCGAGTAAAGTCATATGGTCAGACGAAGCCCATATAAGCAGTGCCGGTTGATTTAACAGGCAAAATACAAGGCACTGGTATGATGAAAACCAACAACTAATTTTTGAGCAACAACAACAGGGTCGATTTGGTTTTAATGTAGCCTGTTTCTTATTAGAGACATCAATAAAATACCGCATTTTTGAAGGGGCTCTCAACGCGAAAGGTACTTGGAAATTTTAGAAGAAGTAATACCTGGAGAATGTTCCCCTCGCCTATCTTAATGCCATTTACTTCCAACAAGACGGTGCCCCTGCCCACAATTCGAGGTTGGTTGTGCCGTTTTTAGAAGAAACTTTCCAGGACCATTGGATTGGAACAAATGGACCCATTATGAACTTTTTATTACTATTTATTTGTTGCTATTAGTTACCTACGTTTTGTGTTTTGTTAGTGAAGTAGTGTTAGTATTGTTCTTGTTCCTTTCATGGAAAATTCACGAGTAGTATTTCTTCAATTTGAACTTTTTTTGTATGAAAAATCCATAGCCTACTATTCAAAATCAATGTTTTAGTGATTTTTGAGGATTTTTTAAGGATTTATGTTTTTGTATTATATATCATTTTGAAGGAAAAAAAAATAAGGAATTTAATGAGGTGATAAAATACAGGTTGTTCCATTGAAAAAATCATAAGTTTAAGTCGTATCTCCATAACCATACCCCGAAAAAAAAAATTAAGTGCGGCACTGAATTCTACATAGAATTCTCTATGGGATAAGTTTTCGATTTGACATTATCGCTGAGAAACTTCGTAGATATGGAGAGGGTCCAAAAAGTGCGAATTTTCAAAAACGCCCCGTAACTTATGAACGAAAGAAGTTAGAAAAAATTCGTTCAGGACACCTTGAGTTTCACAAAGAAGTGGAACAGGACCGCGAAAACCGCAAGGTTCTATCTTCAACAACAACCGAGATACTTGGCTGTCTCAACCAAAATAGGTTGCACTGTACACAGTCTATGTGTAGATCACACAACTATATGTAATTTTGTCCGTAATTATGAAATATTTATTTATTAACATAAAGTTAACACCTGTAATCTTTACACTGTGACATGTTTTGGCAAAAAATGTCATCATCAGGCTAATCGGAAGAGTATAATGCTATGGGAACCACAACACAATGGAATTACAAATTATGTATGCCAAGTTAAGTATTAAATTTAATTCTGAATTTTAAAACATAACTAATTAAATTGAAGATAAAATTTTTAAAAAACTTTTTGGAAATCTAAAATAGGTAAAAAAGAGAACTATTTATAACCTCCACTGCTACCACGACACTAAGACTAGAATGCTGAAGGCACCTAAGTAAACGGTCGGCAACTTCCATAGCACTCCTGAAGTAAAACTAAGCGAATCAAGTATGACTGTAATAATAGTAAGAAGAGTTAAAATTGGCTCCAGTATGTAGTCTCCCCTACAGTGTAAAGGTTATACATGTTAACTTCATGCTAATAAATAAGTATTTCATGGGGAAGGTTTTGAGTATTTAATCCACACAACTATAGTTGAACGCGGTTTTGGGAATTTAAAAGACTCTATCATGACACCTATTAAGAATATAAAATGTTCGAACAGATCTTGTAGTTGTAGAAATACTTGTTATGTAACCTACAATCAACATATATTTGTTGAATTGGATATACGTAAAAGTGTTAATGCAGAAGAGGGTTTGCGGTTTGTTTTGTACCTTAGAAGATTTTCCACACTCTACTGAATTCTTAAATGAAACATTTCGGTAGGTAAGCACTAAATATCAGCACGTAATTAAATCGATACATTTTTAGGTTACCCTATGCTCTATAAGGATATTGTTATATTGCACATCACCCATACACACTATACCGAATTACTATTCTTGTTTCGAATAAATTCACTTAAATATGTATTCAATTTAATCTTGTTTGCAATGCAGTGAATGTAAAGATTGGTCTTGCTCGCTTCTACCTGTGCGCTAGATAAGGGTGTATATTGGCCGGTAAATGTGCACATTTACCTCCATATCCTCTTTTACTATGACATATGTATAACTATGTAACTAGAACCTGGGCACACTCCCCTCCACTTTTTTACGTCACAAGCTCCGCCCACTGGGGCAACTTCCCCACTACTTTTACTCGCCCAGGTGAGACCGTGTTTTTACCCCTATTATTGGCGGCTTCTTTTCGGAGGGTTTTTTCAACTCTTGATAGAATTTTCAACCCTAATTATGGTCTTTTTCACAGCAATTTTTTGTCGACCTTATTTTATGGTTTCTTTTTGGAGACCTTTTTCAACCCTTGATGGAATTTTCAACCATTTTTGTTTGTACTAAGTGCCTTTTTGCTGGTCGTTCTTGTCGGACCTTTTTATACTTGCTCACGTGAGAAGCGTATTTAGGTCTTGAGTTTGGTGTTGGACTTGGGTTGGTCTTGGAATTGGGGTTGGCCTTGGACTTGGGGTGGGGGGAAGGCTAAGGATGACGGTTATTTTTGGATAATTATAGGCCATTTTTGACCCGGTGATTGGAGGGCTAGCATTCTGATTGGGGTGAAATTTGAAACAAGGAAACCCTAATCTTATAAGACAAGTGTAGGCCTTCGCCACCTGTCGTTACTCCTGGTTGGAAATGGTATTTGTTTTTGTAGGTTATGACTGGTAATTTGAATTTGTATTCTAATAAGGAGGCCCTATTGCTATCTTGTAAGACAGGTGTATAAACTTGTGTTAGGGTTTGATCTTGCGTGGGGAATTTGAATGACAATAACATTTAATTATAGAACACTCATTTTTATTGTAAATATCACAATTAAAAAAGCCTCGGTGAGTTATAAAAACAAATAAAAAAAAAATTACTGACATTTAGATTATTTTCTAATGAAAAAAAAATTTATTAAGTTAATTAATTACATAACAGTTATTACAATATTGTTTTCTAAACGAATATTAAAACTGATTGTTTTACCTGCATTCATTGCATTGAAATATGTTTAATATCCATCCGCTCGTTAAATTGTTGTATATTGTACACCTTAATATTTTTAAAGAAACTTGTTGTTACGTATAACTTAGATATGTTTTATAACTGTAATTGGAAATCTGTATAAGTAAATAAAATAAATAAAAGGTTAACAGCACACTTACCAGCTCTGTATTGAAAGAACATGTTTGAGGGACTGATTCACGAGTGATATTCACTGCCTTATGTTACTCGTCTAATCAAATTAAAGCACTTTCTATGTTTTACGTTTATGAATAGTTAATGTAAAACTAGCTATTGATTTCCCCATAATTAATTTTTAGAGTGTAAATATACAAGCAACCTAATTATCTTTATCACACTTACTGCAACTCGTATTTACCTTTCCCTTAAAGTAATTAATAATAAAGCGGTTTGAACAAGGTATTATATGTTGTTCATACATACTTACATACACGTGCAAATTGTTTTTTTATAAAAACCGCATTAAAAGTTTGGAATGTAATAATTACATGTTTTAAATTCCACAACAACAATATGTAGTTAGAAACCACTGTTCATGTTTACTTTTAGCTAATTACTGTGTAATTATATAAACCTGTCAATTTTAATAATCTACCAACCGAGTAACACACTTTCCTTAAAACGCTAAAGTCACAAATTTTATAACACGATTTTTAAAAACACATGCTGAATTAAAAAGAAAGAAAAACAATAGGCTCATCTGATATTACGCAACTCTTAATTAGAAAAAGTAAGGTACCTACTAAAAAATCTCTTTATTTATCAGAATAGAATGGGCGTTAAACATAGGTAAATTATGTAATCTAAAATATAGAAACATTAACATATAAAGGCCACACACATTCGAATGGTAATCTTGCAGTATTGTTTTATTGTATAGGAAGCATCTGGAACTTTTCTCTAGGAAACGTAAATGATATCCTTGCGGTGCTCGTCCAAAGGAATCAAAATATTCCCCATTACCATTCTCGTCAATGTAGATAGCGGTCCAATGCTGACCTGGTTTGTTTGAAGGATCCGTGTTTGCGATAATTGCACATGGTCTAGGTGCATGCCTCGGTTGTTGATTAGAAGCACATACAAGCCGAAACACATTCTTATTGTGGCTGGGGATCGATTTCAAGCATCTCAACACTTGTACCGCATACATCTTTGGAAGTGGTACGCACCTAGGATTTATTATAAACAGGTTGCATAATTATCCTCTGTCATAAAAATTGTATTCTACTAAAGGACAAAGACATGTAAAGATAATGAGAAGTATTTTATAATAAACGATTTTATTTAATTAATTAACCTGTTAACATGTGTCAAGATTATTTTTATTTTATAGAAACGGTCGGCCTTGGATTTTTTTTAAGTTAACATGTATCATATACGTAGAATTTCGCGACGCGAGGATTTCGGCGAAGGCTGTTTCGGCGATCCCACTCCAACCCTCCCCGAGCATAATCGAGATTGTAAGACAGGTAGAGTGTGGTTAGGTCAATACTTCAAACTTCCCCCGAAGATAACCGATTCTACCCGAACATTGACGAGCGCGATTTAGTATTTGATTATTTTGTTGTGTTTAAACATTCTATATTGCCATCCATACCACAATTTAGGGCGTCATGTATTGGATTAACTCTGACTCCTGCACGCTGCCTTGCCATTTGGTATTGATACTTTCATGTAGATTTTAAATGTGGATTAACATTAATAAAGGGTCCTGAAGGAATCTATGCTAACCTAATCTAACCAAATTCGATTAATAAAACAATTATTTTAAGAAATACAAACAAATATTCTATTAGCAACACCGCAACAACGACGGAAGTCAGGGTTGTTTCAATATACGCTAATTTTTAGTAGAAACCGATTACATAAAGAAACCGAAAAAAAGAAAAGAACTTTTCACAATAAACGTCATCCGCCATTCGAGTTCGAAGTTTTAACATTAGCCCATGCATATTCGAGTCACTGAAGCATCTGAAGTTAATAACGGCACAGGCGGCGGAGGTGTCCAGAAGCGTAGCGTATTAAAATATTTCTAATAAGATATGCATACTATATAATATATTATTCAAGCGCGTAAAATTGTATTTGTTTAATTCATAATGATGTTAGAACGCAAAATACGAAAATCATGAGATGAAGAACAAAATCATTGAAACTCATCGAAAATCATGAGATATCAAAACACTGGTGCATACAACTGAATGACCCTCGCTAGCAAAATGCACCCCTGCCCCCCTACGTTCTGACAGTTGCGTATCTGCACTAAGATTTAACAGAATACGCGATGTATGTTCATATTCATATTCATTGGTGGTTAAAAAATTTTGAATAAGAAGTGCGGTTCATTGTGTTTTTATTATTTTATTTCTTACACTGCCTGACCTCAGACAGCACAACTCCGTTTTCTCCAAAAGATCCATAAGTTCGCTTTCCAAACTATAATGAACATAAATGAAAAAATTCTGATCAGATATGGCACGTGTGGCCACAACCACGTATCGTTACTTTACATACCTGGGCAATCATGCCCGTGTGGCTACAACTACATCTCAAAACTATGCTACACTGGACAGAACTGTGTGATCACATCGGAGGGCACTACTATTTACGCTGGACCGAAGACCAGGGCCGCAACTTGTCCACTGCTATTACAGTTCGTACCTTACGAAAATTTTCTACTAAGTATCTATCATTAAACATGACAGGCACCACCTTGAACGGGTCTCTATGCTTGGGTGAAAGCTTTTACTTGATCCAGCATTTATCGAGATAGTGACTAGAATTACTACCACATCACCCTTACTATACTCAGCTTCTCTGCAATATTTGTTATAATACTCCTTCTGGCGAGCTTGATCTTATACCACTTCATTTTGTCTCTCACCTCGGACAAGTCAAGGCGTTGTATTCCAATTTCAACTTCTGCCAACATAGGTGGTTGTGCCACAAGTCCTGGCTGGTACCCCATCAAAGCCTTGGACTGTGTCTGGTTGATACCTTTATTAAGAGAAGTATTTGTTTGCACCGACCTGGCAGAGTAGTGGTGACACGACTTGCTTAGCATTCGGGAGGTAATGGGTTCGATTCTCGTTACCTTATACACATATAGGACATGGTCACTACGTATATGCACATCATGTGAGGCTACTTAGGCGAATGGTGGGGTAGAAAATTCCTCCTCAGAACCTTAACTCCGTTCCTTCCGATCCTAGCCTGATCACACCCGTCCTCAACCCCACCATGTATGTATACGTAATGTATGTATGTATGCTAGGAATCCATGATTGTGGCTGAAGGAGCTTGGAAAGCTCAGACAGCCCGCTCTCCCCCTTGTGGAGGGAATGAAATACGTGACCTTTCCTTGTTTTGCTTTCCTTGCACTTTTCACTTCTTTCACCTACGTGTCCCATTGTATACCATTGGTATCAGAGCCAAGGGTAGCTAACGCATTAAGAATCGTTTGGTTATAAGTTATACCTTTCGCACTGTTCGTTTGCGCGTGGGGTAGAAACGGTGTTTGTTGCATGTTTCACAAAACAGTTAAGCGAATATGAAATAAAAGCACTTCCTCGATCGCTTATAATACGGGTCGTATTCTGAACAAACACATGATCTGTTGCAGTACTAGCACTACTGGTTGAGTCTTTTGCGGCTTCACCGCTTCGATGATCACAAACTTCGTAAAGGTGTCACCTATGACGAAAAAAAAAATTATTTTCTCGGGTACTGGCCTCGAAGCGTCCCACATGGACATGGACAGTATGAAAAGGTACATCTACTTTTCAATGGAATACAGCTGCCCTTGCTTCTTACCAGAACACTTCTTGTAATATTAGCAATTGAAATACGTTAGAACATACTTCGTTACAAAACGTCGCCAATAATATCTCTACATCTTCTTTACCGTGCTTTTAGTACAAGCATGACCTGCCTGATCATGACAGTCAGCACACTTGCCATCTTACATTTCTGGGAATCACCCAGGCGTGAATTAAGGGCACGCCGGTTTAAAACTACTACGGTTACAATTCGTTTCTTCCTTAACCTTTCCTACCCTTACTTCTGTTTCACACCTAATATTTATGTATCCGTCTTTTAATTAACCTTATTTATCTTATCGTATTTTATGTCCACATTTATACCCATATTTTCTTGTATTAACCTATGTTTAATAAATTTACGCCACTGTTATATCAACTCCGTCATTATTTCCACATTCTAAAAATCTTCGAAAATTTTTCCGCTCATTGGAATTCGTCTTCTTCTTCCTTAAAGTTTCATAGTTTCATCGTTGTCGTTCGACTCAACAACCAATCCAATTGGCTTCAAAAATCAAAAAGTCATGAAATTAGAGTCATGGGATTAGTTGGTTTATTGCACCTTTTTTTCCAAGGTTTGGGATTTAACCCCCCAACCCGGTACCTATAAGTGCTACTGTTATCATGTAAGGAAAAGAGCAATATATAATTGGGATTTTCATGGTAACGGCGCTGTTAGGCTAAATCACAAGATGATAATTCCGAACAACTTTCCTTGTAAGTAGGTTTAATACAGTATTTTCCACATTCCTCTGTTAATAACCTTTTAGATTTTGCACACCTGAATTGAAAAAAAAAAGAAACGAGCATATTTGTTGATGCATACATATTTACTTATTCTTTATCGCAAGGCCACACCACATCTTGTAAGTAGCCAATTATTAATAATTTTAAATTCCATCTATTCCTTCTCCAGGGCCTTTTTTTTCATACTCTTTGAGTGTACTCATCTCTACGCCGTGATCGTTGCTCATCGTCCACTGAGATCATCTACCATTCAGATAAACCTTTTGACATTCCATCATCACCTAATAAAAAAAATCTGATGTGTGCAACACATGACCTCACAATAAATGTAATTGATAATTTAAACAAGCACAAGTAAAATTAAAAGAATTTTATGTGTTTTATAACTAGTGTATTGTGTTTTTTTTTGCTACTAAAAAAGTTGTATTTTTTCATATCATTAAATTGTTAAATTGTTTTTTTCTATAATCATTTTATGAATATTTATTGTTTCACAGATGGGCTTCAAAATAAAGGATTTATGTTTCCTTTTTCAAGTATTTAAATATATTTATCCACGACTATTGTATAATGTATCCATTATACGTCTGTTTGCTCAACCTTAATAATACCATTAATCACGGCAGTGATTAATGAGTCATTAATCACTACTGCCAGATGCTTCCTTGATTTAGCTATAATATTATATTCTTTTGCTACAATCGGTTTTTAAAATTTTATCGTGTAAACCACTAAAGTAGTACAGGGTGTCCTATTTTCGATGTAATTGGGAGATTTTAGGTGTTTCTCAAATAGATAGAGTAAAATCATGGTCGGGACCCTTGGACCGATTTTTGAAACAAATTTAACAATCTAAAGAACATTTCAATATCTCGATTCGTTTGGGAAATATAGGGCGTTTTTCGTTTTATGCCGTTTTCTTTAAAATCCCGTAACTTTTTTGTTTGTGAATATTTAAAATTTTGGTAAAAACATCTTTTGTGCCTTTTTTTATGTGCAATTTAGTGGCGTACTCGATTTTTTTCTAACTTAATTTGTTTCCGAGTTACAGACCAAAGTTGCATTTTTTTAAATGGTAACCATAGTTGGCGATGACTCCATTAATTAGAGATTTCTTTTACCTTTCTGAAAATATATAGTTTCATATATTTATCTCGGTAAATAAGAAAATTATAAACGATTTTTTGAAAAATACCTCTTGATCAAGTCATCTATGAACCTTTGTTTACTGCACGCATTCGTTGCTAGTTATTTGACATTTCACGCAGTTGTTTCATATAAACAAATGGTGGAAACATAAATGTGATTAGATTTATTGTTTCAAAACTTTGCTTAAATAATTAATTATTCAAGTTAATAACTTTTTTGTGATGGCTGTCAATAATACGAAGTATGAAAATTTTGAAAAGTTAGATATGATTGGCATATACTATCAGTGTAATTTTTTTTTTTTTTTTTTTTTTTTTAATTTAAATTGCTATTTTACAATCTACTCATTAGTGAGTAATAAGTAAATAATATGACAAAGTAGGTAATAACATGAAGTGGGCACCATCCAGCGACGGGTCACCAAGATTCACTAAATGAGATCTTCAGGCCAGAGTCTGGTTAATCTTCTAACTTCAGGCTGTTGGGAATAGAGATCGGCAATGAGTTGATTAGGATGTTCCAGAGTGCGTGCTTTACTGTTGGCAGCTGAATTTCTGATAACTTCAGTGATGAAGGGAATTTGGAGATCTTTGTGTAGAGTTTGATTGTTCACGTACCAGGAGCGTTAGCTATAGCACGGAGTGTTTTGATTGGTAGGACTGGAGAATTTTGTGTTTGACGGTTTACTGCATCCCACAGCTCAATTCCATAGGACCAAATAGGAGTAAGGATGACCTTGTAGAGGAGGAGCTTGTTTTCTATGGACAGTTGAGATTTGCGCCCAAGCAGCCAGTACATATTTTTAGTCTTTTATTAAGTTGTTGTCTTTTGCTTTGATGTGGGCTTTCAGGTGAGTCGTTGGTCTAAGTGTAGACCAAGGTATTTTACTTCTGTTGACATGGGAATAGGTTGATCGTAGATGGTAACTTGAGGGCAGGTAGAATGTTTGGTAGTGAACGTAATTTGTGAGGATTTAGCACTATTTACTTTGATCCTCCAGCGATCCAGCCAGCTTTGTAGAAGGTTTAGATGAAGCTGGATATTTTCAGAAGTCTGATTTGCGTCAGTGTCGGATGAGAGAATTGCTGTATCGTCAGCGAAGGCAGCGATAAGGGTATTGTCTGTTGTAGGTATGTCTTCAGTGTAAAGGATATAAAGAAAGGGACCGAGGACACTGCCCTGCGGAACGCCCGAGTGGATAGGATGATAATTTGACAATGCGCCATGGAACTGGACTTGGAAATATCGTTGGGTTAGGTAGGATTTAAGAAGAAGAAAGATTTGATGAGGGAGTTTGTTTTTGACTTTATAGAGCAAGCCGGAATGCCAAACTTTATCAAATGCTTGCTGTATGTCTAAAAAGACTGAGGCGCACATTCGTTTCCCCTCAAGGGTTTCCTTGATGTAGTTTACTAAGCGATGGCATTGCTGGATTGTAGAGTGGCCTTCCGGAAGCCGAATTGGTGGGTAGGAAGTATCTCTTCAATTGGAGTTTCTTCTATGATTCGGTGGAGCAATAAACGTTCAAATATTTTAGAGAGAAGCGGCAGTAAGCTAATCGGCCGATATGAGGTAGCTTCTTGCGGGGTTTACCTGGCTTTGGAATTGTGGTTATTAGTGCAAGTTTCCATTGGGTAGGAAAGTGAGAAAGATTGAGCATACGATTGTAGATTGTGGCGATGAGCACTACAGCCTTCTTGGGAAGGTGCTTCAGAATATTTCCTGTGATGAGGTCATAGCCAGGCGCTTTAAAAGGTTGGTAAGGTTAATTTGTCTGCGCACTTCCGTAGGGAGATTGGTCTCAGGGGTAGAGAGAGTTGCCCGGGAGAGGTGAGATATTCCTCGATATCTGAGTCGAAGTTGATATCGTTGGAGTGTACGGGAGTGAATACTTGTTCAAAGTGTGCTCCAAAAGTATTAGCCTTTTCGACATTGGATCGAGCCCAACTTCCATCAGGCTTCCTTAAGGGTGGTATTGGTGTAATAGGCCGTTTGAACTTTTGGTGGCTTTCCAGATGGTGTGATTCACAGGCGATAAGTTGGAGATAATAGTTAAATGTTGCGTTTCTGTTATCATCAATAGCTTTACTAAGCCTGTGGGTAGCAGCATTCAGAACAGTCTTATCGCGAGGGTTTCTGGATCGTTGCCATTTGGCGCGGGCTCTGCGTTTTACCCTTACAAGTTGCCTTATATGAAGGGGTATATTATGGATTTCGGGTGCCATTTTTGTACTACTGGAGTAGCTAGCCAAGCAGCCTCTTGTATGAGTGTTACAATGTATTCTACTGTGTCATCTATTTCACTGCAGGTGTGCATTCGCTGTCTTAAGTTAATGGTGTCGTTAATATGGAGCTGGAATTGGTCCCAGTCTGTCTTGGCAGAGGATAACTTTGGTAATGGAGTTTTCCAAATAAGGGTTGTACTTAGAGTTATTATTATAGGGGAATGATCCGAACTCAGGTCAAAGTTGCTTTCTGTTTTGCTATGTACATCAGAAATGCCTTTGGTGATCGCGAAATCGAGCAGATCAGGAATTTTTCTATGGTCTGCTGGCCAATAAGTTGGTTCGCCAGTTGACAAGTAGCTTAGTTTGTTCTTCTGAATAGTATGAAACAGTGTTCTCCCCTTAGGTGATATAAGCCTGGATCCCCAGGCGGTGTGTTGGCGTTCCAGTCTCCTGCCACTAAGAAGCGAGGATCGAGTGGGAGTAAGAGATCTTCAAATTCTTCGCTGGTGATGGCATGTCTAGGTGGACAATATATTGCTCCTACCGTCAGTGGCCAAGGGAATAAGTTAATTTTGACTAGGGCACATTGGATTTTATTTGTTGAGAAGGCCGGTAATTGATAATGATCGATGGCTGATCTGATTATAATGGCAGCTCCAGCATGAGCAGTACCATCTGGATGATTAGCATAGTAGACGTTGTAGTGTGGTATTTTGATATTAGTGGTGAGTGTAGAATGGCTTTTGATACGAGTAGTATGTCTATTTTGTTAAAATTTAGAAATAATATTACTTCGGAGATATGATTTTTTAGTCCGTTTGAATTCCAAGCTGCAATTCTTACTGAGGTAGCCATTAATGCGTTATTTTGTTTATCACAGTGGTGAGCATGGACAGTATCATGCTGTTCTGATTGAGTAGTTGGGAAAACATATTTTTGAATTCATTCAGGAAGGATGTGAGTTTGTCTGTAATGTCATCATTAGAGCTGGGTTTTCTACTCAAGATTTGGGAATAAGGAGCTGAATGTGGGTTGGGAATAGGTTGAGAGGGGTTTGGAACGAATTGGTTAGTGGTTGATGGATGTGAAGGTGTGAATTGGAGGTTGGCTGTTTAGGCAGATTTCTGTTTTTTAGGTCTTTGTACACAGTACATCCTTTGTAATTGGCGGGATGGTTTCCGTTACATAATACACACAAGGCTGGCGTGTCCCTGGTCTTTTGACAAGTTGTACTGGCATGAGGTCCCCCACATTTGACACAGTTATAAGGTTTAGTGCAGTAGCTTTTGGAGTGTCCGTAGTTTTGACAGCGTGTGCATTGGATGATGTTGTTTTAATACGTGGTGCTTCAACTCTGATTTTTGTATCTTGTAAGAATTCCACTTTATATATTTCTTTGTTATTCTGCTTAGGTTCAAGATCTATGAAAACAACGGTAATGGATCTTTGGTTACCCTATGTCGGATGTTTATTAGGTTTCGTACAGTATGACCTAATTTTGTAGCTCGTCTTTGATATCTTGGAGAGGAATAGAGTGGTGAAGATCACGTATAACTACCCTGTAGGCTCGGTCTTGCTTGACTTGATACGTGTGATGCACAATATTTTCATCGCGCAGATGAGTAATTAGTTTTCTGTACGCATCAATAGTTTTCGTATTTATTTTAACGGTATTATCTGATAACGATTTTGCGTAAAATCTTTCATTTTCGATGACATTGTTTAGGCTGTCAATCATATCTTTGAAATTTGTAACTCCGTAAATGTACACGGGAGGGGTTGGGATCTAAGGATTGGGTTTTCGAATTGTTATTGCTTGCATTTGTGGTGCTTCTGTTGGTTGAATCATCGCAGCTGTTTTCAGTTAGTGGCTGAAATCTATTGTTGATCCTTGTTGGAGTAGTATTATCATTTGGCGTTGATGCAAATCTTTTCCGTTTTTTGGTTATAGTTTGCCAGGGATGTTTGATAGTGGTAGTTTCTTGCTCGTCGTTTGTGTTTTCGTCATCGTCGGTTTCATTGTTTAGGCTAGTTTGCATAGGCTGAGAGTAAGTAACTGGATAATTTATAGTAGTGTTTGGAATATTTGTAGGTGTTAAAGGTGGATACATTTGATAGGATTGGAATGACGCATTTTGATTTGGATATATTTGAGGCATTAGTTGATTAGTAGATTGAGTTTGACTTATCTGGTTAACATAACTTGGCATTTGCGGTAGCTGATTTTGAATCGTTGGCATCGGTTGAAAGTTATTCCAGTTGTTATGTGAATTGTTGGATGGCCCGGGTATAATCCCGGTTTGAAACATTATATCACATAAAAGTTTGTATTTCTGTGGTTAATATATGTAATATCAATTTAAATTTAAATTTAGTTGAACCGTATTTGCGGTATCAGTTGTGAACACTTGACTTTATCACCCGGCCGACACTCCGAGATAAGAGAACGGCGATCGACACGTCTTTATTGCATGAAAGTCAACCGAGTATTTTAATGCAGACCAAGCTGCAGAGGCATATTTTAATAGGTAGGTTGTGCGTTTAATACTTTAATAATGCTAGTATTTATAAAAACGCAAAATAATAAAGCTACTTTATTGAAGATTCCCCGAACGAAGACATCCCAACAAGAATATATTCGCCAGATTAAAAGAACATCTATTAACTTATGGATCTTTTGAGAAGCCTAGGATCAAAAATTATGCAAAAATGAACCAACAAGACGACGAAATAACTGTTTTAGCAAAAGTTGAAGAAAATCCTAATACCTCCTGCCGACAAATAGAAACAGAAGTTGGCGTATCTAAATCAAGAGTACAAAAAATCTTAAAAAAATATAATTATACTCCGTACAAAAAAAGAGTAATTCAGCACCTTAATGATGGTGACTTAGAACGGTGAATTATTTTTTGTAATTGGTATTTAGAACAGATTAGACAAAATAGGAATTTTGGACGCAATATCATTTGGTCTGATGAGAGTCATATTACGAGTGCAGGAATTTTTAATCGCAACAACAATCGATATTGGTCAAAGAATAACAATTTTGTAACATTAGCAGGCCAAAATAAAGGTAGAGTTGGTTCTAATGTATCATGCTTTATTTTGGGGGGTAGATTTGTTTACCACATTTCTAACGGCAACCTTAACGGCGAGAGGTATATGGAAATATTAAACATTTGTCTTCCACAACTGCTAGATGAAATTCCATTAGCGCAGAGGGTTAATGTTTATTTTCAACAAGATGGTGCGCCTTGTCATAATACTGTTTTAGTCCGAGATTACTTAAACCGAAACTTTAACAATCAATGGATTGGCAATAACGGACTTATTCAGTGGCCAGCAAGATCTCCAGATCTTTCAATACTGGATTTCTTTTTGTGGGGATTTTTAAAAAATAAAATATATCATACTCGCCACGAAACATACGAACAATTGATCAATTCAACCAGGGCAGCATTTGAAAATTTAAGGCATACATCTATTCATTTCATTAAGGCAATTGAGTGTATTTCGCGCCGATGTGAAGTTTGTTTACATCATAATGGACATCAGTTTGAATAATACCTAAAATAAGAAAAAACTGTTATAAAATAAAATGTTGTTATTTTTTTCTAAATCAATAAGTTTTTAATATGGCACAAAATACAATGAGGACATTTTGATCTAGTTTTAAAATAAGTTCTGCGCATAGTAATATACTTCCTTTTGAATATATGAAACTATACTATACATAAGTGATTTGATCAAGAGGTGTTTTTCAAAAAATCGTTTATAATTTTCTTCTTTACCGAGATAAATATATGAAACTATATATTTTCAGAAAGCTAAAAGAAATCTCTAATTAATGGAGTCATAGCCAACTATGGTTACCATTAAAAAAAATGCAACTTTGGTCTGTAACTCGGAAACAAATTAAGTTAGAAAAAAATCGAGTACGCCAATAAATTGCACATAAAAAAAGGCACCAAAAATGTTTGTACCAAAATTTTAAATATTCACAAACAAAAAAGTTACGGGATTTTAAAGAAAACGGCATAAAACGAAAAACACCCTATATTTCCCCAAACGAGTCGAGATATTGAAATGTTCTTTAGATTATTAAATTTGTTTCAAAAATCGGTCCAAGGGTACCGACCATGATTTTACTCTATTTGAGAAATACTTAAAATCCCCCAATTACATCGAAAATAGGACACCCTGTACATAAAAAAAAAATTAAAAAAGTGAATTTTCCTAGACCAGATTCGAACGCGGGACCCGCGGTTGGAAGGCAAGGAGCATCTACACTGAGACATCAGCGACTTCGAATGTGCGTGTCGTATATTTGTTTCTTAACATACCATGTTTTTCGAAGCATTTTATAAATCGACCTAGCTTTTAAAACAAAACAAATTTGACTCAAACCTGTTGACATTATTTTTTGTGTGCGTAGATTTCTCAGTGTTTTGATATTTTGTGTTAAATTGTGTTAAAAAACGAACTAAAAATGGATATAGAAAATGAAAATGACTTTTCTTTAACACCACCAGAATTAGAGAAGCTGCTGAAGTTGCCTCATTAAATTTATTGCCGGAAAAGTCAAGAAAGTACATAATATGGCCTATGAATATTTTTTGAACTGGCAAAAGGAAAAAAAAACCACTTCATTTTCTGAATCGACTTTATTAGAATACTTTACTGAATTATCCGCAAAATATAAATCTTCAACACTATGGACCTATTACTCAATGCTTAAAAGTACGATCACCTTACATCAAGGTATAAATTTAAAAGATTATAAATAATTACGAGCATTATTAAAAAGAAAATCAGAAAATGTTCAGCCTAAAAAAAGCGAAAACTTTTTCTAGCGAAGATATCAATAACTTTTTAACTAAAGCATCTGATGATAGTAGTACCGGGGCACTTGAACTTTCACTTTTACGTCACAAAAGCCCCGGTGGTGTGGGGCACTTGTCGCCGCCATCTTGGATTTAGACGTCACAAGACCGCCCACGTGGGAGACCATACTTTCCACCCTTATTTTTTAAGGTTTCTTTTCGGAGGCCCTTTTCAACCCTATTTTTTACACACCCACGTGTGAGACCGTATTTTCAACCCTTTCTTTTCGAAGGTCCTTTTCAACCCTAATTATTTTTACTCGCTTACGTATAGGACGTGTATTTTCACCCCTATTTTTTTTTACACACCCACGTGTAGGACGTGTTTTTCACCCTATTTTATGACAGCTCACGTATAGGACACGTAATCTCCACCCTTTCCTTACGAGGGTCAACCCTAATTAGAGCCTTTTTTGTACATGCTCACGTGAGAGGCAGATGTAGGTCTTGGTGCTGGTGCTGAACCTGGATTTGGAGTTGGTCTTAGGGTTATTTTTGATCGTCATATAATTAAGGTTCTTCTGGCTATATTAAGAGCAGTGCCCCTGGAGGTTAGGCAAACGCTTACAATGTTGGAAATTGCATAATTAATAAGATATTATTATCAAAATTATCGATCCTATTGTTTTAAAATGGTCATATGCTATTGGATGATCTTTTACCTATACGAGAAAACGTTGTATTTCTAATAAAGAGGTTCTCGTAAGACACATGTAGGGCTTCACAACTTGTTCTTAACCCTTCGCCCCCTGACCGGAGATGGTGTGGGAACTTAACCTTATAAGACAAGTGTAGAGCTTAGCCCCTATCGTGGCCCCCTTGATGCAATTGTATGAGGGTTCTAACTTAATCTTACAGCTGTAGGCCTTCGCCCCATCATACAAAAATGTATTCTAATAAGGAGGTTCTTGTAAAACAAGACTTGTATCAGGGTCTGCACACGGGCCCCTTTGAGTAAAAATTGATTTTAGAGCCATCTAGTGGTGTATAGACTAATGAACATTTTCTATAATAGAAGCTGATAATGCACACCTCTCTCTTGCTCTATCTTGTTTCTTCCTCTCCCTCTCTCTTTCTCACACACACAAACAAATCAATTAATTAATCAATCTCAAACAAATCACACTCGATTACCAGATCAATCTCAATCAATCAACCGAAATTATGCCTTACAGTTTGCGGAAACCAGATTACAGTTCAAACTGAATACATTAAAGTCTAATTAAATATGACGTGAAATAGTAAATAATTTCTACTCTAATGCAATGATGCTTTATGTATAGGCAGATTCTCTAAACAGTCACCACCTATACATTTGGAACATCATATCTGATTTATTTACATACACACAAAATTGTTTCATTGTAACGTGTTCATTAACAGCTGTAAAAATCCCATTAAAAAGGATGGAAGGTAATAATTACTTATATAACATAGAGTTAAATTAAATTAACTTGTTTTAAGAATATCAAACTGCTATAATGGAAATAAAAGGCAAAAGGTTTTAATGGTTTATTATTATACGTGAATTAACAATAACTACAAGTTTAAAATAATTGCGTACCTACTATTTTGTAGAGCTGATATTATGACGTCATCCTGCGTAATAATACATTTTAAAAATCTTTATCGACATTTTTGTTAGCAATATCAGATAAATAACATATATTAAAAATAATATGCTTACCTTTAGAAGTGTTTTCTCCTTCAGCTGTACGTTAAACTGAAATTTTTGTATACAACGTGTCTCACTAAAATACGATTTGTGAATGGCTGGATATAAACTGGCATTCCGATCATTAACCATTTTAGAAAGTAATACAGAAAAACCGGAATACCGCTGCTCGTATTTTTAACAATCATTTTGTACTTACAAAAATTTACATTCAAAACACAAATATTTTAAAAATTTTGCTAACGCGGAAATTACTTTAAATAATCGAATCTTCAGGTTACATAAAACTATTGTATACTCAATTACGTTCACACACACACACACACACACACACACACACACACACACACACACACACACACACACACACACACACACACACACACGCAACTACTGTTATACAATATACAGAGTGCTTCACGTGCTATGTTAATATTTGTGTTTATTGAACTAGACTGCTTATAGATAATATCTGAATGTTATAGATGTTTATTCGAAACGATTAATGCATGTTTTATACTTCATTGTTTGTATATTTATCTACGATATAACTTTATGTGTCAACAAACGCCATCATAATACGGAAGCTATTTAATTTTCTTTGTCTATAACTGTTTCGGCCCTCAGCCACAGGACAAAACATTATTTACTTTGAATTTTTTGTATTTGTAAGAATTCTAAATTAGGCTTTTGTTATTAGGTTTATAGAAGTGGTTATCTTTAAATTTATGTTGTTGAGCTTACGAAAGACGCAATGGTGGATCTAAGCGAAACATTTGGTTATTAATTTTGGGTTAACTATCTCTTTACGTTTCATTTAAAACTGATACGCCAGTGTTAAGGAGAGCTCTTCCTAGAACTTCGTTTTTACTTTTGTAACTACTTTTGAGTTTGTATTGTATGTATGCTTTTTAGGGTCAACGCTGCATGTCGCACACTGCAAAATAACTTTGATTTTGAGTAATATGTATTCAATTTTTTTTTTTGTTTGTCAGTTTATATGATAGGGTCCATACTACTCAGCAAGGTAAGTGTGTTTCTACTATAACGTTTGCATATGTATTTATTCTTGCCTAAATTTAAGTCTCTAAATTGCGTCCGCCAACGGTATAGCTATTCGAACTTGCGACAACGCTTGTATAAATGTTAATGATTTTGTGTGAATTGCAGAATTTAATTAGGAATATTGTTGAGGGAAATCAGTACACAGAGAATGTTCTTATTTGTAAAACATATATAGTTACAACGGAAGCACCGATTGGGTTTATCATTAAACCAGGTTGTGTTAAGCTATCAGTAGTTATTTTCTTTATTCCTGCGGACTAGGATCACCATTCCTAGCCAGACTTTTGAAATTTCTACTCGATTTGGATGTCTGATCTAGTTGCCATGCGATCGATAAACAAATCATGATTTCTTGCTTTTGGCAAACCTCAAGTTTATTCAATAACGGTATTCACAATGCCATACGAACCTGAAATTCATAAGCTAATTGGACGGTTGTCTAAAATGAAATTGTAAACTTGTTCAGAGATCTGCTACTTTTCTGGACGTTGTCCAACCTTATTTTAACTATAGTGTATATCTTACTGTGTCGCCCTTTTATTGGTCTAGGGGCGATACAAAATAATTCAAGTGGTGCCCTTTTAACCTTTCTGTATTTCTGCGCCAGTCACACGAACACGTATCCAAGTGCCTAACCAACCGACTGAGATTCCGTCTAAACCAACAGTTCTTGTTACTGCACACCTTTTTATACTTTTGCTACGACCGCACTTTGTGCATGTAACAATTTTGTAATTTTGGTCCATCGAAGAGTATCATTAAGACATTGTTGTTTTGAGGCTTTGGCCAAATCATCACAAACGACACGAATTTCTCATACTATTCACCAGATTTGAAAACACTATGATACGGAATGGAACAACAACTATTATCATTTCTGTAATGTCACCAGAATCTAAACCTAAATCAAAACTTCAACGGTAGACTATGCAACCTTAAATGGAAGCGCGACATCAAAACAACTAGAAACTTCTCTATATAATGTTTTACTTGAAAGAGCATTCAGCAATTTCCTATTCAGAAGCGACCAAAGGTTTGGAAAGCACTTCTTCGGTATTCCAAAATCGTTTAATAACTTGTTCAAATGGTGACTATAGTGATTAAAACAACCGTTGTTCGATTTTTTGGGGCTTTGTTAGTGTAACAGCATCCAAAATTACTTGAGCAACTATTATCTCAAGAAGCTCGCTTGCTAGTACAAGCGTTAAGTGGATAAGCATCAGGTAGAATTTGGTACTATCTAGTTACACACGGTAGACAAATAGCTGTAATGTTTGGTTGTTCAAATGAAATTTCCTGATCATCAATAAACATGTGGTTAATACAATAATTGAGAAATTTGCGTAGGTTGGAGTTGATGCGGGTAGTTGTGCTAGAACACGTTATATAACTATTTGCGTAGTGTAACCGTCGGTGCTATTTATCGGTTCTCGCCACAAGATATGTGGCTGCGTGTTACTAAGAGAAGGAAGCATTTTATGCCAGAAAGCTACACCGCTTGTTATTCTCTCAATTATAATTTTATTAGACAAAAGAAATGAATTGACTCTTTGAACCGTAATAAAAAAATATATTTAAAAACAATTAGTCCCAAAGAAACTAAGAGAATTTCTAAATTGTAATTAGTTAATAAAGTTGTGTAAAAGATAATTAGATTGTTATTGGCAGCTTAATCAGAACTAGGAACTGCTTTTATACGAAACAATTTGTTTTAATGTAATAGCGTATGGGCACATAAGTTTTGAGAAAAAGTTTTCTTTGAAATTTCTACTCGATTTGGACGTCTGATTGCCATGCGATCGATCGATATGCAAATCATGTTTTCTTGCTTTTGACAAACGTCAAGTTTATTCAATAACGGCGTTCAGAATGTCATACAAACTTGAAATTCGTAAGCTTACTTGGACGGTTGCCTAAAAGTGAAATTGTAAACTTGTTCAGAGATCAAAACGTTAGTCAAGCAACAATTTATTGTGCAATGAGCGAATGCGAAGAGGGATTACCTTGCATTAATTTGCCTAAAACTGGTAGATCTCACGCTTTGAGTCAAAACACGACTAATAGATTGGTACAATCTGCTCAAGGCAGAATAGGAATCTCTAGTCGAAAGCTGAGTCTCCGTTTTGGTGTCTCAAACAAGACTGTCCAGGGAACTTTGTCAAGAAATGGTGTAGTTTATAGAAAGAGAAGGAAGTGTCCTAAATACACCCAGACACAGCTCGAAGGACTCTCTATATGTTGCAGAGCTTTGAGATTTTTAGCCATTCGTATACCAGTCGGTAAGCTGCTGACCTACAACGAAGTCAGTAGAGAGAATAGAGGATTTTCCACTGAAAACATGACTTCAGTCCAAGGAATAGATATTAACACTGTTTTTTTGGAAAGTATGTGCGCCTGTCATCTACATACGTTAGTATTGAACCTTTCTTAAGAACCAACCCTAGTGAACAAACAGCAAAGGCAACTCGGTATGATAGAAAGCAGAAGAAATTCATCGAAATTAACTACCCGCAAATCATACGAGAATATAATGCTAACATAGGAGTAGTTGACCTGATGGTTCGATATCATATTCGAGCTAAGAGTAGAAATATTACGATTGGATTCTTCTACCATTTTGTGGACATGGCAGCTACAAATGGATTTAACACACACACACACACACACACACACACACACACACACACACACACACACACACACACACACACACACACACACACACACACACACACACACACACACACACACACACACACACACACACACACACACACACACACACACACACACACACACACACACACACACACACACACACACACACACACACACACACACACACACACACTACACACTCACACACTCACACACCTCACACTCACATCACACACACACTCACACACTCACATCACACTACACACACACCTCACACACCTACACACTCACACACTCACACTCACATCACACACTCACACACTACACACTCACACACATCACACACTCACACACTCACACCTACTACACTCACACACTACACACTCACACACTCACACTCACATCACACACTCACACACCACACTCCACACTACACTCACACACTCACACCACACTACACACACTACACACTACACACTCACACTCCACACACACCCCACACTCACACACCACACACACCACACACACACACAACCCACCCACACCACACACCACCACACACACCCACCAACACCCACCCACCCACATTCTGTTTCAGACTGTAGTACGTTTTCTAATACATAAACAGAATCTTCAATACTGTGATGCGTGTAGCCAAAACACATTACATTATTCCACCTCATATTTTTTCATGACAGCCTGACCTTATCATAAATAAGTACTGTCAAACGGCTAATTAAACATAATTCACTGGACTGCATAGTGAGCAGCGTTTCCAATTATAGCTTTTTAGTCAAAACAATAGTGCCTACAATTACATACAATCCACAAGCACGGCTTCAGCACGAGGATCAAACGAAAACACGCACGCACGCACGCTCGCACGCACACACGTACGCACGCTCGCACGTACGCACATATGCACGCTGGCACGTACGCACGTACGTGCTTTATCTTGAACGGCTATGTTGTAATAGATTGTTAACAAGTCAGTAAAATCTCTAATGTCCGCTGATGTTGGCTCATAAACAGGAGAATACATTATAATAATGCTCACTCGATGACAGTTACACTTTAAAGAGCGAAACACACGAGAAGCAAGTACGCAGCTAGCCTAGGGTCTTGTGCGCAAGAGAGTTCGTCAATGTTCGGGTAGAATCGGTTATCTTCGGGAATATCTGAAGTATTGACCTAACCACGCTCTAACATCGCCCCTAGGGACATGTTTATAAATCTAAAACGGCTCTTTTATGGTAGAGGTATTTTCTCGACCGTCTTAGGAGAAAATAGCCAACATCAGTGGACATTAGAGATTTTACTGACTTGCTAATAAACTATTACAATATAGCCGTTCAAGATAAAGATGAAAGCGATGACGTGGTTGAGCTGAATGTATCTCACATCCACGGTGATGGTGATGGTTCACAGAAGAGAAAGAAGAGTGATGAGGTAGGGGAGAGGGGCGAATCTCAAAATCACGATGATAATGACGACGAATCACGGTTCAAGAAGAAGAAGAAGAAAACCGATAAAGCATGTTATTAAACAATAATGATGTGTTGTTGTTTATAATAATAATAATAATAATAATATATTTTCAAACGTTAAGCTTTCCTTCAATTTTGTTAATAAACCTGTTTTTCTTCTAACGGTGCTTCACCGTCTTGATTCATGTTTGCAGGTTTACGTGTTCTCGCTTTAGCGTGTTTTTCGTTTTGCTTGTTTTTCTTGTGTTGGCGTGTTTTTCGTTTGTGTGTTTTCGTATTTGCGTGTTTTCGTTTTACGCGTTTTCGCTTTTGTATGTCTTCGCGTTTGCGTATTTTTTTGTTAGCGTATTTTCGTGATAGCGTTTTTCGTTTGAGTTTTTGCGTTTTTGTTGTGTGTTGTGTGCGTGTGTGTGTGTGGTGTGTGGTGGGTGTGGTTGTGTGTGTGGTGTGTGCGTGCGGCTGCGTGCTGGACGTCGGTGCGGTTGCCATGCGTGCGTACGTGAGTACGTGCGAGCGTGCGTGCGTACTTGTGAGCGTGCGTGCGTACTTGTGAGCGTGCGAGCTTGCGTGCGTGCGTGCGTACGTGCGTGCGAGCGTGCGAGCGTGCGAGCGTGCGTACGTGCGTACGTGCGAACGTGTGTGCGTATGTGCGAGCGTGCGAGCTTGCGTGCGTACGTGCGTGCGTGCGAGCGAGCGTGCGTACGTGCGAGCGTGCGTGCGCGTGTGTGTGCGTGTGTGTGTGCGTTTCGTTTGATCCTCGTGCTAAAGCCGTGCTTGTCGATTGTATGTAATTGTAGGCACTATTGTTTTGACTAAAAAGCTATAATTGGAAACGCTGCTCACTATGCCCAGTCCGTGGAATTATGTTTAATTAGCTTTTTGACAGATGTACTTATGTATGATAAGGTCAGGCTTGCATGTAAAATAATATAGAGGTGAAACTAACTAGCTAATGTGTTTTGCTGCTACACGCATCACAGTATTAAAGATTCTGTTTATGTATTAGAAAACGTACTACAGTCTCGAAACAGAATGCAGATAAAAATTGAAGGAAATGAATACGGTACAACTTCTGAGGAGCTGAAAGATTTGAAGCGTGTGCAGCATTTCCAGAGCCGTGTTGAAACCAGTTAATTTAGGGCTAACCTCATGTCCATGTAATAATAGTGTCTGATAAAAGCTGTCAGGGGTTATTAGCTACTTTTATAGGTTGTTACAATATAATCGTTCAAGGTGAAGACGATGAGGTGATTGTATCTCCAAATCTCGATGATGATGATACTCTCCATGAAATTTCAAATAAAATTAGATTACGTCACTCTTATTTCAGATTAGAAATTTTTAAAAAACGTTTAGTTGACATTGCTATTAATCCCAACTGATAAAAATCCATATAACGTGAATCATGTGTGTGTGTGTGTGTGTGTGTGTCTGTTGTGTGTGTGTGTGTGTGTGTGTGTGATGTGAATGTGTATGTGAAGTGTTGAGTGTGATGTGTGTGTGTGTGTGGTGTGTGTGTGTGTGTGTGTGTGTGTGTGTGTGTGCGTGCGTGGTGTCGTGCGTGCGTGCGTGCGTGCGTGCGTGCGTGCGTGCGTGCGTGCGTGCGTGCGTGCGTGCGTGCGTGCGTGCGTGCGTGCGTGCGTGCGTGCGTGCGTGCGTGCGTGCGTGCGTGCGTGCGTGTGCGTGCGTGCGTGCGTGCGTGCGTGCGTGCGTGCGTGCGTGCGTGCGTGCGTGCGTGTGTGTGTGTGTGTGTGTGTGTGTGTGTGTGTGTGTGTGTGTGTGAACGTAATTGAGTATACAATAGTTTTATGTAACCTGAAGATTCGATTATTTAAAGTAATTTCGGCGTTAGCAAAATTTTTAAAATATTTGTGTTTTGAATGTAAATTTTTGTAAGTACAAAATGATTGTTAAAAATACGGGCAGCGGTATTCCGGTTTTTCTATATTACTTTCTAAAATGGTTAATGATCGGAATGCCTGTTTATATCCAGCCATTCACAAATCGTATTTTAGTGAGACACGTTGTATAAAAAAAATTCAGTTTAACGTACAGCTGAAGCAGAAAACACTTCTAAAGGTAAGCATATCATTTTTAATATATGTTATTTACCTGATATTCCTAACAAAAATGTCGATAAAGATTTTTAAAATGTATTATTACGCAGGATGACGTCATAAGATCAGCTCTACAAAATAGTAGGTACGCAAGGATTTTAAACTTGTAGTTATTGTTAATTCACGTATAATAATAAACCATTAAAACCTTTTGCCTTTTATTTCCATTATAGCAGTTTGATATTCTTAAAACAAGTTAATTTAATTTAACTGCCTATACATAAAGCATCATTGCATTAGGGAAGAAATCATTTACTATTTCACGTCATATTTAATTAGACTTTAATGTATTCAGTTTGAACTGTAATCTGGTTTCCGCAAACTGTAAGGCATAATTTCGGTTGATTGATTGAGATTGATCTGTTGATCGAGTGTGATTTGTTTGAGATTGATTAATTAATTGATTTGTTTGTGTGTGTGTGAGAAAGAGAGAGAGAGAGAGGAAGAAACAATATAGAGCAAGAGAGAGGTGTGCATTATCAGCTTCTATTATAGAAAATGTTCATTAGTCTATACATCACTAGATGGCTCCAAAATCAATGTTTACTCAAAGGGCCCGGGTGCAGACCCTGATACAAGTCTTGTCTTACAAGAACCTCCTTATTAGAATACATTTTTGTATGATGGGGCGAAGGCCTACAGCTGTAAGATTAAGTTAGAACCCTCATACAATTGCATCAAGGGGGCCATGATAGGGGCTAAGCTCTACACTTGTCTTATAAGGTTAGGTTCCCACACCATCTCCGGTCAGGGGGCGAAGGGTTGAGAACAAGTTGCGAAGCCCTACATGTGTCTTACGAGAACCTCCTTATTAGAAATACGTTTTCGCGTATAGGTAAAGTTCATCCAATAGCATATGACCATTTTAAAACAATATGATCGATAATTTTAATAATAATATCTTATTAATTATGCAATTTCCAACATTGTAAGCGTTTGCCTAACCTCCAGGGGCACTGCTCTTAATATAGCCAGAAGAACCTTAATTAGATGACGATCAAAAATAACCCTAAGACCAACTCCAAGTCCAGGTCCAGCACCAGCACCAAGACCTACATCTGCCTCTCACGTGAGCATGTTCAAAAAAGGCTCTAATTAGGGTTGACCCTCGTAAGGAAAGGGTGGAGAATACGTGTCCTATACGTGAGCTGTCATAAAATAGGGTGAAAAACACGTCCTACACGTGGGTGTGTAAAAAAAAATAGGGGTGAAAATACACGTCCTATACGTAAGCGAGTAAAAATAATTAGGGTTGAAAAGGACTTTTGAAAAGAAAGGGTTGAAAATACGGTCTCACACGTGGGTGTGTAAAAAATAGGGTTGAAAAGGGCCTCCCAAGGGAAACCATAAAAGGTAAAGGTGGAAAATATGGTCTCCCACGTGGGCGGTCTTGTGACGTCGAAATCCAAGATGGCTGCGACAAGTGCCCCACACCCCCGGGGCTTTTGTGACGTAAAAGTGAAAGTTCAGGTGCCCCGGTACTACTGATGATAAATACCTAGCAACAAAGGTAAGATATTAAGTAAATCTTTCACATAGTTATTTCATTACATTCTGTAATTTAAGGTTGCTTTAATAATGGGAGTAATGGGTGCATGCAGAAGTAATGAGTTGTATGAAATGAAAATAACCCATTTACAAGATCTTGGATCAGCTTTTTTGGTTAATGTGCCAAATACCAAGACAAAAATTTGCCGAAAATTTACTGTTACGGATAACTTTTACAAAATATGCAAGACATATATAAGTCTTCGAGCAAGTCGTGTAACCAGTGACACATTCTTTTTAAATTACCAAAATGGTAAATGTACAACTCAGAGAATTGGGATAAACAAATTTACAAAAATCGGAAAGGATATCGCTGCTTTCCTCAAATTACCGAATCCAGAACAATATTCTGGGCACAGTTTCAGCAGATCTTCTGCAACAATACTGGTTGACGCAGGCGGGGATATTACTGCTCTCAAAAGACACGGTTGATGGAAGTCCACCGCCGTAGCAGAAGGCTACATAGACGAATCCGTCAAAAATTAAACCGATACGGCCAACAAAATAGCATCTTCAATTCAACCAAAAGTAAACCAAACGAATCAAAAGTTTTAAGTCACCAAAACATTAGTTTTGATGTTAATTCTATCCCTGCGATTAACTTGACCAATTGTTCAAATATTACAATTATTAATAACTATAAATAAATAGCATCATCTTGTAAGATTAGATACGTGATATTTGTTAAGCTAAATACATAGATTTTTGTGTTAATTATTATGAGATATTATACGATTATTATAATTTTCGATAACTATGTACTGTGTATAAATGAAGAATAATGTATTGTATGAAATATTTGTTAGAATAAAATAGTGTTTCTAAAAATATGTATGTAATGTAACAAAATTTTCCAACAAAAAAAACTTCAACAAAAATATTTAGTAGTCGTGGATAAAGTATAGTATTCTACTCGCGTATAATGGCTATTATTCTCTCGGTGATTTAGGCCACTTGCCTGCGCTCGTGGCCGTAAACTTCACCTCGTGAATAATAGCCATCATTATATGCTCGTTGAATAATATACTATTATTGTAAGTATAAATTTTAAGATGTTAATTAATAAATGACATAAATTCTACTTAGTAATAAAAAAAGTAATTAGAATTCTGACATTTTAAAATTTATCATAACATAAAAATGCAAAAAAAATTTTCGAAAATTTTTGACCTAAGAGCAAAAAAAAATGTTTTCTAAAAATCATCTCAAATGCTCAGACATATGTCAAAACGTGTAAAAATGAAAAAAAAACTCGAAAATTTTTTACCAAAGAGCAACAATTCTTTTTTTCAAACATCGTTTTAGGTGACCAGATATGCCTTAACTTAACACGTCTAATATGACAAGGTAAAAAAACTTCGTACATTATACATCTTGAACCCGAGACGCCACGACATCAACCAAATGCTCTGCCACTGCGCTACCGGAGGAGTTCACGAGCAAACAAAAAACTTGGTAGATATATTCAATTCTAAGATAGTTCACTTAGTTGCCTACGTAAAGTTTTTTCATATCATTAAATTGCTAAATTGTTTTTTTCTAAATCATTTTATGAATATTTATTGTTTTACAGATGGGCTTCAAAATAAAGGATTTATATTTCCTTTTTCAAGTATTTAAATATATTTAGTGTAAGAATAAATTTTAAGATGTTAATTCCTTAATGACATAAATTCTACTTAGTAATAAAAAACGTGATTAGAATTCTGACATTTTAAAATTTATCATAACGCAAAAATGCAAAAAAAAATTGCGAAAGTTTTTGACCAAAGGGCCAAAAATTTTTTTTCAAAAATCATCTGAAATGGCTCAAAACGATTAAAAATAAAAAACAAAATTTTCGAAAATTTATGACCCAGGGGCCAAAAATTTTTTTTCCAAAAATCATCTCAAATGCTCAGAAATATCTCAAAACGTGTAAAAATGAAAAAAAAATGAAAGCACTACTTTCGTACTGTGAGGTAAAAAGTAAAAACCTCATTCCTCCATCATCCTTCAATCATTTTTTTTAATTGGTTACATAAAAGAACCCACCCGCTAATAAATTTGTAACAAAAGTGACTTCGATTTCTTTTATTAATGTTAAGGCAGGCGTTTATTTAGTTTAAAGTATTAATTAATTTGATTTATTTAATTCTAGTGTAAACTCGAGATATCGGTGCGAGTACTTTAATTTTTTTAAATCATATATTGTTTTTGAAACGACAACCACTTTTTTGTAATGATTTAGTTACTGATAAACGCTAACTTATTTTCTACCCATACGCTTCTGTTTTTTTCACAGCCCTTCCCTATCATCTGGGAATTCTTCTAACTTGGAGTTACGGCCTAATAAATGCAACAAGTTCGTGGCGCCTTTTAAAAATGGTCTACCCGTATGAGAACTAACTCCCACTCCACCGTGAGCAGCTGGATTGCCCTATGACCCCCTTTCACTTTTCTACCCTAACACTACTAAACATGCAATCGAAAGCTGACATAATAATCCTCTAGATATCAATTCAATCTAATAATGGAGCACGTTTACTAAATCACCTTTTTAAGTACTAAGCATTAAACAAGATACATGCAAAAACCTGTCTAAGCTCGTGATCTTCTTTCCTCGTTTTAGCAAATCTTGCGTATACCTGTACCGTTGCCTGGACCCGATTCTCGCTTCAAACAAAGAAAAGGTATTTGATACTATAAAATCTAGGCGAATGAACGACAAAAGCTTCTTGTAGTAAATGTAGATTACAGTTTACTACTCCAGGAGGAACAGCACTCACTAATATAAATATCGCACTTACGAATTTTTATAACTCTAATATTTTACAATGTTTTAGTGCACTCTAACATTGTAATAGACGTTATTAATAATTGTTTACGAATCACTTGCAGCATTAGCTTATGCTTTAAAGATTGACCCGCGTTAACTTTTGTACTGTTAATCACCGACTCTGCCTTTCCCGTCTTTGTTATAATCTCCTTTTCTGCGCACATGTAACATAATCTACATATAACTTAATACTTATAATATACAAATTATTTTTCATACCTTAACTTAACTTAACCTTCACGCCAGTTCCTTTCGGGGTAGGCAGAACAATCCCTACCTCCCTGGCTTCCGCAAAATTCATACATTCTCTCTGTCATGCTCTTCTATCTTTAAAATTCCTTATCTTTCTTTCCATCATCGTCTTTTCCTCGCCACACTCCGTCAATATGCATTCATTCTTTATCTTGTCCCTTCTCGTTTTACCACATGCACTTCTCAGGAATCTCATACCCATGTAATTTATTTTTCTTTCGTGCTTTTTTGACATACCCATTTCTCATTTCCATACAGTACTGATGGGACAAACACGCCATTATAGATTGCTCGTTTCGCAGTTAGGCTCATGCTTTCGTTTCTCATTATCGTCCACATACTTACAATCACTTTCCTTCCAGCATTGACCGTTTGTCCAATGTCGCTCTCCATTCTACCATCTGCATTAAACGTTCTACCCCGATATACCAGCTCGTCCACTTACTACACAATTTCATCTTGCAGAGTAAATACTCTACTCTCCTTTCTACCTTCCCGATAGATCATCACAATCTTAGTTTTGTTCATGTTTACCTTTAGGTCCATGCTCACACAGACTGTATCAAACTTGCTCAGAGCGGTTTGCAGCTCATCCGCACTGTCACTTAATAAGACTGTGTCATCTGCTTACAACAGAAGTGGTACATTTACGTCACCAACCATTACACCATCTGTATCGGTACATGCTTGTCTAACACATTTATCCATGTATACATTGAACAACCACGGTGACATCACACAGCCTTGTCGCACTCCTTACTCAATATTAAAGTATTCAGTCACACCTCCTCTCACCCTAACACATGCCCGACTACCGTTGTATACCGCCCTTATTCAATTTATTAGACCTTTATTTACGCCATACATAAATTTAGATCATAATCTACAATAGTGGTAAAATAATGAAATATCTTTTGAAAATCCTTTGAAAATTTATGTTTATATTTATTTTCTTATTCATTTATTCATTATACATTTTACAACATAATGAGTTACAATACTTTTAATGCAAGCACACATCAAAACGTAAAAATAATACTATGTTACAGTCACCCGTGAAAAGTGATTGTAGTGGTATTCGCTGTACCGTAATTAGCTACTAACATTACGACTTTGTCATTTAATTACACTCAGATGCGTTTATTTTATAGGTTTTCTTTAATTTGCATTAATAATAACAATAATTTTAATTTAAGAATATTTATTTTTGTACTACTAAAACAATGATGTCTTCTACTTTGTGTATTCAGTAATAATTCTCATATTTAATACGTTTGAAGAAAAATAAATTTTATGTAAAGTACAAACGTATTAATATGTATACATATCGTAAATGCAAATTATACTGACACAATGCACACGTAAATAGCCAAATTTACTTAGATACTAACCTATCAACCTATGGTAGCTTTTATAAATCATTACTATTGTTTAGATAGTTATGCTTCAACACAGCCACTAAATTTCCCGACGTATATCTTAGTCTGCATTTTATCATTTCCATCTTGGAAAGGAGTCACTCAAACGTCACTTGTGTAGAAGATAAGGTCTGAAAGGCGTGTCAGTGTGTAGGCGGAGGGGTTGCGTGCGCGTGTGTGCGTGCGCCCATGTGTGTCGGTAGCCACCATAACTTAAAAAATAAGTAGCAAATCTATTTACAAATAAAGGTACTTTATAGAAGGCTCTAAAGTTTTTTTGAATATCTCGAAAACTGTTAACTTTATTGGAAAAGGCCTTTATTAAGCATAATTATAAAGAAATTTTTTTGAGCCATAAAAATAAGAAAAAAGTATTTAAAATATCGTTTTTCTATGTCGGAAAAATTCTGATCCTATAACAAACATGACATGCACTTTTTAATGATAATTCAATTTTAGATTAATTTCTCTTATACAGTTTTAATATAAATCTAAATAAGTGTTAAAGTTAATTTAATACACTTATGTAAGAAGTCATGCCAAAACAAAACAAAAAAACCAACTAATAGTTGAGCTTTGATTTTCATATTTCAGATACGAAAATCAAATGTATATATTGATTAATATAACTTTAATAGAATTGGGTATTTTGCATTGATTTGAATGTCAAATCAAAGATTACGTATATTGTATTACATAAAGAGAGACGTGTTTAAAAAATACATAAATTTAGGCAGGTAAATTGTATGTAATATATGTATATTACTTTTTTACGATACAAAAATTTGCATACGTGTATATGTTTAATTGATTACATACGATTTATGCATTTAATGTAAGAGCAAATATGAATAAGTTAACACGTTCAGCGCCAAGCCCATGTGCAGAATACTACGAATTTGCGAAAGAAAAAATACTTGCTTATTTATATTTATAGGTGACCTTCTATTATAATTAATATTTCCCATAATTTTTTATTCGTACATAGGTTGTTATACATCGTTGAAAAGAGAAAAAAAATTACATTTAATTGTGTAAAAATACAATTTGGAAACCGCCATATTGAATTTTATTTTGACATCATTTTTAGGTGTGCCTTATCGAAGTAAGTAACTTTGATCTAAAAGTTTTTTTCATACCTTTTATAATTACGGAGATATTTGAGTTTTTAGAAATCAGCGTTTTTGTTTTTTTTTTAAATAATTTCGAAACTGTTCGGAATTTGAAATGTTTCTCAACGGAATCGAACTTGGCCCAAAAAGTGGCACAATATTACCAATTTAACCAAATCTCTATTTTTAATAATAAGAAAGATACCCGTACCATCCTGCTCTATTTGGGACACCCTGTATAATTGACCAAGAAATACAATTATCACATTCGAATACAATTATAAATGTCCTACCAAATTGAATGCAAATTGCACTGCATGTACATTTATTAAAGCCTATATATTTATTTAAATTATGTACAACTTCTATTACAAAGTAAAACCTGTAATATTTTAGATTTAGTTTTGACGTATGTCACGTAAGAATGCTTTACATTCATATTGTGATATAACATCAAATCTGTGATATCATGCGATGTGTATTTACATTTTTCTTATGGATAACTCATACATACAGCTTTTATAAGGCAGATATATACAGGGTGAGTCAGTTTCTTGTAGACAAACTTTAACAGGAGATAGAACACATGTTTCTAAAAAGAAAAGTTCCTATAAACATATGTCGTAGAAGGCTTCGTTTCCGAGATACAGGGTGTTGAATGTAATTTTTTTTTCTCAAATTTTCATTATAACTCATAAACGAATGCTTAGATTTTTTTCATGTTGGGGGGATAATGTCTATTAATTAAGGGACATAAAACAAGCGATAAGAATGTTTACAAACTTGCACAGTGGCGGAGTGGAGGGGGTGCTCAACCCCTTTCATAAACAGAACTTCTACGCCAATGACTATTTTTTAAAAAACTGTTATTTTGATTATCTACATACAGTTTAACAAAAATAACGTACCTTCTTCTGTTTCGAAATTCCTGTGAGTTTCCGAGTTATTTTGATTTTTAGTGTTTGATGTGGTACTAAGTTAAGTAATGTGCTTTATGTGAATAATTGAATATAAAGTTTTTAATAAAAAAGATATAATAAAACATTTAGAGCCATTTTAGTACCTAACGATCGTTTCTTTAAAATTTCAAATACATTTTCATTTATAAATAGGTAGGTTATCGGTTTTTTTTAGTATCCATTGTTATTATCCTCGTATAAAAAGAAATGCGTAATTATTATTGTTATGCGGTCAATACTTTCTGTATAATTATGTATGTATCAATTTCGCCATAAACATGTATGTAGTTTTTAAGTGATATTCTAATAAGTTATAGACCGCTGCTCACATGCTCTCATTAAAGAGTCGCCACTGTATCAAGCCATACTCAAATACAAGACTTTTGTAAATTGAAATCTGTTTAGTACACTAATTTTAACAATCCTTATTTATTATTGTAACAATACTTAATTAATAATTGTGAAATTAATAAGAATTCTTAGCAATAACGATTTATAAATAAATAACAATAACACTAGTATAATAAAATTAGACACTTTGTTCAAAATGTAAACCGTTCTTTTCAATACATATTTCACAGCGACGTACAATAGAACGTCTTAAGTTAACTAAATGATGCACCCTTATTTCATTGCAACAAAATATGATACTCTTTGAAAAACAAGTAAGTATTAAATTTTATATTCTGAAACGACAGTTTGACTTTTTACAAACACTTGCTTCATCTTGAATAATTTCACTGTCATTAATTATTGTTTTTAAGTTCAAAAAGTTATTTCATTTGATTTGCCAGCTTTTAATTAGTGTAACATGCCGTTTACATTTACAAATAGCGAACAAGCCGACATTCATTTTATTTATGGGTTCGCAAATGAGAATTCAAGGTACGCAGCTAGGGAGTATCGGAGAAGATTTCCAAATAGACGACAACCTCATCATTCCCTTTTTGTGAGTATCCATCGTCGATTTTTTAACCAGGGTTTGAAAAATGTAGTTATTGTTTAGCCAATTTCTTACATTTCTGCCATAATGAGCCGGACATCCATCAAGCTGAAACCAAGAATGTCCTCTTAAATTCAAAGGAATGTCTTCCCACATATTAACATGTTCTTCTTCTAACAATTGTAGGAAACTTTCTGAATTTACACGTTGTGGCAAGAAATAAGGTCCAAACACGTGGTTGCCGTAAATTACAATCGAGACATATGTACTAAATTCATGTTGAAAACTTCTTGGTCGAATGGCATGTGGGTTTTCATGTGCCCATATATGCAGATAAAGTTTACGATATCACGACGAGTAAAACAGGATTCATCAGTCCACAGTATGTTGGATAAGAAATCTCTATTATTTTGAATGGAGTTAAGAACCCACCTACAATAATTAAGTCTTCGTTCGGCGTCACCTGGACATAAACCATGAACAGGTTGAAAATGATATGGGCGTCTGTGATCCCGTTTTAAAACCCGGGAAACTTTACTTTGGGAAATACCAAGAGCAAGAGCAGTACGTCGAGTACTTGTCGTGGGGTTCCTATTAAATTCACGCAATATACCCTCTCCAATTCTATCTCGTCCACGGTTGTTCTGTCGGCCCCCATGTACATTTTTCAAACCCTGGTTAACAAATCGACGATGGATACTCACAAAAACGGAATGATGAGGTTGTCGTCTATTTGGAAATCTTCTCCGATACTCCCTAGCTGCGTACCTTGAATTCCCATTTGCGAACCCATACATAAAATGAATGTCGGCTTGTTCGCTATTTGTAAATGTAAACGGCATGTTACACTAATTAAAAGCTGACAAATCAAATGAAATAACTTTTTGAACTTAAAAACAATAATTAATAACAGTGAAATTATTCAAGATGAAGCAAGTGTTTGCAAAAAGTCAAACTGTCGTTTCAAAATATAAAATTTAATACTTACTTGTTTTCCAAAGAGTATCATATTTTGTTGCAATGAAATAAGGGTGCATCATTTAGTTAACTTAAGACGTTCTATTGTACGTCGCTGTGAAATGTGTATTGAAAAGAACGGTTTACATTTTGAGCAAAGTGTCTAATTTTATTATACTAGTGTTATTGTTATTTATTTATAAATCGTTATTGCTAAGAATTCTTATTAATTTCACAATTATTAATTAAGTATTGTTACAATAATAAATAAGGATTGTTAAAATTAGTGTACTAAACAGATTTCAATTTACAAAAGTCTTGTATTTGAGTATGGCTTGATACAGTGGCGGCTCTTTAATGAGAGCAAGTGAGCAGCGGTCTATAACTTATTAGAATCTCACTTAAAAACTACATACATGTTTATGGCGAAATTGATACATAATTATACAGAAAGTATTGACCGCATAACAATAATAATTACGCATTTCTTTTTATACGAGGATAATAACAATGGATACTAAAAAAACCGATAACCTACCTATTTATAAATGAAAATGTATTTGAAATTTTAAAGAAACGATCGTTAGGTACTAAAATGGCTCTAAATGTTTTATTATATCTTTTTTATTAAAAACTTTATATTCAATTATTCACATAAAGCACATTACTTAACTTAGTACCACATCAAACACTAAAAATCAAAATAACTCGGAAACGCACAGGAATTTTGAAACAGAAGAAGGTACGTTATTTTTGTTAAACTGTATGTAGATAATGAAAATAACAGTTTTTTAAAAAATAGTCATTGGCGTAGAAGTTCTGTTTATGAAAGGGGTTGAGCACCCCCTACACTCCGCCACTGTGTAAGTTTGTGAACATTCTTATCGCTTGTTTTATGCCCTTTAATTACAAGATATTATCTCCCCAACATGAACAAAATCTAAGCATTCGTTTATGAGTTATAATAAAAATTTGGGAAAAAAAAATTATATTCAACACCCGGTATCTCGGAAACGAAGCCTTCTACGAGATATGTTTATAGGAACTTTTCTTTTTAGAAACATGTGTTCTATCTCCTGTTAAAGTTTGTCTACAAAAAGCTGACTCACCCTGTATAAGCTATGTGCACAGTATTCTATACATTTACGTTTTCTTAGGTTGCCAGGTGGTCGGCATATTATTGTTGATCGAGATACTGAGAATCTCCTAGAACCCTTTATTATTATTATTATTATTATTATTGTTATTATGTAGTCTTCAATAGACATGCGGATATGATATTTACTAAACTTAAGCGAATCACTGGATGTATGTATGTATTACAGCAAAACGCAAACAAGGATATTATGGTGTTGGTATACAAGGCCTTGTTTGAATCGGTACTAAGGTATGGAATAAGAAATTGGGGATGTATTGAAACATATCATATTGGTAAAATCAATAAGTTACAGAATAAGGTATTACAAATGATAAGTCATAAAATGAACAAAAATATACTGTTAGAAGTAGCAAAAACTTTGACACCACAAGCCTTATATAAGTATTATAATATCATTGATCACTATGAGAACGATAAATATAAGCAGATTGTAAGTCACCAATATGGAACAAGATGTCAAAAATACATAGTTCCTAAATGTTATAATAAGTATGGTGAAAGAACATTAAAATGTACAATTCCAAAACTATTCAACGAAATTAATCTCATAGCGAATGCTAAAAACAAACATGTATTTATAAAAAAATTAAAAGAATATTTAAGAAATGATAATTAAAGTCATAGATTATTAGACAATTATACATTAACACAAACAAAAGGTATAAGATAATATTGTAAATATAAAATAAGATTGCACTAACCATCGAAGCGCCATTTATACACACCTACTATTTAAATGTTACAAATAATTATGTATATGCTCTAATCCGGAACCTACAGACAAGTCTTTGGACTTAGTAGGACCGATCACTGTATGTGTAGAATAAATAAATAAAAATAAATAAATAAATAAATTATTATTATTATTATTATTTTTTATTTTTTTTTTGTTGTGTCAACCTCTTGGGTTATTTGCCGATTTTTCTTTATTGCTAATTGCCTCATTTCTGTCTTATATCAGATTGTAAATATTTGCTAAATGTAAGAAACTTATGACCTGTGGTAATGTAGTTTTGTTTATTTGTAGTGCATTTTCTAAACTAAAATCGTAACCATGTCTATGTTTGATTGCTTGAGTGTTAGGGCACTCGTCGAATACATGCGCAAGTGTCATGGGTACGTTACATCTTTGGCAAGTTGGTTGTTCTTCGTTTTTCAGTAAGTCAGAATGTTGACTGCGTGTGGCCTATCCTTAACCTTGTCACCACCACGCTATCTCTTCTTCCCATTAGTATATATCTTTTCCTTGTCAATACATTAGGAAGGTGTTGCTTTAGTGCCCTATTTTCTTTTCACCAGCTGTCTTCCCATTTGTCCCAAATTTTCTATTTTATGTTTTTGATGTTTTTAATTTCGTTTCTGTTCGTAATATTTAGTATTTCGCACGTTTCTGAAATTTTTGTATATTAGAGCCCCTGGTGTGTTGTTATCGCTGTTTTTCCATATTAAAGGGTAATTTAAATGTTGTTGTATTGAATATATTTTGGAAGCGTATTTCACTAGTAACCATTGCCTTTGATATTTTAGTGGTAGTACCCTTGCTTCTGCGCAAGTAGTAGTGAGGCACTTGCGCCGCCATCTTGGATTTTGACGTCACAAGACCGCCCACGTGGGGGGCCGGTTTTTCCACCCTTATTTTTACTCGCTTACGTGTAGGACGTGTTTTTTCACCCCTATTTTTGCACATCCACGTGTGAGACCGCATTTTCAACCCTTTCTTTTCGGAGGCCCTTTTAACCCTAATTATTTTTACCCGCTTACGTGTAGGACGTGTTTTTCACCCTATTTTGTACATCCACGTGTGAGACCGCATTTTCAACCCTTATTTTTATATACCCTCGTGTGAGACCGGATTTTCCACCCTTATTTTTACACGCTTACGTATAGGACGTGTATTTTCACCCCTATTTTTACACATCCACGTGTGAGACCGTGTTTTCAACCCTAATTATTTTTACTCGCTTACATGAAGGGCTGTATTACCCTTATTTTTATGATTTCTTTTGGGATTAAACCTTATGGCTGTATTAAGGACCTTTTGACAGCTAGGACTTTTGCTAACGTGAGGACAGGGGTGGGGGCTGGTCTTGGCTTAGAACTGTATTTAGGGTTGGAGCTTAGGGTGGGGTTAATCTAGGGTTAATCTTAGGGTTATTTGGTGGTATTAAGGACCTTCTGGCTATATTAAGAACAGTGCCCCTGGAGGTTAGGCAAATGCACACGCATACAATGTTGGAAATTGCATAATTAATAAGATATTATTATTGAAATTATCGACCCTATTGCTTTTAAAATTGCCACATGCTAATGGATGATCTTTTACCTAAAATGTTGTATTTCTAATAAGGAAGTTCTTGTGCGACATGTGTAGGGCTTCGCAACTTGTTCTCAGGCCTTCGCCCCCCTGGCCCCTTTGAGTAAAAATTGATTTTAGTGCCATCTAGCGGCGTAAAGACTAATGAACATTTTCTATAACAGAAGTTGATAATGCACACCTCTCTCTCTTACTCTATCTTGTTTCTTCCTCCCCTCTCTCTCTTTCTCACACACACACACACACACACACACACACACACACACACACACACAATTCAATTAATTAATCAATCTCAAACAAAGCACGCTCGATCACCAGATCAATCTCAACCAACCAACCGAAATTATGTCGTACAGTTTTGCGGAAATCAGATTACAGCTGAAACTGAATACATTCAAGTTTAATTAAATATGACGTGAAATAATAAATAATTTCTACCCTAATGGAATGATGCTTTATGTATAGGTAGATCCTCTAAACAGCCACCACCTATACATTAGGAACATCATATCTGATTTATTTGCATGTTTAATTACATACACACAAAACTATTTCATTGTAACGTGTTCATTAACAGCTGTAAAACCCATTAAAAGTAATAATTACTTATATATAACAAGAGTTAAATTAAAATTAACACGTTTTTAAGAATATCAGGTTGATATAACGGAAATAAAAGGCAAAAGGTTTTAATGGTTTATTATTATATAGGTGAATTAACAATAACTATAAGTTTAAAACCGTGCGTACTTACTATTTTGTAGAGCTGATCTTATGACGTTATCCTATAAGCATGATAATACATTTTAAAAATCTTTATCGGCATTTTTGTTAGCAATATCAGGTAAAAAAACATAGATTAAAAATAATACGCTCACCTTTAGAAGTTTTTCCTTCAGCGCTGTCATATGCTAAACTGAATTTTTTATACAACGTACCTCACTAAAACACGCTTTTGTGAATGGCTGAATATAAAACACTCGATTACATACGGACATTAACTATTTAGAAAGTAATACAGAAAAACCTGAATTCGTATTTAATAATTATGTTGTACTTACAAAAAAAATTTACATTCAAAAACACAAATATTTTAAAAACGTCTAATACCACTAATGTTGCATCATAATAATAAAAACTCATTATACAGTGATTACATATTAAATACTTAAAAATATGTAACTTTATACTACATCTATTATTACATAGAGATGGGATTATTCTTAAATTTAATTGATTTCGATAGAGCTCTGGAAATACTACAACCGTTCGAAATCTCGCTTCTTCTCTCGATATCAAAAAAGCTATACTAGTGATACATTAAGTAAGCATAATATCGGATACAGCTACATTGCTAACGATTATTGATGTTTTTTTGCATGAGATTTTTTGAATGAGACAGCCTCGCAGGTATTTTTTAAGAAAAGCTATACACATCTCACGAGGGCAAACGAGATTTTTGAGATACAATCTCCTCATCACCTACACCTTGAACGATTATATTGTAACCTATAAAGCAAAGCTAATAACCCTAATAGTTTATCAGACATTATTACATGGACACGAGGTTAGCTCTAAATTAAATAGTTTCAACGCTGCTCTGGGAATGTTGTACACACTTAAAACCTTTAAGTCTGCTCGCCGAAGTTGTACCGTATTCACTTTCTTCAATTTTATCTGCACTCTGTTTCGAAGCTGTAGTACGTTTTCTAATACATAAACCGAATCTTCAATACTGTGATACGTGTAGCAGCAAAACACATTAGCTAGTTAGTTTCACCTCTATATTACTTTACATGCAAGCCTGATCTTATCATAAATAAATACATCTGTCAAAAAAAAGCTAATTAAACATAACTCCACTGCCAGGGTATAGCAAGCAACGCTTCCAATTATAGCTCTTAGTCAACACAATAGGGCCTACAACAACTACATACAAGCGACTAGCACTGCTTTAGCACGAGGATCAAACGAAAAAACACGCACGCACCCACGTAAGCACACACGTTCGCACGCACGCACGCACGCAAGCTCGCACGTACGCTCGCACGTACGCACGCACGTGGGAACGCTCGTACATACGCACGCACGCTCGCACGTACGCACGAACGTAAGCGCGCTCGCACGTACGCACGCTCACACGTACACGCGTTCGCACGCTCGTACGTACGCTCGCACGCACGCACGTATGCGCGCGCGCGCACACACACACACACACACACACACACACACAACACACACAACACACACGAGAGCGAAAACACGCTAAAGCGAAAACTTGTAAACTTGCAAACATGAATCAAGACGGTGGAGCACCGCTAGGAAAAAAAACAGGTTTATTAACAAAACCGAAGGAAAGCTTAACGTTTTGAAAATATATTATTATCATTATTATTATAAACAACAATACATCATTATTATTTAATAACATGCTTTATCGGTTTTTTTCTTCTTCTTGAACCGTGAGTCGTCCTCATCATCATCATCATCATGATTTTGAGATTTGCCCTTCCCCCCTACCTCATCGCTCTTCTTCTTTCTCTTCTGTGAACCCAGCTCAACCACGTCATCGCCTTCATCATTATCTTGAACGGTTATGTTGTAATAGTTTATTAACAAGTCAGTAAAATCTCTAATGTCCGCTGATGTTGGCTCATAAACAGGAGAATACAGTATAGTAATGCTCACTCGATGACAGTTACACTTTAAAGAGCGAAACACGCGAAGAGAACGCAGCTAGCCTTTGGTTTGTGCGCAAGTGCTCTCAATGTTCGTAGAATCGGACATCTTCGGGATTAGTATTGACTAACACTCTAACATAGCCCCTGGGATATGTTTATAAATCTAAACGCCTCTTTTATGGTCGAGTATTTTCTCCTAAGACGCCAGAACAGCTAGCCTTTGGTCTTGTGCGCAAGGTGCTCGTCAATGTTCGTAGAATCCGACATCTTCGGGATGTTAATGACCTAACCACACTCTAACATAGCCTGGATATGTTTATAAATCTAAACGTCTTTTATGGTCGAGGTATTTCTCCTAAGACGCCGTCAATACTTCAGACAAACCCGAAGATGTCCGATTCTACCCGAACATTGACGAGCACGCTTGCACAAGACCAAACTAGCTCGTTGGTCTTAGGAGAAAATACCTCGACCATAAAGAGGCGTTTAGATTTATAAACATGCCTCCAGGGGCTATGTTAGAGTGTGATTAGGTCAATACTCAGACAAACCCGAAGATGTCCGATTCTAGAACATTGACGACACGCTTGCGCACAAACAAAGGCTAGCTGCGTTCTGAGTCTTAGGAGAAAATACCTCGACCATAAAAGAGGCGTTTAGATTTATAAACATGCCTCCAGGGGCTATGTTAGAGTGTGATTAGGTCAATACTTCAGACAAACCCGAAGATGTCCGATTCTACCCGAACATTGACGAACACGCTTGCGCACAAGACTAAAGGCTAGCTGCGTTCTGACGTCTTAGGAGAAAATACCTCGACCATAAAAGAGGCGTTTAGATTTATAAACATATCCCAGGGGCTGTTAGAGTGTGGTTAGGTCAATACTTCACACATCCCCGAAGATGTCCGATTCTACCCGAACATTGACGAGCACGCTTGCGCACAAGACCAAAGGCTAGCTGCGTTCTGGAGTCTTAGGAGAAAATACCTCGACCATAAAAGAGGCGTTTAGATTTATAAACATGCCTCCAGGGGCTATGTTAGAGTGTGATTAGGTCAATACTTCAGACAAACCCGAAGATGTCCGATTCTACCCGAACATTGACGAGCACGCTTGCGCACAAAACTAAAGGCTAGCTGCGTTCTGGCGCCTTAGGAGAAAATACCTCGACCATAAAAGAGGCGTTTAGATTTATAAACATGCCTCCAGGGGCTATGTTAGAGTGTGATTAGGTCAATACTTCAGACAAACCCGAAGATGTCCGATTCTACCCGAACATTGACGAGCACGCTTGCGCACAAGACTAAAGGCTAGCTGCGTTCTGGCGTCTTAGGAGAAAATACCTCGACCATAAAAGAGGCGTTTAGATTTATAAACATGCCTCCAGGGGCTATGTTAGAGTGTGATTAGGTCAATACTTCAGACAAACCCGAAGATGTCCGATTCTACCCGAACATTGACGAGCACGCTTGCGCACAAGACTAAAGGCTAGCTGCGTTCTGGCGTCTTAGGAGAAAATACCTCGACCATAAAAGAGGCGTTTAGATTTATAAACATGCCTCCAGGGGCTATGTTAGAGTGTGATTAGGTCAATACTTCATACAAACCCGAAGATGTCCGATACTACCCGAACATTGACGAGCACGCTTGCGCACAAAACTAAAGGCTAGCTGCGTTCTGGCGTCTTAGGAGAAAATACCTCGACCATAAAAGAGGCGTTTAGATTTATAAACATGCCTCCAGGGGCTATGTTAGAGTGTGATTAGGTCAATACTTCAGACAAACCCGAAGATGTCCGATTCTACCCGAACATTGACGAGCACGCTTGCGCACAAGACTAAAGGCTAGCTGCGTTCTGGCGTCTTAGGAGAAAATACCTCGACCATAAAAGAGGCGTTTAGATTTATAAACATGCCTCCAGGGGCTATGTTAGAGTGTGATTAGGTCAATACTTCAGACAAACCCGAAGATGTCCGATTCTACCCGAACATTGACGAGCACGCTTGCGCACAAGACTAAAGGCTAGCTGCGTTCTGGCGTCTTAGGAGAAAATACCTCGACCATAAAAGAGGCGTTTAGATTTATAAACATGCCTCCAGGGGCTATGTTAGAGTGTGATTAGGTCAATACTTCAGACAAACCCGAAGATGTCCGATTCTACCCGAACATTGACGAGCACGCTTGCGCACAAGACTAAAGGCTAGCTGCGTTCTGGCGTCTTAGGAGAAAATACCTCGACCATAAAAGAGGCGTTTAGATTTATAAACATGCCTCCAGGGGCTATGTTAGAGTGTGATTAGGTCAATACTTCAGACAAACCCGAAGATGTCCGATTCTACCCGAACATTGACGAGCACGCTTGCGCACAAGACTAAAGGCTAGCTGCGTTCTGGCGTCTTAGGAGAAAATACCTCGACCATAAAAGAGGCGTTTAGATTTATAAACATGCCTCCAGGGGCTATGTTAGAGTGTGATTAGGTCAATACTTCAGACAAACCCGAAGATGTCCGATTCTACCCGAACATTGACGAGCACGCTTGCGCACAAACTAAAGGCTAGCTGCGTTCTGCGTCTTAGGAGCAAAATACCTCGACCATAAAAGAGGCGTTTAGATTTATAAACATGCCTCCAGGGGCTATGTTAGAGTGTGATTAGGTCAATACTTCAGACAAACCCGAAGATGTCCGATTCTACCGAACATTGACGAGCACGCTTGCGCACAAAACTAAAGGCTAGCTGCGTTCTGGCGTCTTAAGAAAATACCTCGACCATAAAAGAGGCGTTTAGATTTATAAACATGCCTCCAGGGCTATGTTAGAGTGTGATTAGGTCAATACTTCAGACAAACCCGAAGATGTCCGATTCTACGAACATTGACGAGCACGCTTGCACAAAGACTAAAGGCTAGCTGCGTTCTGGTGTCTTAGGAGAAAACACCTCGACCATAAAGAGGCGTTTAGATTTATAAACATGCCTCCAGGGGCTATGTTAGAGTGTGATTAGGTCAATACTTCAGACAAACCCGAAGATGTCCGATTCTACCCGAACATTGACGAGCACGCTTGCGCACAAGACTAAAGGCTAGCTGCGTTCTGGCGTCTTAGGAGAAAATACCTCGACCATAAAAGAGGCGTTTAGATTTATAAACATGCCTCCAGGGGCTATGTTAGAGTGTGGTTAGGTCAATACTTCAGACAAACCCGAAGATGTCCGATTCTACCCGAACATTGACGAGCACGCTTGCGCACAAAACCAAAGGCTAGCTGCGTTCTCGTTTCTCGTGTGTTTCGCTCTTTAAAGTGTAACTGTCATCGAGTGAGCATTACTATAATGTATTCTCCTGTTTATGAGCCAACATCAGCGGACATTAGAGATTTTACTGACTTGTTAATAAACTATTACAACATAACCGTTCAAGATAATGATGAAGGCGATGACGTGGTTGAGCTGGTTGTATCTCACATCCAAGATGATGGTTCACAGAAGAGAAAGAAGAGCGATGAGGTAGGGGGGAAGGGCAAATCTCAAAATCATGATGATGATGATGATGAGGACGACTCACGGTTCAAGAAGAAGAAAAAAACCGATAAAGCATGTTATTAAATAATAATGATGTATTGTTGTTTATAATAATAATGATAATAATATATTTTCAAAACGTTAAGCTTTCCTTCGGTTTTGTTAATAAACCTGTTTTTTTTCCTAGCGGTGCTCCACCGTCTTGATTCATGTTTGCAAGTTTACAAGTTTTTCGCTTTAGCGTGTTTTCGCTCTCTCGTGTGTGTGTGTGTGTGTGTGTGTGTGTGTGTGTGTGTGTGCGCGCGCATACGTGCGTGCGTGCGAGCGTACGTACGGGCGTGCGAACGCGCGTACGTGTGAGCGTGCGTACGTGCGAACGCGAGTACGTTCGTGCGTACGTGCGAGCGTACGTGCGAGCTTGCGTGCGTGCGTGCGTGCGAACGTGTGTGCTTACGTGGGTGCGTGCGTGTTTTTTCGTTTGATCCTCGTGCTAAAGCAGTGCTAGTCGCTTGTATGTAGTTGTTGTAGGCCCTATTGTGTTGACTAAGAGCTATAATTGGAAGCGTTGCTTGCTATACCCTGGCAGTGGAGTTATGTTTAATTAGCTTTTTTTTGACAGATGTATTTATTTATGATAAGATCAGGCTTGCATGTAAAGTAATATAGAGGTGAAACTAACTAGCTAATGTGTTTTGCTGCTACACGTATCACAGTATTGAAGATTCGGTTTATGTATTAGAAAAACGTACTACAGCTTCGAAACAGAGTGCAGATAAAAATTGAAGAAAGTGAATACGGTACAACTTCGGCGAGCAGACTTAAAGGTTTTAAGTGTGTACAGCATTCCCAGAGCAGCGTTGAAACTATTTAATTTAGAGCTAACCTCGTGTCCATGTAATAATGTCTGATAAACTATTAAGGTTATTAGCTTTGCTTTATAGGTTACAATATAATCGTTCAAGGTGTAGGTGATGAGGAGATTGTATCTCAAAAATCTCGTTTGCCCTCGTGAGATGTGTATAGCTTTTCTTAAAAAATACCTGCGAGGCTGTCTCATTCAAAAATCTCATGCAAAAACATCAATAATCGTTAGCAATGTAGCTGTATCCGATATTATGCTTACTTAATGTATCACTAGTATAGCTTTTTTGATATCGAGAGAAGAAGCGAGATTTCGAACGGTTGTAGTATTTCCAGAGCTCTATCGAAATCAATTAAATTTAAGAATAATCCCATCTCTATGTAATAATAGATGTAGTATAAAGTTACATATTTTTAAGTATTTAATATGTAATCACTGTATAATGAGTTTTTATTATTATGATGCAACATTAGTGGTATTAGACGTTTTTAAAATATTTGTGTTTTTGAATGTAAATTTTTTTGTAAGTACAACATAATTATTAAATACGAATTCAGGTTTTTCTGTATTACTTTCTAAATAGTTAATGTCCGTATGTAATCGAGTGTTTTATATTCAGCCATTCACAAAAGCGTGTTTTAGTGAGGTACGTTGTATAAAAAATTCAGTTTAGCATATGACAGCGCTGAAGGAAAAACTTCTAAAGGTGAGCGTATTATTTTTAATCTATGTTTTTTTACCTGATATTGCTAACAAAAATGCCGATAAAGATTTTTAAAATGTATTATCATGCTTATAGGATAACGTCATAAGATCCGCTCTACAAAAATAGTAAGTACGCACGGTTTTTAAACTTATAGTTATTGTTAATTCACCTATATAATAATAAACCATTAAAACCTTTTGCCTTTTATTTCCGTTATATCAACCTGATATTCTTAAAAACGTGTTAATTTTAATTTAACTCTATGTTATATATAAGTAATTATTACTTTTAATGGGTTTTACAGCTGTTAATGAACACGTTACAATGAAATAGTTTTGTGTGTATGTAATTAAACATGCAAATAAATCAGATATGATGTTCCTAATGTATAGGTGGTGGCTGTTTAGAGGATCTACCTATACATAAAGCATCATTCCATTAGGGTAGAAATTATTTATTATTTCACGTCATATTTAATTAAACTTGAATGTATTCAGTTTCAGCTGTAATCTGATTTCCGCAAAACTGTACGACATAATTTCGGTTGGTTGGTTGAGATTGATCTGGTGATCGAGCGTGCTTTGTTTGAGATTGATTAATTAATTGAATTGTTTGTGTGTGTGTGTGTGTGTGTGTGTGTGTGTGTGTGTGTGTGTGAGTGTGGTGTGTGTGTGTGTGTGTGTGTGAAAGAGAGGGGAGGAAGAAACAAGATAGAGTAAGAGAGAGGTGTGCATTATCAGCTTCTGTTATAGAAAATGTTCATTAGTCTTTACGCCGCTAGATGGCACTAAAATCAATTTTTACTCAAAGGGGCAGGGGGGCGAAGGCCTGAGAACAAGTTGCGAAGCCCTACACGTGTCGCACAAGAACCTACTTATTAGAAATACAACATTTTAGGTAAAAGATCATCCATTAGCATGTGGCAATTTTAAAAGCAATAGGTTCGATAATTTCAATAATAATATCTTATTAATTATGCAATTTCCAACATTGTATGCGTGTGCATTTGCCTAACCTCCAGGGGCACTGTTCTTAATATAGCCCGAAGGTCCTTAATACCACCAAATAACCCTAAGATTAACCCTAGACCAACCCCACCCTAAGCTCCAACCCTAAATACAGTTCTAAGCCAAGACCAGCCCCCACCCCTCTCCTCACGTTAGCAAAAGTCCTAGCTGTCAAAAGGTCCTTAATACAGCCATAAGGTTTAATCCCAAAAGAAATCATAAAAATAAGGGTAATACGGTCCTTCATGTAAGCGAGTAAAAATAATTAGGGTTGAAAACACGGTCTCACACGTGGATGTGTAAAAATAGGGGTGAAAATACACGTCCTATACGTAAGCGTGTAAAAATAAAGGTGGAAAATCCGGTCTCACACGAGGTATATAAAATAAGGGTTGAAAATGCGGTCTCACACGTGGATGTACAAAATAGGGTGAAAAACACGTCCTACACGTAAGCGGGTAAAAAATAATTAGGGTTAAAAAGGGCCTCCGAAAAGAAAGGGTTGAAAATGCGGTCTCACACGTGGATGTGCAAAAATAGGGGTGAAAAAACACGTCCTACACGTAAGCGAGTAAAAATAAGGGTGGAAAAACCGGCCCCCCACGTGGGCGGTCTTGTGACGTCAAAACCCAAGATGGCGGCGCAAGTGCCTCTCTACTACTTGCGCATAAATTATTTGCTGGGCTGGTTTGGAAGGCTCCCATGGCATATCTGAGGCAAATGTTTTGAATGCTGTCGAGCTTTTTTAATCGTGAGTCGCATGCTGACATGTAAGCAATGCATCCGTAGTCTAAGCAGATTTTCAATGTGGCTGGACCAGAGAAAAGCATTATCTAATGTCATATCTAAGAAATTCCACCTTTGAACGTTTCTAATTTGTTGGCCTTTCAGGAATAAGTTCGGTTGATAATGTGGTTTCCTTAGCTTACAAAAATGTAAGCATACTGTTTTGGTGGTTAACAGTTTAAAACCTACCCTTGCGGCTTGCGCTGCTATTGCATTAACTGACGTCTGCATAATAGTATTATGCGGGGCTCGCATCTTGCTGGACACACACACACACACACACACACACACACATATATATATATATATATATATATATATATATATATATATATATATATATATATATATATATATATATATAGCTACATCATCGACATAAATGTATCTCCCTATAGACCTATCCAGATTCTTCGTTATGTCATTTAGCGCTATATTGAATAAGGTAACGCTTATTGGTGACCCTTGCGGGATACCATTATCCAAAGTATGCGTTGTTGATAACTCATTTCCTATTCACACCCTAAAATATTTATCGTTTAGGAACGTTTTTATAAATTTACCCATGTTTCCCCTGATTCCCCACTCATATATTTTTGAAATTACCGCGTATCTCCATACCATGTCATAGGCCTTTTCTATATCAAAGAACACTGCCATAGTGTGCTGCCTTTTCATAAAACTCTCTTTTATTGTTGTGTTGATCCTTACCAAATTGTCATATGTCGAGTAGCTTTTACGAAAACCTGTCTGATATTTATTTATCCAGTTGTTTTCTTCGATTAATTCTACTAGCCTTCTGTTGATTATTTTTTCCAGCGTCTCTCCCAGACAACACGTTAAAGGTATAGGTCTGTAACTTTCTGGATTCAACGCGTCTTTATTTTGTTTGAAAATGGGAACCACGATAGATAGTTTTCTTAAAACTGGACAGTATCCCTCGTTCCAGATTTTGTTAAAAATGAAAAGCAAGTCTTCTTCCATTTCCGGCGATAGGTTTTTAATTATTGAATTTGGAATATTGTCTATTCCGCCTGCCGAGTCTTTCATTTCTCTTATTTGTAGTTTTAGCTTACTCATTGTCATAGGCTTGTTATATCCATTTTCTTGCTCCTCTCCAAAATCTAAAGAAATCTGTGTTGTAGTTGCTTGTACTGCTCACCTTTTGTTCGTAATCTGCGAAGCATTCGGATACTAGCGAAGGGTTTGATACCAAATGTCGGTTCTTAATTAACTTGGGTTGCGCTAATGCTTTTTCTTTTTTCCGATATAGCACTTATCCTTCTCCACATTTCGGTTGTTGTTTTACTTCCTATATCACTCACGCACTTTTGCCACGATGTTTTTTGTGCCTTTAGAATTTGGAGACGTGCAAATTCTCTAAGTCTTTTAAAGTTAATTAGGTTGTCTTCGGTTGGATTAACGGAGAATGTCTTCAACGCTTTTTTTCTTTTGTGTATAGCCTTCGCGATATCTGAGTTCCACCAGGCAACTGGTAATCTGTTCGTCATGTTTCTGGATTTTGGTATAGTACTTTGAGCCGCTTGGATGATAGATTTGTTAAAATTCTGTACTAAAGTATCTATATCTTGATGCCGATTAATGGGTGTTAGTTTCTCTCTAAATTATTTCCATTTCGCTTTTTGGAAGCACCATTTATCGAGACATGCGACCGGTTGTTGTTGTTGTGGTATCCCAATTAGGATTGGGAAATGGTCGCTTTCGTGTAGATCTTTCACTACTTCCTCTGTAAAGTGAGGTGCTATTTGGGGAGTACAAATAGTGAGGTCTATAGCAGTAAACGAATTTGATTTTCAGTTGAAAAAGGTCGGCTTGCCGTCGTTTAGCAGCATTAAATCATTATGGTCTAAAACTGTTTCAACTAACTTCCCCATTCTATCGTATTTCGTTGATCCCCATAACGGACTATGTGAATTGAAATCTCCCAATAGCAAATACGGTTTTGAGAGTTGGGAGATTAGACCTTCTATATGTTGCACGGTCCATTTGGCATCGGGAAGATACAAATTACAAATTGTTAGCTTTATTGGATATGTAATCAATGTCGCTACCGCTTGTAATTTGGTGTTTAGCTTTATTTTTTTGTACACACATTCATAGTGTAATAAAATAGCCACTTCCCCCTTAGTTCGTTTTTGGTGTAGTGCACCTTGTCGTAGTAAGTTATAACTACGAATTTCAAAATGTTCGTGTCTTTTAAAATGTGTTTCTTGTAAACAGATCACCCAGGGCTGGTATTCATTTATTATAACTTTTAACTCACTAGAACTCTTTCGACAACCATTACAATTCCATTGGAATATTTTCCCCTTGGAATTAGTTATTTAAGTATCAATAAATAAATAAATAATAAATAAATAAATGAATGAATAAATAAATAATTAAATACAGATAGTATTAACTAAAAGACAATGGACATGTTAATAAACGAGTAAGACAAACAAAAGTAATATCACAGGTACGTATTGATGCAGTACGCTTGCTATAACAGATTTATTATCACATCGTCACATCCTCAGTAGAGGATTGACTGCTTTCACGAGCCTTACGCGGCTTCCCCAGTGACCAACCTTTCTTTTTCTTTTCTTTTCGTTGGAAAGGATGTATAAACTCGGGTTTTTCTGTGTCATCGTGTATACTTGGTGAAGTAGATAGATCCCTCTTTTTGATGATGTACACGGTTGAGATTCTACAGGTGTATTATTTGTGTTTAGAAGTACATCTGCTCGTTCCGGAATATACGATTTTATTACTTCCCTTACAGTTTCTGTTATCATAAGTTTAATTTCCGGAATAATTTCTCTTGCGATTTTCCGAGTTTGAGTATCCGTGTTTGCCGCTACCGTAGCGTAGGATTTGTTTGTAGATACTGGTGACAATTTTAGCTCCTCTTTTGCTTCGAAATACGACATTTTCTTTGTAACTTTTATTTCTTGTATAGCCATTTCGTGTTGATATTTTGGAGAATTCCTGTATCGGTCCAAATGAGGTCCACCACAGTTCACGCATTTTAACGGTTCTTCACACGGAGTACCGTCGTGATGGTTTTTCCGCACGCGCATATTTTTTCGTTTACACACGACATTGAAGTGTGTCCAAACTTCTGACATCTAAAACAACGGACAGGAGGTGGTACGTAAGGTCGTACCCGCAAGGGATAAATGGCTCCTACTATCTTTTGAGTGAGTGTTGGTTGATCGAACGTTAAGACGAGTTCTCCATTACGCCTTGTTTTAATTCTTCTCACCTCTATGACCTTTTCGGTTTTTAAACCATCCAAAATTTTTTCCTGACTACTGTTGAGAAGGTCTGGGCAGTACACTACACCCTTTGAATAATTTAAGCTTTGATGTGCTGTAACAGTTACTTCCATATCAGCTAAACGTTTCATTGATAGTAACCTTTAAGACTGTTGATTTGAGACAGTTTCTATTAACAGACCTTCTTTAACTTTCTTTATATTTTTGGTTTTCCCCGCAATTCCAAACGTAGATAAGAAATAGCGATACTTTAAAAAAATCACCTTCAATTCTTTTCACAAGAAGGAACCGAGGTAAGTCTACCGCCTTTTCCTTGCTTGTAGCAGAGACGTCCGTGAGTGGAGTCTTACTGGCTGGTTTTGTAGGTGGACCATCCCGCACCTCCATATTTAGAGAGTTGGCACTCTGTGAATTTTTATTATGATCGCTCATGTTGTTCCCACGAGTAGGGCAAAAATATACTGTCACCTGAAGCAGCGCTCCCTTACCCCAGTAAGCCTAATCACCTTTGAAGGTCGCCAGGTATCCAAAGGACATCGTTAACGATTGACTTTCACACAATCATTCATCCCTCGGCACGATAGATTTTTTGGTAATGCTGTATGCTCAGCACGAATAACAAAAAACAGGACAAAGAAATATGTAGGGCTTAACCACACAAACAGTTTAAAAGTGGAAAATTACACAAAAAACGAGGACCAACGAACTGCGATAGCTTAGCTTCACCACTGCTGGCAAAAGTGGCTACTGAGTCCCTCCACCACGACAAGGTGTATCCCTTGGGGAGTATTATTATTATTATTGTTATTTTTTTGGGGCATCGACTGCAAGGTCATTAGCCTTTACATTTTTGGTTCAAAGTTCAAACAATAACTTGCAATCTTTCAAGAAGCTTATAATATTCTTAACACTTTCCAAGTCGTTACTTAAGGAGGATTTTAATTGTGTGTTTAATTTATGTTTGTGTCTTAGTTCTCTGTATTTCTTGCAGTCGCTTAGAATATGTGACACTGTTAGTAATGTTGAACAGACCTCACAGTATGGTTTGGGATTGTCTAGAAGAAGAAAGGATGGTGTCAAGTTTGTGTGCCCAATACGCAGCCGGGTTAATGCGACCTGTTCCCTTCTATTTAATTGAAGGGGGATGATTTTATTGTTATCCTTTATTTTAGAGTAAAATGATTCGTTTCTCTTCCAAGCCGAAACCCATTTCGTGATAACATTTTTGGTTGTGAACTGTAAGATCTTTGTTCTGACAGTACTAATGTCGATCGTGGTCGCACGCGGTGTGTTTTTTGCCGCAATGTCCACTAATTCGTTTCTTTTTATACCGAAGTGTGCCGGGGACCATATAAAACATCTTTTTGTTTAGGGAGATTTTTATATAGTCTAAAACTGCTAATATCGTTTGTACTATCGAATTTTCACAAAAAGTGTCTTTTATGCCTATTAGTGCGCTTTGGGAGTCAACACAGTTTATAAATTTTGTAGGTTGTGATAGAGAACAGTACCAGAGAGCTTGAAAGCTTGCGTACAATTCAGCAGTGTAAATGGTGGCGTATTTTGACAGTGTCCAGCTGTGGCTTTCTTCTAACAGATGTACAGCGCTTCCTACTCGTTGGCCAGTTTTGGACCCATCTGTATATATATTTACGTGGTTTGGCTCGTTATGTAATATTGTGAAGAAGGTCGCTCTGAGATATTTAGGTGGCCGACAGGTTGTTCAACTACCCTCGGTGGTAGTTCGTTAAAGCTTTGTGTGAAAGTGTGAGGTAGCGTTTCGTCACAGATTTGAATAATACTTTCGTGTAACCGTATGCCTGCGGGGTGCATAATTGTTCTTCGAGATTCGTACATGTTTTCAAATAGCATTTTATTGTTAGGATGGTTAGGTAGAGCTTTAATTTTTATTCCATAATTGAAAGTATTTTTGACGAAATGTTGGTGAAGTGGTAATAGTCCCGTTTCGCTACATATGTCGCCTAGAGGACTAGTCCGAAAAGCTCGTGAGCACAAACGCAGTCCTTGACAGTGAACCCTGTTCAGTTTGTTGATCCACGTTTCCCTGGCTCCCGAGAAAATTACAGAACCGTAGTTTATTTTAGCAAGGACAGTTCCATTATAAAGTCTGAGTAAGATCTTCTTATCTGCACCCCATGATATGTGGCTGACACAACGGGGTATGTTCAGTGATTTCTTACATTTTAATGTGAGATCGTCTATACGATGTTTCCAGTAAAGTTTGGGTTCTAGGACCATACCGAGGAATCTAATTTTCCGTTTTATTTCGATGGTATGGCCATTTATATGAAGATGAGGGTGTTCATGTCTGTTTCGTTGACAGTAAAAATGCATAGCTTGAGTTTTGGTGGAAGAAAAGCTGTAACCGATATTTTGGGCGACGTTCGTTAAGTTGACTGCAAATTTTCTGTTATGTTGCTTATTATCGGCCCGGAAGTGTAGATGACAAGGTCGTCCACAAACATACTTTTTCCAAAAGATAGATCAATTGAGTTTAAAAGTGAGTCAACAGCGATTGCGAATAAGGTCGCGCTAAGAGTGGAACCCTATGGTACTCCGTTCTTTTGATTTCGTTCCGTTGAAAGTAAGTTTTCAACGCGTACTTTAAACGTCCTTTCCTTCAAAAAAACTGGCAATAAAAATTGGTAGGTTGCCTTCAAGTCCCAGATCGACTAGCCTCTGCAGTATTCCATGCGGTTTTGTAAGGTCAAACGCCTTCTTTATATCAAAGAAAACTGCAATTAGGTGTTCTCTTTTTGCAAAACTGTTTAGTATAGCGTATTCGAGTTGAACTAGGTTGTCTGTTGTAGACCTATGTCTCCTTGATCCCATTTGAAAGTCAGAAAGAAACTCGTGTTTTTCTAAGAACCAGGCTAAGCGTGTATTTACTATCTTTCCGAGAAGCTTACTGAGGCAGCAGCTTGGTCTATAGTTCTCTGGTTCTGTAGGATCTTTTCCGTGTTTTAGGACGGGGATAATAATTGACTTTCTCAAAATAGTTTGTATTTAAGAGAACTAGGTTTTGTTGTTCAATCAAATCCTCTATTATACGGCCATGTGTATCGTTTCTTTGACAGCCCCACATCCTATTGTGTGAGTTGAAATCACCTACAAGTAAGTAGGGATATGGTAGTTGCTGGATTAAGTGCAGTATATCGTTAATATTCCAAGAAAAATCAGGTAAGTATATACTGCATATATTTAATTTAAGAGGGCTCATAATAGAAATGGCTGTTGCTTGTAGGTCTGTGTTGATCGGGAGAAAAAGGTGTGGGTACTGCTACAATTCGTCAATGGGGGTAGCCGGGCTAAGTTGGCGTTTTAAACTGGAAGGTTCACATTCAACTACCTCCATTTCGTCTGACGAGGACCTGTCTTGTTCGGATACAGTGATCGATAATACGGAAGGTTTCGGTGTCGACGATGACTGTTGCAGTGGTAAAAATGTGTCTGTAGGTTGTACAAATTTGATGGGTCCTTTGTGAACAACTTTCGTTGGTAAATGTTTCTTTATACCATTTTTAATCATTTTCTCCATAGCCGGCAAAAGTGTACTAATTACTTCATTGGCTATATCTGAGTTTGACTTTAATGCTACATTTGCATAGGTCTTTTTGGTTAGCACTGGGGACAATTTTAGCTCTTCCTTAGCCTCAAAATACGATAGTCTTTGGGTGGTTTTTATCTCTTGAATAGCCATTTCTTCTTTATACTTTGGACGATCACGAGATTTGCGTAGGTGCCCCTCTCCGCAGTTTATGCAGGTTATATTAGAACATTCGCCATCATGAACTAAATTACCACAGACGTACCTAGATTCATTTTTACAATTAGTAGCCGAGTGTACAAATCTTTGACATTTCATGCATCTTATAGGATTTGGTATGTATATTCTAACTGGTAAAATTTCTCCCATTATGCGCTGGGGTAGAGTTGGAGAGGTAAAGGTAAGGATATGATTTGGTGTGTCAATCATGGTACCGTTTCTTCTTGTCTGGATTCTACGAACGTCTATGACCTTCTCACATTTTAGTTCTTCTAGGATCTCACTGACAGAACAGTTCAAGGAATCTCTACAATACACTATTCCTCTGCTTTCATTAAGCGAATCATGCGGTGTATTTTCTACGTTTACGTCACAAAGTCGCGTGGTGTTTAATAGTTTTTGAGACTGTAGGTTACTTACCGTCTCTATTAACAGACCGTTTCTTATTTTTTTAACGGATTTTGTTTATCCCGCAACTCCTTATATACTTCTCGCTATTAAAAATGATGAGACCTTATTAAAATCTCCTACCAGGTTTTTTACGAGAAGAAATCGGGGTAGATCCTCCTTTTCCTTGCTCGTTAGGTTGGGTTTATTACGCGATTCCCTCGCGACTGGTTGAAAGGCCAGCACCTCTATAGGTTTAGTTTTTTGGCTCATAGACATCCTACCAGTTGGGAACAAATACAAGTCCGCCGCGGTAGTGGTCCGTTACCACAGCAAGGCAAAGTACTGTCAGGGGCTGCCAGGTACCCGACAGACACTGTTCGCGACCAACTAACGTATGGCACGGTACGTATTACACCTTGGATTACGCCTTTGTTAACGGGGGTAGGTCCCCTAGACATAAAACAAATGACTTAGGACTGAGATTATTATTATATTATTATTATTATTATTATTATTATTATTATTATTATTATTATTATTATTATTATTATTTTTTTTTTTTTTTTTTTGGCATAACTGCTACGGTCATTTGACATTTCATCAGGTTTTAATTTTATACTTTACTGATTAGTCCAGTTTTCTTTAAAAAGTCTAGTAGTAGATTTACGTGCTCGTTATCATCCCTAAATGTCTCTTCCATTGTACTCTTGAGCCCTAGTTTTTTCTTAACATCTTCATATTTTTTACATTCTAATAGTATATGTTTTACTGTTAAATCTTGGTTGCATATCTCGCATATGATTTGTCTTCTCCTACTTAGTAAATGTGAGTGAGTCAGATTGGTGTGACCTATTCGAATTCTCGTTAGTGTAACTTCTAGTTGTTTTGTATTTTGAGTATCTATTTTCCAGGGTTGTACGTATCTCTTAATTTTTTGTAATTGTGTATTTGTTTCGTTCCATTCTTGTTGCCACATATTTTGCGTGCTGCTTTTAATCTGTCTTTTTATTTTTTCTAATTTCATTGGTGTTTCTTGCGTATTCTCAATTTCTGTGAAAACTGACTCTAATTTGTATCTTTTAATAATTTCTTCTGCTCTTACCAGAGCTGGTCTTATTATTGTTGGTTTTCGGTATAGTTTTGTATGTTTGGTTACTGATAATGTCATGATTTATATGTTGTTCTAAGACATTAATTTTAGAATAGTATGTAAGGAGCAATTGTCGGCAGCGGATGTGTAGCAGAGGAATACCTGCGTCAACGAATATGGCTGTATGTGGACTGGTTCGGTATGCCCCTGTGGCCAGTCTTACTCCATACGCATGTATTCTATTCAACACTCTTAATGTGGATGGTCTTGCTGAAGAGTAGATTATGCAGCTATAGTCTATTATAGATAGTACGAAAGATTTATACAGCATAAGTAACTGTTTTTTTGACGAACCCCAGTTACGATTACAGAGACTTCGAATCACATTTAATCGTTTATTGCACGAGTCTACCAATTGTCGGATATGTTCTTTAAAGTACATCTTGTCGTCAAATGTAACTCCCAGTACTTTTAAATTTGAGGTAATTGGTATTGGTACGCCGTTAATGTGTAGGTTTGGGTATCTATGTGGTGTCCTTAAACGACAGAAGTGAATAGCTTTTGTTTTTTGTTTAGAGAACGTGAAACCTTTTTCTCCAGCATATTGAGTTACTTTGTCTATTGTTGTCTGCAATGTAGTTTCAATTTGGTCGATGCAGTTTTCTTGAAATACTATTATTAGGTCATCAGCGTATAGACATTTTTTTACAGGTTCCTTAATCGAAGAAAGTAATCGGTTAATTCCTATTAGAAATAGCGTTACGCTCAAGACCGAGCCTTGAGGAATACCGTTTTCCAAAACATGGGTTTTTGATAACGTGCTGCCTATCCTAACTTTAAATTGCCTGTTCGATAGAAAACTTGCGATAAGTTTGGGCAATCTTCCGCGTAAATTCCATTTATATAGTTGTTTTAGTATGTTGAAACGCCATATAGTGTCATAGGCTTTCTCCAGATCAAATGATACAGCTACACTGTGTTGAGTTTTCCTGAAGCCCTCAATGATGTAATTTTCAATATATACCACGTAATCAATTGTACTATGGAATTTTCTAAACGCAGTTTGATATGAGGATATTAATTTATGTGATTCAAGATATAACATTAGCCTTCTGTTTACCATTGTTTCCAGTACCTTGCTCATAGTACTGGTTAGAGAAATTGGTCTGTAACTGCTCAGATTAGTCATATTTTGTTTAGGTTTTATTATCGGAACTATGATAGACTCTTGCCATTTTTTGGGGAAATATCCTTTATCGAAAATTATATTATATATTTCGAGCAGGGTATTCCGCGCGGTTGCAGGGAGGTTTTGGAGCATCGAGTACGTTACGTTATCTGGCCCTGGCGCTTTATCTTTCTTGAATTTTAAAGCATGTTCAAGTTCTTCCATTGCAAATTGTGTGTTGTATTCTATTTGTTCTTCACTTTCAAAGTTTAATACTGTTTCTGTTTCCTTTTTTATTTTCAGGAATGTTTTGTCGAAACATTTAGAGCTGCTGACATTTTCGAAATGTGCAGCCAAAGCCTCTGTTTGTTCCTTTATATCAGTTATTTTTTGGTTTCCATTTATTATGACTTCGGAGACATTAGCGGTAGGTTTTCTCACTATATTCTTCGCTTTTCTCCACACTTCGGAAGGGGTTGTCTTGGAGTTTATGGAAGAAACATAGTTTTCCCACGACGACCGTTTACTATTTAAAATAACCTTACGCATATTAGCTCTAGCTTTTTTGTAATTAATCAGGTTTTCTATTGTTGGAGCTCTTTTAAACATGTTAAATAGTTTTCGTTTGGCTATTATGGATTTTTTGACCTCTTCGTTCCACCAAGAAATACGTTGGTTTTTAATTTTGCCTGAGGTACGCGGGATACTTTTTACTGCGGCTTTTATTATATTCTCGGTAAATGTTTGCACACATTGGTCAATGTCTTCTAAATTCTGTCTCATTTGGCAAATTGATTGCTTATAGACTTCCCAATTTCCTTTGTCGGTTTTCCATTTTCTTGGGATGGAGTATTCTCGTTTTTGAACTCCTGTTGATACAAGGATTGGACAATGATCACTATTGTAGTAATCTTCAAGAGCCTCCCATGCAAAGTTCAATGCAACATTATTATGTGCTAATGTCAGATCTATTGCGGTGAAATTGTTTGATTTTGTGTTCAAATGTGTGGGTTCTCCTGTGTTTAGGAGGACAACACCTCTAGTTTCGAGTAATTCTTCCACAATTTTACCGCGTGGATCTCTATGGGTTGATCCCCAGAGGGTAGAATGGGCGTTGAAGTCGCCCAAAAATAAGTATGGAGGTGGAATTTGGTCGATTACTTTTTGTAAATCGTCTAGGTTCCAGTCAAATACAGGAAAGTATGCATTACAAATCGTAATGGTTGACGGATACTCTATTTGTGTTGCGATAAGTTGGTGTTCCGTATTGACTGTTATCGCATTTGATGGCGTTCCATTTCGAAGGTATATCGCCACTCCACCACTAGCTCTTTGATGTGTTTTATCGTTTTTGTTAATACACTCGTACCCTTGTATTATAAATGTGTTGTCGTTTTTTAAATGGGTCTCTTGAAGACATATAACAACAGGACTATAGGTAGCAACTAGCATTTTTAATTCGCAATAGTGCGCTTGTAGTCCATTGCAATTCCATTGTAGAAATATTTAAAATACTTAAAATTATTAATAAATAACATTAAAGTAAGAAGCACAACGGACTATTGATTAGTAAACAAACAATAACATATAAATAAATATGACTAGAATAAAATATGGACAAGAACAATATAAGATAAATAAAATTGACTAATATATACGATAAGTAAAATGACTAGACTATATCACAGATAGCATTTATGACTATCTCGATAGCTTTCGGGGTTTCCCCTTAGGCCATCCTTTCTTTTTACTTTGAGCTCTTCCTCTTGGGTCGATAAAGTCAGGATCAAGACCTTCTTCTCCTTCTGTTGATACTGCTGGAGAGTTTGGAAGGTTTCGCTTCTTTGATGCTGTGTCTATATCCATTTCGCCAAGATCTAATGTTGGTCGGTTTTCTTTAGACGAAGAGGTTGAACTGTAACCTTTTGATGTAGATTTTACGGTTTCAATCACGTTGAGCTGTGTCGCGCTCGTGAAATCGATCTTTGTCATTTCTGCAAGTCCCGCTAACTTAGGAAGGCCTTCATTTGATCTTATTATATCAGACAGCACTTCTTTCATCGTTTCTTTCACTATATTTTTTATTTCTGGCACTATTTCCGACAGGCTTTCGTAAGATTTTGTGCTAGGGCCGGCAGAACTAGCAGCAACTTGGGCGAAAGATTTACTAGCTATTACTGGCGAGAGATTAGCTTCTTGTTTGGCTTCAGAATACGTTAGTTTTTTCGTGGTTCTGATTTCCTGTATAACCAATTCTTGTTTGTAGGTAGGACAATCACGTGATCTCGATGAATGTGGACCTTTGCAGTTCACACATGCAGGTTTTTTGCATTGTTCCCCTTCGTGTGGTGCTTCTCCGCATTCGCATAGCTGTTCTTGTGTACAGATTTTAGCGGTATGTCCAAACTTTAAACATCGAAAACATCGAAGGGGTAAGGGTATGTAAGGCCTAACTCGTAGAGGATGAATCCCACCGCTTATTGCATTTGGTATTGTAGGACGGTTGAACGTTAATATGTAGTTACTTGTTTTTATTAGCTTTCCGTCTCTTTTGGTGGTTATGTTTTTTACCTCTATTACTTTTTCTTCCTCTAATCCTTCTAAAATTTCTTCATCCGAACAGTTTGCGAAATCGGGACAATTTACAACACCTTTAAAATAATTCAGAGTATAATGAGGGGTAACCTCAATTTCTATCTTGTCAATACGTGTCATACCTAGCAATTTTCTGGACTGTAGATTTCCTACCGTTTCTATAAGCAAAGTTCCGTCTCTATTCTTCTTTGTACGTTTCGTAGCTCCACAATATCCATTCAATACCTTAGCTAATAAGAATGGTGACATTTTTGCAAAATCACCATCTTTGCCTTTTATAAGGAGGAACCGGGGAAGATCTTCCGCCTTTTCCACGCTTGTAGGACTTTTCTTACGCGACTCTCTCCTAACCGCGCCCATTTTAGAGGATGGGTCCTCATTTGATTTTATTGAAACACTCATATTGTTCCCACGAGTAAGGGAAGAAATAAACGTCGACCGCACCAGTGCTCCCATGATGCGGCAAGGCTTAACTAGTTACAACGAGAGGCAGCCAGGTATCTCGAGGGCTCCGTAAGCGACTAACTACGCATAGCTATTCATCTCTCGGCACGGGTCGCATAACACCTTAGATTTCAGATTTGGTAGTGAAGTTTACTCTCCAAGACATGAAACAAATGACATAGGACCAAGACAGCCATAGAGACAGAGACAAACGACTTGCGACCAGCGTTAGCGTTACCCGGGGAGTACCACGTGGAGGTGCTGGTTCGACTTTACTCCCCTATTATTATTATTATTATTATTATTATTATTATTATTATTATTATTATTGTTATTATTATTACTATTATTATTATTATTATCATTATTATTTTTTATTAGTTGTTACGGCTAAACTACTAAGGTCATCAGTCATATTTCACTCAGAATAATTCAATCTACATATTTCTATTTTATCATATTTTTGAGTATAATCCTTTAAGTATCCTATAAGGCACCGAATCATGTTCTTATCACCTACGAGCAATTTATCTTTGGTGTCCGGCAGATTGCATTTTCTTCTGGCGTAGAGGTATACAGGGCACGTTAGTAAAATGTGTGTGACATTTAATTCGACGTTGCACATATCACAGCGCGGTTTAGGTATTTTGGTCGTTAGGTGGAGGCACCTGATGTTAGTATGCCCAATTCTGAGTCTGCATACAATGACTTGGTCACGCCTTCTCATGTACTTGGGATACAACCACTTTCAAGTTTTGGTTTGACCTCTTTCAAATGACTGTTTGTATTTTCCCACTCCATACACCAGTGTTGTAGTATACCGTCTTTATAAACTTGTTTGGCGCCTTGTAAGCGAAACGGTGAGCTATCTATATCCTTGCTTTCCGCTGCGGCCTTGGCGAGAATGTCGACCTTGCAGTTGCCTATAATTCCCACGTGACCAGGGATCCAGGCTATCAGTAAGTGAACTTGCTTCGTCAGTAAAAAATCAACGTGTGCTCTGATTTCTTGTACCAGCCCATTTTCGGTGAAGTCGTTACTTAGGGTTTCAACAGCGTTGCGAGAGTCGGTACAAACAATATATCGGTCGTGATAATAACTTTCCACGAAAATCAAGGCATGCTTTATGACGATTAATTCCGCCGTAAATACGCTCACCTTGTTATTGAGTGAGAAAAGGTGGTTAATGCCATCACACGAAAAAGCGCAACCGACACCGTTGGTTGTCTTAGAGCCGTCGATATAGATAAATTGATGCCCTTGGTAAGTATTCCGTAGCTCGTGGTACATTTGTTGGAACTGTATATTGGACGTTTCAATTTTTTTGCAGGCTCCTAGGGACGTATCAAATTTCGGACGTTTACTGCACCAAGGTGGAACTTCGTACAGTTGGTTCCGTATGACGGAAATCACAGGTAAGTTGTAATTATCTAATATTTCCTTACAACGGACGGCGCAAGGGCGAGTAATTGTGGGCCTGTTACTAAACACGCTGACATTCCAGTCGAGCATCAATTAATAATTGAGGTGACAAGGATTTGATAAAATTATGGTGTAACAATTCATTACAAGTCTTGTGAAGCGATACGATAGCGGTTCAAAGCCGGCTTCCCAGTAGACAGAATATCTAGGGCTCGTGCGAAACGCACCTAGGGCTAACTTCAGCGCTGTATAATGAAGAGATTCGAGCGGGGCTAGCTATAACTTTCTGTTTGAAGAATAAACGACTGAACCGTAATCGATTTTCGAAAGTATCGTACTACGATACATCGTAAGTAAAATATCCTTGTCGCTTCCCCAATTTATGCTTGAGATGCATCTCGTAATGTTCAGGACTTTCTAGCACCGTGTTGCTAAGTCTTCTATATGTCTCTTCCATGACAACCTTTTATCGAGAACAACACCTAGGAATTCCTCCGCCAAGCGAATAGAGACTACTTCCATTCGAAGGGCAGGGCCATCTTGCCATGACCTCAGCCGACAGATGTGAACAGCAACCATCTTCTAAGCAGAAAAATGGAATCCGATGTTAGTTGCCGTTTGTATATGCAAAGATGGCCAACGTGCATTGCTTTTCCCACTTTTATCAAACAGTTAGCGGGTGGAACTGAAGAAATTAACGTACTTTCTGTTAATAGCGAAGAAAGAAAAGTAGTTTCCCCTATGCGTACGTAGACAGTTTTAATAAATTGGATGATGTCACAGCACCATCCTATGACAAATTCTATGATAAAATGCACGATGCAAATATTTACGATGACAACTATTGTCGCGTCCTACAGGTATGGGATCACTTTAAGTGTAATACACTCGGTGTTTATGCTGATGTATATTTAAAATCAGACGTGCTGCTGTTGGCTGATGTGTTCGAAAACTTTAGGCGGCTCTGTCTGGGCGTGTATGGATTAGAACCGGTACAGTATGGTACTCTATCCGGATTAGCGTGGGATGCTATGTTGAAATGTACTAAAGTAGAGCTAGAATTATTAACTGAGATGGTTATGTACCACTTTTTCAAGAAAGGTATTCGTGGTGGAGTGAGTACTTGTATCAAGCGGAGAAGCATTGCTAACAACGAGTTTGTTCCAAATTATGGTCCTAATCGTCCTAAAGTTTTTTTACAGTAGTTGGATGCCACAAAGTTATACGGATGGAGTATGCGGCAATACCTTCCACAAGATGGGTTAATGTGGTTAACTGAAGAAGAAATTCAAAACTTTGATGTACTGAAGATTAATGATTATGCTGATATTGGGTATGTACTAGAGGTAGATGTACGCTATCCACACCACCTGCATGATGAACACAATGAGTACCCTTTTTGCCTTGAAATGATCTGCGCACCAACTTCCAACGAGGAGAAGTTAATTCCGAACCTGTGTGATAAGACCAATTATGCTATACATTACCGATATTTAAAACAATGTATAGAGCATGGTTTAATTGTTACTCATATTCATAGGGTTTTACGCTTTGCCAAAGTCCATTGTTAGTACCATACATAGACTTTAACACAGCTCTCCGAAATCAAGCAAAGAATAAATTCGAAAAGGATTTCTTTAAATATATGAACAATGGTGTATTTGGTAAAACAATGGAGAATGTCGACAAAAGAAGAGTTATCAAGTTATTAACGCATTGGGAAAATAACGGTCGTTGCGTGGATCTAGCACCGTACGTTGCAAAACCACAATTTAAAAATTTTATTCAATTCACGAACAACTTATTTGCGGTGGAATTGTCGAAATAGGTCGTTACGTATGACAAACCCGTATATGTCGGATTTAGTATTTTGGATCTTTCTAAAATAATAATGTATCGTTTTTTTACGATATCTTGTGCAGTCATTACGGTATATATATATATATATATATATATATATATATATATATATATATGTATGTATATATATATATATATACACAAAAATGTTAAACAAAATTGCCTTTAGGTCCCAGGATGACAAACGGTATCGATTACGTGTTACATGTTCAACATTGGCGTGGGGGCATTGGAGAATTCCCGAATTGGAGAACGTCGATCCGCTGAGCGGTTTACTGGAGGTTGCTAGGGAAATGAATTTGTATGATCCAGAAGGTATACAATAGTTTGGGTACTGACACTTGGTAGCTTTAGATATATTATCTCCATAAGGAAAGTAGTATTAATATTAGTTAACGGTAATCTGCAAACCAAGGTAACATCTCAGTTTGAATAGTCACTGCAATACCGTTCATTGTGGAATATATATTATTATTATGTAACAATTCCTTATCGAGAGGATATATACAGAATGTACAAAATAGTGTGTGATATAAAGAAATAAACATAATAAACATTTACAATTTTTTGTTTAAGAAGGCGTACAGAGTTTATTGCATTACATATGTATCATACAGATAGTATACATTTGCCAGAGCGCAGTTGCATGATGATTGACAATGATAGAAACAAACTGGTTGCAAAGCAGGAAGAGCGGGATGTTCATCGAGTTCAAAACGGACTGGGACAAACAGTTTCTGACGTAATCTGCTTTCTCTCTGCCCTTGACATAGACAGAATCTGTTGGTTGAATCAATCGGTTGAGAATTCTTCGAAAGTGATGTGGCTGTGTATGCCACTCATCCTATTTTATACAGTGCTGGTTATGCATTAACTAAGTAGCTGAACGTCGAGTCTCTGCATCTAACGTATGCCACGGGTACGGTCATTTAAAAATATAGTGAGCAATTTGTTTTCCATTAAAAATTGCGAGTTCTTTCGGTATAAAAGTTTTTGAAACTTTAAACCCTTGTACATCAACCATGACGGGCATTGTATTACAATTGTCGTGCTGCTTTGGTTAACGCGTTGTACGTAACTAAACGGTCATGGAGTATAACACAGTATGCGGTCGTATTGGCGGGTATGTTGGCTGATGTTTCAAATTCTACACCAAGAACTACAGCTTTAGAGTGTAATGGCTCTTTTTGATCTGAGCAATCTACCACTATCAATGGTGCAGCTGACGTAAATTGCGTATGTGAGTAATGGTTGACCATCTCTTTGATAATATGACATTTGGAATTTAGCGAACATTTCATACAATGTAGCAAAGCAATTGTTATCATAATTAACGTTTAAATTGTCATACAGATAACGGTCCGTATTAAGAAACACCCGAATATTATCTAGTGCACATTTATCGAATCTGCTCATATTTTGTAGAACATTATTCTCTCGCCCAGTTTGAAATCCTATAATAATGTATCTGGGTGTTTCTATACTAGTAGATGTTTTGATTGCCCATGTATGCTTACCTGTTGCTGGAACGGCGAGATACATGTGAGTTTCTAAATGCTACTGGAGTATTTATATTTTCATCAATGTACTTGGTTAACGCCAATTCCTCCGCTAATGCTGGAATGATATGCGGAACTTTCCAATATATTTCATCTATGTTAACTTTTAATGCTTCCTCATCAGTTGTAATTACTGCGTCGTTATCAGTATTACTGCGAATTAAAACCAGTTCTTGTCTAATGTTCAAAATCACCTTATTGTAGTCTTCAGCAAAGCCGAGTAGCAGTCGCAAAGGTATACAAATATTAAAATAGCCTGGTGCATTTGTTAGTGTGCTGTTTGAGGTAGGAAACCAACCCGCATTTTCATAACGAGCGAAATCATTAGACGTCAATGATACCAATCCTTTCATTGTCGACGTTATTCCTACTTTAGTTACGGAATCTACCAGTATTCCATTCATTTCATATCGAATTTCACTGAATAAGAATGCGATACCATTATTAACAAACCGCGCGGTGTTAGACACAGTATCATCCTGCTTCAACAATCTTCCCTCTACGTAGGCATAGCTTTCTGATGGTAAAATGCACATGTCTTCTTGAATGGGTATCCTGATTTCATCATTGTACCCAAATCTCGTAGTATATGGCTCATGGGCGTGGAGTTCGGAATTTACTATCGCATTATCAACGACAACTTTTTCGTTAACGTTCAATATACAATGCTTTGATCGCTGAACGCTTACTGACTCTTGCGTTTCCACGCTTCGATCTTTTATAGTTCACCTTGCTCTGGTTACATGCATATGTATTATACCGCGTTACCATATTTTCTTTAAATGTAGTCCTATCGTTATGACTTTCCCGTTAAAATTGATGAGATCTTCGTCTTGGTCTACTATTTTAAGTGTTATTGTTGAAATGGTAGATGTATTGATATGTAAATAGATGACATGTTGAGGGGATTCAATTATTTTATATCCAGCTGGTAGACTGGGGAAGAATTGATGAATTATGTGTGATGACTCACCATTTTTAAAACTGCCACTTGTTATATTACACTCGATAATTAATGAGTTAATTTTGATAATGCTTATAGGATTATCAGAGTTATGCACTTTTTTACCTTGGTAAACAGTCTTGTTAAATCCCAGCATAGGTCCAATCGAATTTTCTGCATTGAAGTTAATGTCATGGGTTGCTTTCATATTTGCTTTCATAGTATTATTATTCGCTCGTAAAGTAATATATCCTCTTGATTCCTTCACTGTCTGGTTAATATGTTTATTCAAATCCGTAATTTCGTATGATCCTGGTGGTAATTCTCCCTTTTCCAAATACAAGTTTGTTATTCTTTGAAGTAACGTTTTGTATAGTGTTGAAAGATTCAAAACTAGTCAACCCCATTACATATTCCGCCTCATTATCAAGAAAATTCGGTGGCTTGCAAGATAGAGCTTTTACCGGTAAATGTAAATGAGTACGACATTACGATCACGTAACGACTACTGTCAATCAGAACGAACAGTTATATAAAAATCGTAGGGCCAAATGACCACAGTTGTATGTATTTAAGTGTTGCACCTTGGTAAAGTTATCATCAATTATGTTTTTGGTACAATCACTTTTAAAATAGTGAAGTAATTCAAAGGGTGGTTTAATATGCCTTATGCTATCAAAATATGTAATATGTCTTTTACGCTTGATGTAAGCTGTCCAGTGTGTTCCCTTGTTACTTTGATCATCCAGATTCACGATACCACATTCATTTGTATGGATCCGTGTAGGTAAATTATCTCGCATATATTCCTCTAAAGTAGGAGATCTTTAATTGCTCAACAAATTTTGATGGCTCAATATTACTTAAGGCGTGACGTGGTAGCTTCAGTGGCAGTTTTTTGCATACGGTTGTAAATATAAGCCTAAACCTCGTTTATATGGTTGCTTCCATTGCCTGATTGTGTCGTTTGGTTTCTTCCAACGTTTTTGTCGTGGATTTTGCGTCAGTAACTGCCTGCAGCAGCACCACCTAAAGAACCTAAAGCTCCTAATGCTGCAAAGAGGGGAATAAGAGGAATAAATCCCCCACGTGCTGGTATTGGTAATGTTCTGTTCTTGGGCATCATAATTTTTTGGTGTTTCAGAGCGCTTAAGGCTTATTGTATTGTAGCATGCTGTCTTCGTCGTAATTTGCTTCCCATTCCCACTCTCCTTTTGCTGCCCGTGGTTTGCTTCCCATTCCCATTGTCCGTTCTCCAAAGAAGGCGTTTGTGGAACGATATCTATTCCAAGCCTTTTGTTGCAAAGTCTTATCGGCTATGTGGCGCTGCCTTAGATCGTTGGACGGGTAGTATGCAATATCGTGTTCTTTACACGCTTCGTCCAATTCGTTAATACCCGTATCACCGCGAGCTAATCGTACTTGTAACCGAGTGCCTGGTCCACAGTATCTGTACCCAGTTATATGCAACTCCACGGGTAATTTATTTATTAAGGTATTAATTAATCCTGAACCTTTTCTCTTACTATTACACCGGGAACTATACTTCAACCTAGAAAACGTTCTGCTACTTCATCACTTGCACCTCCAGCCACCAGGTCTCGAACAACTTCTATGTCCAAAAGAGGAGGTGGAATACAACTATTGCGTTAGATAACAAATCTATTGATTTTGTACCTTGGTATAATCCGTATAAGTTAGTAGATTGGTTAAGGGAATTATTAGGATCAATGTCAGCAGGAAACACTAGCAATCGCAACGAAATAATATATATAATTGACGAACCACGTAACGCAAAAGTAATAAAGTAACATCTCTTGTTATAAACCTATTACTACACTCATTTCATTTCATTGTTATGACGACTATCACTAAAGATAGATTGGCAGTAATGCCAATAGATAAATTTGGCGGACACCTTTATTATCAAATGACAATAGATAAATTTGGTATCTCTTGACCTTGGTGACTCAGGAAACGAAGATGTGGCAGGTCCAGGTGATGCAATAAATGAAGACCAAAAATCGAAGTATGCTTCCAAGCAGGTATATTCAGGCTCAGAACAAAAAGAACTTGTAAAATAGTTGCTGCACTCATCTAAAATTCATTTTGGTCTAACATATGATCATACGCGCAAATTGGCATATGAGTACGCAAGCTATTTGAAGAAGAAGATTCCCCAGAAATGGGAAGTAACAATGATGGCTGGAAGAGATTTGGATGGCTTCGTTTATGGCTAGGAATAATAATTTGTCATATAGGAAACCGGAAAATACGAGTCAAGCTCGAGCAACTTCGTTTAACAAATTTAATGTGGACTTATTTTTTAAAAACTATTTGGAAGTCCAAGAAAAATATCACTTACCTCCTGAAAGGATTTTTAATACTGATGAGACTGGAGTGTCCACAGTGCTGCAAACACCAAAAGTAACAGCACCTATTGGACAAAAACAAGTAGGCTAAACGGTTTCAGGAGAACGAGGTCAAAACGGCATCAAAGATGAATATTTGTATGGTTCCTACCCAGGTGCTATAGCTTATAGCTTTTGGCTCAAAAAGTGGTTATATGACGTCTGAGCTATTTCTAAAGTTACTTCAACAGATGCAAAAACACACAAGTTGTAGTTCAGATAACCCAATATTGATTATTTTAGATAATCACGGAACACATACTACTTTAGAAGCTATTAATCACTGCTAAGATAATGGAATGGCACTACTTTCATTCCCGCCGCATCGTTCACATCTGATGCAACCGTTGGATAATTGTGTATGCTCCATTCAAGGCACGTTGTAAAACATCCCCCAACGACTACCTAGTTGCAAATCCAGGAAAACCAATTAAAATCCAAATTATTACTAAATTAACGTATGAACCATTCCTTCAATCGTTCACACCATCAAACATCATAAAAGGATTTTCTACTGCGCGCATTTGGCCCGTTAACACATTAGTTTTTATTGAAGATGACTTTCTGGCATCAACTACAACAGACAGACCAAATCCAGATATTACTCTTCCGATATGTGAACAATCGGAACCTGCTGTTTCTACGGCGGAAGAAGAGGATAGTGCCAAGGATACTTTAAGTAATGACAATTTTTGGTTTATAAAACAAATTGTAACAAGCATCATAAAAAAGGTGGAAGACAAAGTGTTAGGAAAAAGGAGTGGAACTAACATATTGCTTAACTTGAGACCTTACCCTAAATGTCCACCCCGAAAGAAACAACGAAAAACAAGAAGTGGTGCCTAGAGAATATACACAAGCACAACTGAAAAAAATAGTTAGAGATTTTAACTCAAGAGAAAAAAGATAAAGCTGAAGAAAAACTCAGAAAACAAGCTGAAAGGTGCAAGAGAAAAGTATTTCAGGAAGCAAAAACAAAAAGAATCAGAAGCCTAAAAAGAGCTAAAAAAAAGCCTCAACGTCATCTTCATCGGACTCAGAACTTGACATGGAATCACCTAACGCCAAGAAAACCAAACATCTGTCCTCTGATATCGGATCTTTTAATACTGAAACTGATGAGATTATAGCCTTGTTGGACGACGAGAAACTATATGTGGGAGATTACGTTTTAGTTCAGCTTCCTACAAAGAAAACAATAAAATATGTGGGCACAATATATTAATATTATTAATATTCACTATTACGAGGTAAGTTGATAATGCAAAATGTATTTCCAATGGATTGAATGCATTTAATTATTTTGCAGCCAATAATGATGTCATTAAAAGGTAAATCTTTGAAAAGCCAAACTCAAGTAATGTTTATGAATATACTGCATTATTTCGAGACGGAGCGCGATAACGGGGGGCCAAATTAACCTTTAACCTCCATTATCCTGGTACGCTAATAATTTTCACTATTTAAATTTATATTTATGTAATATTATGTTGCAGCGAACTGCTATCGCATGCGGAATTTCCGAGAAAACCGTAACACGGACAAAGGCAAGAATGGTTCTCGCTTTAGAATCTGGGAAATGGGCGCCGGATTCACCGCAAAAACATAGGCTGCGTTTGAAGTCGAAGTCAGAGGATGTCAGTGGTACTGGGGCACCTCAACTTTCACTTCTTGACCTTGGGGAAAACCCACCATTTTTTATAAGCCCACGTGTGGGGCGTGTTTTTCCATCCTTATTTTTATGGTTTCTTTTCGGAGGCCTGTTTCAACCCTTGATGGAATTTGCCTTCCTAATTACGGCCCCTTTGTTTTTACTCACCCCCGTGGGAGACCGTATTTTTCACCCTTATTTATGGTTTCTTTTCGGAGGCCTTTTTCAACCCTTGATGAGAATTTTCAATGTTGTATTAAGAGCCGTTTTGACAGCAATTTTTTTTGTACGTGCTCACGTGAGTGGTGTATTTAGGTCTTGAGCTTGGGCTTGGGGGGTAGGGGCAGGTTGATGACCTCTTTTCGGGGACCTTTTTCAACCCTTGATAAATTTTCAATCCTGATTAGGGCCTTTTTGGTTGTATTAAGAGCTGTTCAGCCTCTGGAGGTTAGTCAATTGTGAGTATTCTTTTAATTCCTATCTACAGATTGTAACCTTACGCAATTTTATTTATACATTGGGGTTGTATTCTAATAAGGAGGCCTAACGCTATCTTGTAAGGCTGATATAGGGCTTCGCAACTTACTGCTGGGACTTAGCCCCGTGACCACTTGAAGGCAAATTTGAATTTGTATTCTAATAAGGAGGACCTATTTATATCTTGTAAGACTGGTGTATGAACTTGTATTAGGGTTTGATCTTGCGTGGGGAATTTGAATGACAGTAAAATTAAATTATAGAATACTTATTTTTCAGATTATTCTCTAATGAAACAAACATTTTTTATTAAGTTAATTAATTACATAACAGTTATTACAATATTGTTTTCTAAACGAATATTAAAACTGATTGTTTTACCTGCATTGATTGCATTGAAATATGTTTAATATCTATCCGCTCGTTAAATTGTTGTATGTTGTACACCTTAATATTTTTAAAGAAACTTGTTGTTACGTATAACTTAGATGTGTTTTATAACTGTAATTAAAAATCTTTACAAGTAAATCAAATAAATAAAAGGTTAACAGCACACTTACCAGCTCTGTATTGAAAGAACATTTTTGAGGGACTGATTCACGAGTGATAGTCACTGCTTTGTGTTACTCGTCTAATCAAACTAAAGCACTTTTTATGTTTTACGTTTATGAATAGTTGATATAAAACTAGCTACTGCTTTCCCCATAATTAATTTTTAGAGTGTAAATATACAAAGAACCTAATTATCTTTATTACACTTACTGCAACTCGTATTTACCTTTCTCTTAAAGTAATTAATAACAAAGCGGTTTGAACAAAATATTATGTGTTGCCAATAAATACATGCACACGCAAATTGTTTTTTTATGAAAACCGCATTAAAAGTTTGGAATGTAATAATTACATGTTTTAAATTCCACAATAACAATATGTAGTAAGAAACCACTGTTCATGTTTACTTTTAGCTAATTACTGTGTAATTATATAAACCTGTTAATGTTAATAATCTACCGACCAGTAACACACTTTCCTTAAAACGCTAAAGTCATAAATTTTATAACACGATATTTTAAAAACACACATGCTGAATTAAAAGAAAGAAAAACAATAGGCTCATCTGATATTACGCAACCCTTAATTAAAAAAGTAAAATACTAAAAAATCTATTTATCAGAATAGAATGGTTGGGTAACATTGATAAAGTATTTAATCTACAATATAGAAACGTTAACGTATAAAGTCCACACACATCCCAATGGTAATCCTGCAGTATTGTTTTATTGTAACGGAACCATCTAGAATTCTTCTCTAGGAAACGTAAATGATACCCTTAAGGTGTTCGTCCAAAGGAATCAAAATACTCTCCGTTACCATTATCGTCAATGTAGATAGCGATCCAATGCAGACCTGGTTTGTTTGCAGGATTCGTGTTTACGATAATTGCACACGGTCTAGGTGCGTGCCTCGGTTGTTGATTAGAAGCACATACAAGCCGAAACACATTCTTCTTGTGACTGGGGATCGATTTCAAGCATCTCAACACTTGTACCGCGTACATCTTTGAAATTGGTATGCATCTAGGATTTATTACAAACAGGTTGCTAATTATTCTCTGTCATAAAAAATGTATTCTAATAAAGGACAAAGACCTGTAAAGATAATGAGAAGTGTTTTATAATAAAAGATTTTATTTAATTAGTTTAACCTGTTAACATGTGCCAAGATCATTTTTATTTTATAGAAGCGGTCGGCCTTGGATTTTTTTAAGTTAACATGTATCATATACGTAAAATTTCGCGACGCGAGGATTTCGGCGAAGGCTGTTTCGGCGATCCCACTCCAACCCTCCCCTAGCATAATCGAGATTGTAAGGCAGGTGCAGGGTGTCGCAACTTGTTCTCGGGTCTCTGCCCCTTGTCGTGATCGCAATTTGCTCGTTGGTCTTCGTGTATTGTCGTGGTACATGTGCTGGAAAGTTTGAATTTGTATTATAATAATAATAAGACAGGTGTAGGCCTGCGCAACTTTCTCTCAGGACTTTGTCCCTTATTGTGGCCCCAATGCGGAAAATTTGAATTTGTGTTTAAGTTTCTGCAGGTTATGGCTGGAAATATGAATCTTTATTATAATAAGGGGTATAATGCTAACTTGTAAGGCAGATGTAGGGCTTAGCAACTTACTGTCAGGCCCCCGCCCCTCGACCAAAAGTTTGAATTTGTTTGTGACCCCATCTATGACGGGAAATCTGAACTTGTATTATAATAATAAGGAGGCCTAATGCTAACTTATAAGACAGACGTAGGGCTTCGCAACTTACTTACTTTCGGGTCTTAGCCCCTGGCCCCGTGGCAGGATATTAGAATTTGGATTTGTATTTAAGTGTTTACATTCTGATTACTTATTGCGAGAAATTTGAACTTGTATTATAATAAGGGACCTATTGCTAGCTTATACGACAAAACACAGGAACCTGTGTGAGGGCCTGCGCCCTGATGTCTGGGCGCTTGTTGGGAAATTTGAATTTGTATCGTCATCTAGTTGTGTATGGCCTAATGAATATCTTCTGTAATAAAGGTGGCACCATCTAGCGTTATATTTCTAGGACTAATCAGGGTTTTGTTTGTGGCAACGTCTAGTGGTATATTTTTAAACTAGCGAATATTTTCTGTAATAGAGGCGGCGCCACCTAGCGGTATATTTATAGGACTAATTAGGGTTGTTGGTGGTGCAATATTGTGGTGTAAAGGCTAATGAATGTTTTCTGTAAACATTCATTGTAACGTGTTCGTCTCTCCATCGTCTCTTTCTCAAACATGCAAATCAATTACTCAAATCAAATTAATCGAATTAATTAAATTAAATACTAAACTGATTTAACTTAATCATACAAAATCAGCTCACAATTCAAAAAAATAGCAGTATGATTGAACGCACAGAGTGCAAAAGAGACCCAATCTCACACTTAATGTAGCTACCCATCTAACCGTACTTTCGCATTATCTGCAGCATTGTTAGTCTAGGTTCAAACACCGTTAGGAAAAACAAGTTTATTAACAAAACTGAGGGAAAGCTTAGCGTTTGAAAATATATTATTATTATTATAAACAACAATACATCGTTTTTATTTAATCACATCCTTTATCGGTCTTCTTCTTCTTGAACCGTGATTCGTCGCTATCATCATCATGGTTTTGAGATTCGTCCGTCTCCTCTACCTCATCGCTCTTCTTCCTCTTCTGTGAATCATCACCATCACCTTGGATGTGAGATACATTCAGTTCATCCACGTCATCGTTTCTATCATTATCTTGAACGGTTATGTTGTAATACTTTATTAACTAGTTAGTAAAATCTCTAATGTCCGCTGATGTTGGCTCATAAACAGGAGAATACATTATAATAATCGGTTATCTTCGGGGGAAGTTTGAAGTATTGACCTAACCACACTCTAACATCTTCCCTAGGGGCATGTTTATAAATCTACACTCTTTTTATGGCTGAGGTATTTTCTCCTAAGACGCCATTGGGGTCACGATAAGGGACAAAGCCCCGAGAGAAAGTTGCGCAACCCTACACATGTCTTACAAGTTAGCATTAGGCTCATTATTATAATATAAATTCAAATTTTGCAGCAAGGGTACCACGACAATAGACGAAGGCCTACGAACAAGTTGCGATCACGACAAGGGGCAAAGACTCGATAACAAGTTGCGACACCCTACACCTGTCTTATATTCTCGATTATGCTCGGGGATGGTTGGAGTGAGATCGACGAAACAGCCTTCGCCGTTAACTTCCTCATTCGAATGAGGAATGTTGTGTTTTCTTAAAAATTGATCTTCTTTCTTCCAACAACTTGAAGGTAATTTTTCTACTAATGTAGAATGATAACTGGCATTGTCAAGAATTATGAAACTTGCTTTATTTTATTTGGTTAAAGCTGTTCTTGAAATCATTTTTGAAATAAATCAGCGTTCATATTATCGTGGTAGTCTGCTGTCTTACTTTGGCTGGAAAATACCGATGATGAAAGTGGAATTATTGCAAATTGCCAAGGATTTACAAGTTCCAAAAATACACGCAATTGATGAAATCGCTTATCAATGGGGACATCAAATTTTACGTTTACCTCCGTATCACTGTCAATTCAATCATATCGAATTAATATGGGCAAATTGTAAACAGTATTACAACAAAAACGTTGGAAGACAGGGCATCAAGGACGAGAATGTTCTATCGCTATGGAAGGATTCACTAAAGCAAGTAACTGGAGAACTGTGGCAAACGTGTATTTTACATGCTGAAAAGGAAATGAGCCAGTGGTGGGACGTTCAAAAAAGAGCTGAGGAAATGGTAAAATCTCTATTAACCAATGTCGGAGAGTCGAGTGAAGATGATAGTGAAAGTGAAGGTGGTGACTTTGAATTATAAGATGTCCAATATTTGAATTTAAAGCAAAAATTAGAATCTTAGTTACTTTGTAACATTGTAAAGAATTATTATATTTAACATATATCTCTGTAGCTGTACTTAGGTTTACATTCGTTATATATATATATATATATATATATATATATATATATATATATATATATATATATATATATATATATATATATATACATATATATTGACAAACTGTAAACTGAGATTTTTAAAATCGGTTATATTATTAACTAATAATAAATCTCATTTTTAACATCCAATACAGTGTATTGATTTAAGTGGCTTCGATAACAAAATTACAGTCTTGACTCTTTTGACGCAGTGAGATCTGTGGGCTAAAAACGATCCTCCGCAATTAACCAAACTTTTCCCACTTCATTCGGGCACTGCCTACTGCTAGCTAACTCGTTTCTTATGAAAATTATTGATATAATTAATTTGTAAAACAGATCCAAAACGAAATTTTGTTGACCCGGTCTCGGTTCTGATAATCGTTTATAGTTGTACAATATATTTTTATCATATGACTACCCAGACTCGGTGGACTTTACATGCCAGAATAAGTGCGAACAGACCTTAAACGAAATTCGACTTTATTTATACGAGTGGTTTTAGGATGCAAAATCCCGAAATATTCGAACAATAATTTTATTTAAATTTGACAGCGCGGCTTAAATTTGAAAATAACCTAGAAACATTGACGATGTTTTGTTGGTATTCAAAATTACTAACTATATGAACCAATAACGACATACGTTTTTAAAATCTTAAATCATGCTTTACTAAAAGAACACACCTCTCGCCGGCCCGATTATATCAATCATTTGAAAATAAATTAATCAGATTTGACGTTAGTGAAAAATATTATACCAACTTTGTAAAAATAAATCCCAAATCTAGGGGGCAAATAAAAAAGATAGATTATATTTAATGTTATTATTCCTATTAAAGTTTTTTTTTTGTTATTTAATTTTCAAATTCCTTCCAAATTCTTATTACAATGGATGAGCTTACGAATTTGGAAATTGAACACAATTTATACGTTACACCATAATGTCAACTTGCTACATACCTTGCGCAAAACGATGTCAAGCGTTTCACACTAACCTTTGCATTTCCCCAAATAATGTTTAAAGTAATGTATTACATATTTAAAAACGCTCTTATACAAATTAAAATTTGCAAACTAAACGTTGTAATTTTCAATTTGAATAAATAATTTTCATTATAATTAGGTATGTATCAATTTACGAGAATTTATATTATTCGTTTATATTTTGTTGAAACATAACATTGTAAATAATTAATTTCGTATGGGAAAGTATCTTTTTCAACATTTTAAAATATGGTCTAACAATGCTTTTCCGCTATCATTAATAAATCATAGAATATTAAAAATAATAGAAACATTGGTATGGGCATACACGCCATATGTATCAGTGTTAAAAATCTGTCGCAATATTTGAAAAAAACACAATAACTAGGTTCTCAGCTCATGTATAAATAAAATTATGGTGAGGGATAAATCATCTCTTGCGATAGAGTTGTGGAAAATAGATGACTTAAGAAAAGTGAAGGTGCGTTGACCCAAGTTAGAAAGTGTAACATTAATACTGTGAGATTACTTCGAAGTATGAATAGGCAAGCATCAATTATTTTAATACTTATTTACGATACAGAACGTCAGTATAAATTAAAAAAAAATGACAGAAAATCATCATCAATCAATTATTATGAAGTACTTACTATTACATTGAGTAATGAAATGGATTACTCAATCCTATTACAATGTGAGCTTGGTACTTTTCTTTAGCCCAATCAACACGATAATAATAAGTTATATTTATCCATTGGGTTTGAACTTACTTTAAATAACAAAATAAAGCAGATAACCCGTTATCACATAAATGTTTGGTATTGTAATATTGAGATAGTATGTACTTGTTATATAAATAAAAATTAAAAAAAACAGAGCAAGGTCAAACAGTCAGGATAGGTACCTATCTAAGTGTTAAAGTTCTTGGTAAAGTTGTGCAAAAACAAAGCTTGTTTAATTCGTGTTATATAATTAAGTCCATTTAAATAAAATTTAAAATCTGAGGGCTGAAAATGAATTTAAATTTAAATATAATAATAATGTGTAACCTTGTAGCGTCCCCCAGGTACACTATCTTGGAAATCGCAATTTGAACTTATGCAATAATGCAAATTCAAGAACAAAACAATCGCTAAGTGATCTATCTTGACCTCACTGACAATAATGTCACTATTACTCAACTTAATTGCCTGCGTTCTTTGACTTTCCGGGCAATAATTAAAACTTATGTAATAATGTATTTACAAGTCTGATAGTTACTTACTCGAAATCCTCAAATCTGATTAAACGAAGTGGCCGTCTAGTGCTATCTAAATTAGATAGGCTGGATGAGGTAAGTGTTGCATCATGAGGGGCAGGTAAAAAAAATGAAATTACTCAAATTAAAATCAACAAGCGTTGCGCAGCGGTGATTCAGCCCGTTAATATACTCTTGTGGGAAAGAACCACCAATAAAACCCACTTTATTCATAAGTAAGTAATTGCACAAGTACATTAATAAATCAAATAACACAAAAAAAAAAAACAATGAAAGGGTTAAATATATAGCAAAACACCATGAAATCAGATTAAAGTGCGTACAAAATTATAACATTAAGAGAAACTGGATAAAAAGCAGTTTAGTTACACAGAAACACAATAATAAAAAAAAACATATGTAGTCACACGTACAATTGGGTCATAAGTAATCAAAATAAAAATCATAATAAAAACCGTAACACCAAACATGTGGCCCTTTAACAACCAATCATGCCGGTCGTTAAATAAATAAGCACATAAAACAATAAAGCAAATTACATTACATATAAAATACAACAGTAAAATTGCACAGGTGATAACAAGGTAAAGGCAAAGACAAAAGAAAACAAACAAAGAATTTGCACGTACCCAATTGTTGAGTGTGACCACTAAAGCACAGAATACACAAATCAAATTACAATAAAGCAGATACAAAGATAAATCATCTCGCAGGCAAATAATTCTGCTTAAACAAACTGACAAAAAAAACTCATTAAAACAAAGCCTTACAAGGGTAAGTTATAAATAGATCACTAACATCGTGACCGATATATAAGTTTGAGTGCGTTAGAAAAATACAGTGCTCCTCTCTCCGGTTACACATTCATCTATACAACAAATAAAAACAATAGAAATAAAAATTCGATGTGTTTAATGGTCTAGCCTGGGAGTGTGTACCTACTCGCAATTGCCTTTTACAATTAATAACCAGCGGTTTCATATACCCATTCACCAGCCACCTCTACGCAAATGTAAATATAAACACCAACCAACAATGCTAATTCGTACAAATACCAGAATGAGAGGGCCCTGTACTGTCTTTTTATTTTAGCAGATTTCAGCTTAATGAGTCCGCGTACGAATAAGATACCTTTGCAAGGCAATGTTTGATTCTTTTAATACGTTCGCTGCTAGCTTTCAGTTACATGAAAATACATACTTCCACTAGAATAAATATTCCCTTAATTGATCACAGACACAAATCGTTAACCTACGCGGTTTAACTTCAAAAAGGGTGACTTTTATTTATAGATGAATATTTAAAACATACATTACAAATAACACTCGAAAGAAAAGACAAATTAGTGTTGGATAATTCAAAAGAAAATGTACACGCACGAAACATTTTTAAAGACAAACTGTTTACAATAAAGGTGTTTAATTAACCCAAAAATCGATCTGGCTCGATTGACACTCTAACTGTAACTACTCCTCTCCCGATAAACCAACCAACTTCACTCCCGCAATCAACCCCCATCTTTCAAAAGTTTTATAAAAACAAGAAACATTAATTTCCGGAACAGTTTCATATTATTATTACACGACATCTTAATATTAAAATATGCATTAGTGCGTAACAACACTACATTTCCCTCCAGTTTCAAGTAACAAATAAAGATATCTTTTGATCGTGGCCCGTCAGCCGTAATTAATCATTAGATCAATGACATTTTTACATCAAGAGCGCGCAAAGAAATTACAATGATTCGTTACGTCCCTTCAGTAAAGCATTTTTAAGCGTGCACCTGCTACTTACCCCCAACATGTGTTTTACAACCCTAGACATATATCAGTTACAATAGTCCTTACATAAAAATATATAAATAAAATATTCTGAAAACATTAGCAAATTACGACGTATTATCAAGATATTAAAAATCCATTAATTAGCTTTTCGATCGTGGTAACAATGGCGATTTCACAAACGTTTATTACAATAATACCTTGAAAAGTGTAATTTGAACTTATTTGCAATAATGCAAATTCAAGAACAAAACAAGCACTAAGTGATTTACCTTGACTTGACTGACAATAATTAAAACATTAGAATTTATTTACAAGTTTGATATTTAATTACTTGCAAACCTCAAATCTGATCGAACAAAGTGGTCGTCTAGTGGTAGATACGTTGTGCTATCTGAATTAGATAGGCTGGAGAGGTAAGTGTTGCATCATGTGAAGCAGTTAAAAAAATAAAACTACTCAAATTAAAATTAACGAGCTTTGCGCAATCGTGGTTTAGCCCGTTAATGTACTATTGTGGGAAAGAACCACCAATAAAACCCACTTTTTTCATAAATGAGTATTTGCACAAGAACATTAATAAATCAAATAACAAAAAAAAAACAATTAAAGGATTAAATATTTAACAAAACACCATTAAATCAGGTTAAAGTGCGTACAAAATTATAACATTAACCGAAAATGAATAAAAAGCAGTTTAGTTACACAGAAACACAATAATAAAAAAAGGAAACCCCGTGTAGTCACACCCAGATTGTGTCATAAATAATCAAAATAAAAATCACTATACCAAACATGTGGCCCTTTAAAACCAATCATGCCGGTCTTTAAGTAAATAAGCACATAAAACGATAAATCAAATTACGGTACAGATAAAATACAACAGTAAAATTGCACAGGGTGATAATAAGGTAAAAGTAAGGACAAAAGGAAATAGATAAGGTATTTACATATACCTACATAGTGACTACGAAAACATAAAAAATATAAGTCAAGTTACAATTAATTACATATAAAGAGAAATTAGTTAGCAGACAAATAATTCTACTTAACAAATTGACAAAAAAGTATTAAAACAAAGCCTTACAAGGGTAAGTTATCAATAGATCACAACATCGTGACCGATCTGGTTCCGGGAGTGTGTACCCACTTGGCAACTGCCTTTTACAACTAATAACCAGAGCGGTATCGTGTACCCGTTCACCAGCCTACCTCTACACAGATATAAATATAAACAACATACAACAATGCTAATTCACACCAAAACCAGAATGAGGGAGCTCTGTACTATATTTTACTTTAGCAGAATTCAGCCTAATGAGCCGGCGTGCGAATAAGATACCTTTGCAAGGCAATGTTTGATTTTTAGTACGTTACATAAGCTTAAAAAATTATTTGCTGCGAGCTTCCATTTATATAAAAATACCTACTTAAACTTTAATTGATCACAGACACAAATCGCGGTTTAACTTCAAAAAGGGTGACTGTTATTTATAGATTAATATTTGAAAAACACATTAAAACTAACACGAATTATTTTAAAGACAAACTGTTCACAATGAAGATATTTAATTAACCCTCTCTATCTGGCTCCGTCGACACTCTAACTGTAATTACTTTTTCCCGATTTCAAAACTAACTATATTTTCTCCCGGAATCAACCCCCATTCTTCAAAAGTAATTAAAAAAACCAGAAATATTAATTTACGTTGGAAAGGTTTCATATTAATTATTGCACGACAGCTTAATTTTAAAAATATGCATTCGTCCGTAACAAACCCTACATTTAGGTCTCGAGTTTCCAAGTAACAAACAAAGATATCTTTTGATCGCGATCTGTACCGACACAATTACTTATTAAGCTAGTGACATTTTTACGTTAAGAATCGGCGCATAAGAAATTCTAATGATACGTTACGCCCCTTCAGTAAAGCAGTTTTTAAGCGTATACCTGTTACTCAAACCCCAAGATGTGTTTTTCAACCCTAACCTAATATCAGTTACATACATTTTCACATTTCTTACATAAAAATATATAAATAAAATATTTCGAAAACATTAGCAAATTACGACGTATTATCAAGATATTAAAAATCCACTAATTATCTTTTCTATTGCGTAACAATGGCGATTTGACAAACGTTTATTACAATAATAAAATGTTCGCGGTTCTCTACCTACAAACCTTATACACATTTAGTAATAGAACACTAACCAAAATCCGCACACAAGCTTTAGCTTCAGCGGTTTGGAGTTGTTTATTTATAACGCTTCTAACAAATAGATATTAGACTTAACAATTATGTATACGTTAATTATAAGAGGAAATGTAACTAACGTTTAAAATAAATCAATTTTATTACTATTACAATGAAGATTGGATCAAAGATTTTAGTAATCAAAGCGTTCCTGAAGATATTTTGTATTGCCTTAGTTTAGGTAAACGCTTCAATTTTCCGAACTTAGATGGATATAGAAAATGTGTTTTTAAAGTTATAACAAGTCTAAACACTGCATATCTTCACATAATGAAGAAGAGAAAAAATAAATTAGGAATGCTACAATTAAAATTTGATGGTTAACCATAAGGACTTCATCTGTCAAACGCATTTACATACTCAGTTGTTCGAAAGGATCCAACTTCAATGATGATTAAAAACAACAATACAATAATTGCAGAAAATTGGTATAATGAAGGCGCACTTTCTGAAAAAGATTATAATAATCAGTTAACAATTAAATATACACAAATTCTGAAAATCTATTTTTTACTTAAAATTCATAGAGGATCGTCCGTTTCGTCTAATAATATCATCGGTAAATTCCCTTACATATCTTTCTAATTTTTTTTGTAATAAGTATTCTGAAACTTATTTTAGGCAAAAAAACATTTTCCATCAGAAATTCCTTTAATTTTAAAACTAAAATTAAAAACAATAAAATTACAGACAACCACATTCTCATTTCACTTGATGTGGTTTCTTTATTTATTAATATTCCGACAGATCTAGCTATTCAAATTATAAGTAAAAAATGGAAAGATATTAAAAATGTAACTAAATTAACAAAAAAAAAAAAAACAATTTATTAAATCAATTGATATTTGTTTAAACACAATGTAGATAGCGGACCGAGAAAATGTTAATATCGTAATAAACATTTTAAAATCGCAATTGTTACCGCCATTGAAAAGATAATTAATGGGTTTAAATATCTTGGTAATAAGTCGTAATTTGATAAAGTTTTCGGGATATTTTATTTTATGTATGAGTAAGGGTTGAAAAGAAAAAAAAATATATGTTGGGGTAGAAAACAAGTGTTCTCTAGAAACTACATTTACCGAAAGACCATGACGAATCGTTGAAAATTTCTATGCACACGTTTTGGGGGTAAAAACATCGCAGCTAGTAATTAATTACATCGGAACATATCGCAAGTGAAAAGACGTCTTTGGGATTTTGAAATTCGAGACCTTGATGTAAGGTCTTGTAGTAATAAATATAAAATTATTAGTTTTGTCGGAAATCTTGTCCATCTTTTTGCTGGCGTTGCTTGTCGACCATTTTTGTTTTGGCGATCATCTTGTCGACCATTTTTGTTTTGTTGGTCATTTTTGTAATTGTTATAGCGGGAAATTTGAAATAATATTCTAATAAGGGACCCTCATACTATACCATAAGACAGGTATAGGACACCGGAACTTGTTCTCAGGACTGCGCCCCTTGTCGGGAACACTTGAAATTTCAAATCGTATTCTAATAAGAAGCCAGCATACTATCTCATAAAACAGCTATAGGCCTCCGGTCTTCGTCTATTGTCATGCCACCCTAATCGTTTGTAACGCCATCTACTGCTGTATTTTTAAAACTAATGAATGTTTTCTGTAATAGAATTTGATCAAAATCAATCTAAATCAAATCAATTAACCAAATTATTCTATCAAATCAAACAAATCAAACTCAAATAAAATACATAAATAGATTTTTAATTACTCAGTTAAGTCATAAAGTACTATAGAAATAAATTCAAGATAAAGTGCATATCGGTTTTCCCAAATCATTAATATAAAGTAATTATTTTCTGGATTTTCCCCGTGGTATAACCCACTAATTACATAGAAGACAAACAGACCTTGAAAATACAATTATGATGTTCACGTTCTTTTTACAAACACTTGATGAAAGTATCTTTACAAAAACCAACTTTCAAATCAAAATACTGGCTTGATTTAAGTTACAGCTTGCATAAACAAACTTTGATTTCAAAAATACTGGCTTGATTTAAATTACAGCTTGCAAAAACCAACTTTCAATTCTAAAATGCTAGCTTGATTTAAGTTACAGCTTGCAAAAACCAACTTTCATTTCAAAAATACCGGTTTAATTTAAGTTACAGCCTGTAAAAACCAGCCTTCATTTCAAAATACTGGCTTGTTGTAAGTTACAGCTTGCAATAACCAACTTTCATTTGAAAAATACTGGCTTGATTTAACTTACAGCACTCAAAACCAGCTAACACTTAAAATACTAGCTTGATTTAATTTACAGCTTCCAAAAACCAACTTTCATTTCAAAAATACCGGTTTAATTTAAGTTACAGCCTGTAAAAACCAACCTTCATTTCAAAAATACTGACTTGATTTAACTTACAGCTTACAAAAACTTTCAATTTAAAAATACTGGTTTGATTTAACTTACAGCTTGCGAAACCAACTTTCAATTCAAAGATGTCAGTTTGAGTTAATTTACAGCTTCCAAAAACCAACTTTCAATTCAAAAATTCCGATTTGATTTAACTTACAGCTTGCAAAAAACCAACTCTCAATTCAAAAATACCGGTTTAACTGACAGCTTGCAACAACCAACTTTCATTTCAAAAATACCGGTTTGATTTAAGTTACAGCTGGCAGATTCCATGTTCTTGTAGAAACTGGCGGAATGGTTTACTGGTGTATTGCGATCCATTATCGGAGATTAGGTTGCGGAGACTGCCAAAGCGATATATGACGTGCTCTCGTAACGCTTGGATAACGGGGGGACTAGTGGAGTTTCTGAGTGGTTTAATTCCAACCCATTTGGTGAGCCGGTCTTGGAAAACCAATATGAAGTTATGTCCCTTCTTGTTTCGAGGCAAAGGTCCGATGAGATCCGTACTAACATTACTCCAAGGGTAGCCGGGTTGTGAGAAGTACATGTCTCCTTGCGGTTTCTGTGTAGGTCCCTTGTACGTCTGGCAGCTTCGGCATGATTTGACGTATTTTATTACATCCTGTTTTACGGTGGGCCAATAGTAATCCCTGTAAACACGGCAAAGGGTCTTTGTAATCCCTAGGTGTCCTGCAGTCGGTGCATCGTGACATTATTTAAGGATCTCCCGGCGCTTAGCTTGTGGTACACACACCTTCCAGCTGATGTGACTTCCCATTTCTTTTTCGGGAACGATCGGTATAATAGCCCGCCTTCTATTATACCGCGGGTGTTGTTCAGGGTGATCTCCGGTTTGTTGAACCAGGTGTTGATACCAGGGACAGGTTGCCTCTTCTACTTCTAGAGGAGATAAGTCCGTACAGGTTTAGGAGTCCTCATGGAGGCAGGATAGAGTATCACCGACGCGGTTTAGTGCTCCTTTACGGTATTCTACCTGGAATTGTAATTCCATTATCCATCTGGCTAGTCAGGACGTAGGTTTCTCTAGTGTACGAAGATACTTAAGACTTCTATGATCCGTGAGAACCGTGAATTTGTAGCCTTCTAAATAATTTCTTAATTTTTTAATTAACCGTACTACAGCCATGCATTCCTGCTCAACGATGGAGTAGTTTTTCTCTGCAGGGTTCAGTGACCTACTGATATAGGCGATCACATGCTCGTCGGGGGCTTGTCCTTACGTCAGAACCGCTCCGATTCCCGAGGCGCTTGCATCCGTCGGTAGTACGAAAGGCTGGGTGAAATCTGGACTAGCTAATACGGGGGGGGGGGGGGCTCAAGGCTTCTTTAATCGTGGCGAAAGCATACTCTTACTTCTCAGTCCAGTGGTATTTAACGTTCTTTTTCAGTAATTCGGTGAGGGGTTGGCTTAATTGCGCGAAGCCGCTAACGTATTTACTATACCACGACGCGAGTCCCAGAAATTGACGTAATTGTTTTAACGGTGGGGGGGTCGGTATCTGGGTGATTTAGCCAATTTTTTCAGGATCTGTAGAATTCTCTGTGATGTGATGAGGTGCCCCAAGTATATAAGTTGGGTTTGACAAAATCGGAATTTATCTGGCTGTAACTGTAGTCCCCACGTTAGGCGCCGTTGATGTAAGCCACTTTTCTTGCGATAATTAAATTGGTTTATTTTAATTTGCCTCGGTCTAGCTTACTCGGGTCTTGTACTAGCAAGACGGGGTTGGGTTCGCTTGGATATATAGTTTTGGCTAAATACTGTTCACACTAAATGATTAGAAGGTAACGTTTTGATACTTATATTGACCTATTCCTTACAACGCTAAATATCTGAACTTAATACTAACATAAAACAAAATAGGTACAATAAATAAATATAAATGAATTTTCCCTGGGACTCCCGCTCTGGATGGTCGGCTCACTAGATCCTGAGACATTTCTGTGTAAATTGAAATTAATATTACGCTTGTGTATTGGGTACTCGAGTTATAACAAAAAATCCTAACACTGATGACTTTTTATAATTTATTAAGAATTTTTAGGCCTGCCCTGTAAACGGTGGCCGTTTTGTAATTTTAACAGTATTACATAAGTTGAGGGCAACGATCGCGTTTGCGTTTGTGAGAAGGGCAGTTTCAAAATAATGAATTATTTAAAGTAGCATTGGGGCGCATGACTATTCTCATATATGGTTTTGCTTTCAGACTGAATAGGTGTACTCCTTTAAAGGGAGTGTTTATTACATGAATTTTCATATTTGTATGATATAAAAATGTAATTGTTACTGTGTGATTGATTACGGAAGTTTTTAACTCCTAAATTATTAGGAAATAATAAATTTAATATTGAATGTTAACTAAAGAACGACAGGAACATTTTTCTGCATTAGTTCGATTACGCGTTTAATATGTACGAGTTTCTTTATTTACACGAGTCTTATTCTAATTGTTTAGCTGGAAAACAACTAAGCCTATTATTTATACAAGATATTAACACTATTGTGCCGGCATTAAACAACTATTTCAATTATTTAGAACGGAATTTACACTATTAATTCCCATATTAAAAGGAAAGGGTAACTAATACGTGCAAATTTTCGCGGTTTTATTGCAATGCGTTATTAGGTGTGCAACCTTCCTGGGACGAGTTATTTCAGGATTATCAGGAGCGGGATAACTAGCTCGTTACTAATGACAATGGTTTTCTTACAGGATTTCGATGGAAAAGTATTGTTAGACCAAAATTAACGTGGAGCGAAATTATGACTAATTGCGATCGGTTTTTATTTCCGTTTGAGACGATTAAATATGTAAAGTGCGGACAGGAACGCGTAACGTTTTGTTTTTATGTAACTGGAGGATCTCTCCTGAAGCGGCTTCTAGAATTAGCGTTATATGCGGTTGCAGGCACTTCTGGTTTATTTATATTGCCTTGTGTGAGGCGTGGATGTGTAATGTTGTGTAATAGATGTTTAGGGCCATTTATAAGAATCTGAGGCTAACCCGTACTGCGCTGTATAAATAGATCCTCCGGAAGCTGGTAGAATTAAGGCGATGACCTTTCTTCCCAGCGTCAAAGCCCGTCGTAACACCGTCCGATTTGTGTATTTTGTAATAACTGTTTGTGATGACTCCGGGATCTAAGCCCGTCGTAACATCGGTTGGTCGGTGTATTATGTGATATTTGTTTAAGATGACTCCGGGATCTAAGTCCGTCGTAACATCGGCTGATTTGTGTATGGTGTAGTATTTGTTTAATGTGCAATAAAACTCACGTGCTTTTAACCTCAGAACGTATCAACCATCAGCTTGATTATACTGAGCTGATTTGCAGGTGATGACAGCGAAGTAACGCAACAGAAGATACATGACGGTTCAGGACGCACGAATGCGGCAGTCGACAGGTCGGCGGTGTACACAATGAGAATAACAGCGACAGGCGCGCGGTCTGGGTATATCTTTCGGTAGCGCGTTGCGCTTTTTATAGAGATTCCGCCGTGATTGGCAGATGATTTTTTTTAAACTACGTCGGAGGGGATTATAAAATTAATTATTTGTTGGTTTCTACGAAATTTAAATAACGGGATAATTATCATATAATTAATAATAGAAAAATTTCGTAAAGGATGTTTCATTTAAAAAATACTGGCTTGATTTAACTTACAGCTTGCAAAAACCAACTTTTATTTCAAAAATACAAGTTGATTTAACTTACAGCTTCCAAAAACCAAGTTTCAATTTAAAAATACTAGTTTGATTTAACTTACAGCTTGCAAAAACCAACTTTCATTTCAAAAATACCGGTTTGATTTAAGTTACAGCTTGTAAAAACCAACTTTTATTTCAAAAATATCAGTTTGATTAAGGTTACAGCTTGCAAAAACCAACTTTCAATTCAAATATACCGCTTTGATTTAAGTTATAGTTTCCGAAAACCAACTTTCAATTCAAACATACCAGTTTGATTTAACTTACAGCTTACAAAAACCAACTTTCAATTCAAAAACACCGGTTTGATTTAAGTTACAGCTTGCAAAAGCCAACTTTCAATTAAAAAATACCGGTTTGGTTTAACTTACAACTTGCAAAAACCCAACTTTCATTTCAAAAATACTGGCTTGGTTTAACTTACAGCTTGCAAAAACCAACTTTCAATTCAAGAATACCATTTTGATTTAACTTACAGCTACAAAAACTAACTTTTATTTAAAAAATACCAGTTTTATTTAAGTTACAGCTTGCAAAAGCTAACTTTCATTTCAAAAATACCGGTTTGATTTTACTTACAGCTTACACAAACCAACTCTTATTTCAAAAATAACGGTTTGATCTAAGTTACAGCTTGCAAAAACCAATTTTCAATGCAAAAATACTGGTTTGATTTAACTTACAGCTTGCAAAAACCAACTTTCCATTAAAAAATAACGGTTTGTTTTAACTAACAGCCCAAAAACCAAATTGCAATTCAAAAATACCGTATTGATTTAGCAGCTTGCTTTACAGCTTGCAAAAAGCAACCTTCATTTCAAAAATACTGGCTTGATTTAACTTACAGCTTGCAAAAACCAACTTTAAATTCAAGGATACCGTTTTAATTTAACTTACAGCCTGCGAAGTCCAACTTGCGGACAACGTGTTGAATACCGCATAATACGGTGTTGTATTTAAAAAAAAGATAAATCTTACAATAGCCAAAGTTGGCAACGCTGTAACGCGATTCGGGCATTCTAAATTGGCTGCTGTAGGTTAGAATGAGCGGCACATCTCTGAATGATTGAGTAATCGTATCCCGCCTTCGTGTACCACCAGTGATACGGGCTTCGGACTACCACCGTTAGACAATTTTTGATAGCATGGCCACAAAACTCAAAGCACAGATCAGAAGTCACAAAGCATAATACGTGAGCCACCAGAAGGGCGTTTAGAAAATCTTATTCAAAGTTCTTTTGCTGCCGGAGGTGATTCCAAGCCCGTATTACTGGTGGTACAGTGTTGTGATGACCGTCTTAACCTACAGTAGTCAATTTAGAATGAATCGCGTTACATTGTTACCAACTTTGGCTAATTGTAAAATTTCTGTTTTTTTAATACAACACTTTATGCAGCATTCAAATAGAGAATTAAAAGACAAATTCAACTACGATATAGCGTTTTCTTGCAAGTTGTTCGACATAGTTTTTCCTTCCTCCTTCCTCCCTTCCTCCCTTCCTCCTTCCTCCTTCTCCTCCCTTCCTCCCTTCCTCCTTCCTCCTTCCTCCTTCCTCCCTTCCCTCCCTTCCCTCCTTCCTCCCTTCCCTCCTTCCTCCCTTCCTCCTTCCTCCCTTCCTCCTTCCTCCCTTCCTCCTTCCCTCCCTTCCCTCCCTTCCTTCCCTCCCTTCCCTCCCTCCTCCTCCCTTCCTCCCTTCCCTCCTTCCTCCCTTCCTCCTTCCTCTTCCTCCTCTTCCTCTCCTTCCTCCCTTCCCTCCTTCCCTCCCTTCCTCCCTTCCTCCCTTCCCTCCCTTCCTCCCTTCCTCCTTCCCTCCCTTCCTCCCTTCCCTCCCTTCCTCCCTTCCTCCCTTCCTCCCTTCCTCCCTTCCCTCCCTTCCTCCCTTCCCTCCCTTCCTCCCTTCCTCCCTTCCTCCCTTCCCTCCTTCCTCCTTCCTCCTTCCCTCCCTTCCTCCCTTCCCTCCTTCCTCCCTTCCCTCCCTTCCCTCCCTTTCCTCCCTTCCTCCTTCCTCTCCTCCCTTTCCTCCCTTTCCTCCCTTTCCTCCCTTCCCTCCCTTCCCTCCCTTCCCTCCCTTCCTCCTTCCCTCCTTCCCTCCCTTCCTTCCCTCCCTTCCCTCCCTCCTCCCTTCCTCCCTTCCTTCCCTTCCCTCCCTTCCTCCCTTCCCTCCTTCCTCCCTTCCCATCCATACTGCCACTGACGGATCTGGTAGGTATACCTTTCGATCTGTAGTAACTCAAATCGATTTCCCATAATTCTTACTTGTCTAGGATTTGATGATGCGGAAACGAGAAACGAGTGGAAAAAAGATGACCCACTAGCAGCTATTTCAGAAGTCGTAACTTGTCAGTCGAGGTACAGTATTGGAAAGAATGCTTGTGTGGATGAGATGCTAATTGCTTTTGCGGCCGATGCAGTGTCAAGATGTTCATGCCAAAAAACCGGCCAAGTATGGTTTTAACTCATGGCTGCTAGGACAGGATATCTACAAAGCGTATATACCGGGTCCGCCATCATTCTGGCATGCCTTTTTACCATCTTTATTATTTGTTGTATAGAAAAAGTATAAACACGAACTTTACCTTATTTTTCAAGCTCTATAACCTAAAAATATTTTCATGTATACAGGGTGTTCCACTTTTGCTGCGCAGCACTACCCTTTTATTTTAAATGGTACACCCTGTATATTATTACATTTTTTTAATTTCCTGTTGAAACTGAGGGGCATTTTGTTAAGCATACATGTCACCTACAGTCCACCGTTTCGGAGTTCTCACGTTTTTTGAAAAAAAAAGACATTTGCGGTGTACTCAAAAATCGCTAATATTACGCTATTACGCAAAGCAAATAGGTAGGAACATGCGTGAAAAAGTCTACAAAAACTTACATTAACAGATGCGGATTTTTTCTCTTTCGATTTTGTTAAACACATATGGGTCTATCTTTAGCCGTTTTTACAGAATTGGCTATTTTCTATTTTTTATTTTCTTTTTTGCTCTATCGCAGTAGCCATGTGCAACGGTTGTAATGCCTGTGGTTATTACTTGTGTTTAATTCCACCCCGCTACAAAGAATAATATTTGGGTTCTTTTACAATTCTTAATAATTTCACAATCATTGAAAATTTATATCGTGTGCTTGAGAGTTTTAAATGATTACCTTTTTTATTTTAATCGGAATTGGTTTGATTTATAAAGATATTATCTACTAATTTATTTTATTCGCTTGCTATTTAATTTCAGTTTGTTTAAATGAACATTATTATTTACATTTCATCGGATTCCTACCTTATCAAACTGCGCCAGCTAGCTCAAGTGTAAAAAGAAATGATTACCGTTATAACTGACCACAATTATACTCAATTCGATTTTCCTTATTAATTTACCTTTAGCAATAAAAATAAATCAAACGTTATACTTATTTAATTAAACTAAAATTTGCAGTGTAGAAATGTTTTGTTTACGACATATAACAATAAAACCTTTAATTATAAGTAATATTCTTAATATTAACATGCAACAAAAAACCATTTATCAAAATTGAATGGAATGTTTTCCGTTTAATTTTGATATTCAAATTCAAATTCAGAGAAAATAAACACATAAACGTTTCTTTATTTACACTATTAGAAATCGTACTTATCTGTTGCTTCGTTGAAAGCCGATCACGTAACTGCAATGTGGCCATGCCGATGACGCAATTGGGCTTATGGTGCGGACTTGGCGCCTTGTTTCTTTTTTTCCCACGATATCTTGTTCACAACTTTTTTGTGGATTAAGTCTATTGCAATTTTCTTTCCAACACTGTTATGATTTTTGTAAATAATTGCTTGATATATTTATAATATTCAATTATCACTTTAATTGTTCGACCTCAACTACAATTTGCGTACTGTAACGAAGAGCAACGCTTCTTCTTTGAACATCAATAAATCCAAGTTATTGTTCTTTCTATATTAATTTCTTACACTAGATCGATAGTCTCTATTTATTTTTATCGTTCGCTATTTAAACACAACCTTGGAATACTTTCGGGACGTACAGAAAACGTGATTTTTTATTATTACGTAACCTTTAACGCAATTTGAAATTATTACGCAATCTTTTTTATTATTAAATACTTATTGAAAATAAACTCAAGTTTTTCATCTTAATATTAATTACATTTACATATTATTAACCAATAACCATTTCTTTAGCTAAAAAATAACTACCAAATCTCGTATAATTTAGAGCGAAATTTTTTTTCTGAGGCACCTAACAGAAAAACAAGGGAAATGACCCAAATTAATAATTTATTTTAATTTTGTGTTAATCATATTGCATTGAATAAACTAAGCTATTAGCAAAAAATAAAAATAAACAATAACAAACATTTTAATTCAAGAGGTGCTCAAAATTCTGCGCGTTTAATTCTAAACACTTTTCAAGCCTTTTAATTGCTTCCTTTGTTTTTTTTTCTTTTAGCATTATTTTGTTAAATGGAATATGATTAACATAAAATTAAAATAAATTATTATTTTGTCCTTTTCCTTGTTTTTCTGTTACATGGCTACTGCGACAGCAAAAAAGAAAATAAAAAATAGAAAATCGCCAATTCCGTAGAAACGGCTAAAGATAGTGTATTAACAAAATCGAAATAGAAAAAAATTTGCGTCTGTCTATGTAAAAAAAAATGTCTGCTTAAAAAAATCAAGTTATCCATGAGTCAAATTTTTTGAAAATCAAAAATTTAGCCGCAAAAAATCTGTATCCCAAAAACATTCTTTTCATAAGTTTTTATTGACTTTTTCATGGTCTATGGAATGGTGAAAACCGTATGTCCCTATTTTACTTTCCGAGATATTAGTTATTTTTGAGTATGCCGCAAACGTCATTTTTTTCAAAACATGTGAGATAACCTCGAAATTAAAAAATGTAATAATATACAGGGTGTTCCATTTAAAATAAAAGAGTAGTGTTGTGCAGCAGTGGAACACCCTGTGTACATAAAAATATTTTTAGGTTATAGAGCTTGAACAATAAGGTAAAGTTCGTTTTTATACTTTTTCTTTACTACAAATAATAAAGATGCCAAAAAGGAATGCCAGAGCGATGGCGGACCCGGTATATTGTGAAAAGACTTGTGACGGTAACGTTTTAAGTGAAGAGGAAAATAAATACTCAAAACCTACTCAGGCGGTACTGAGACTTATTCAACCAATCGCAAACACAAACAGAAATGTAACGGCCGACAATTGGTTTTCTTCAATAGAGCTAACAAATATTCTGAAAAGTAAGAAGCTTACTTAGGTGGGAACACTTAAGAAAAACAAAACCGATATACCTGCTGATTTTTTGCCAAATAGAAAAAAAGATGTTGGCACTAGCTTATATGGTTACACTAGTGACATGACACTATTATTCTATACACCAAAAAAAATTGTTGATCCCATCCATGCATCGCAACGCATATACTAACCCCAAAACTGGTAAACCCGAAATTATGGAGTATTTTAATGAAACGAAAAGAGACGTTGACACTGGATCAAAAATGTAACGTATACTCTTCTAGTCGTAGAACCAGTCGGTGGCTTTTGACTGTATTCTTTAGATTACTGGATATAGCATCCGCTAACTCGTCAAGCCCTTAGAGATCATAAACAAATGCTACGCTTCGAGTTTGGTAAACAATTAGGGATGCTGTTGGTAACTCCTCAAATGCAATGTAGGTTTTATAATATGCATCCTGTTCGTGAACTGAGACTATCCATAAAACGAATCCTGAAACTAGACGAAGAGTATCCTCCTGGAAGAAACCAGCCTGTTAAAAGAACTTCTTGTAGAAAGTGTCGAGTGAAAAAAGAAAGAAAAACCACCCATATATGTATCATATCTAAGACACCCATATGCTTGCAGTGTACCGAAAGGATATGTAAAGACTGTTCCTCAAAAAAATACCGCTACCTTACTGCCTGCTGAAATTTTTTCACACAAACGTTTTAGGTTAAGACCAGTTACTTTATTTAGTTTTAGTATACAATGTGTCCCAAATTCGCTTCTCTATAAAGGGATCTCGGCTTATGTTATACTTACGGCAAAGGTTAAATGGGGAAAGTTTTAAAGGAAGCTTAGAGCATTCGATATCCCGTTTCAGATTTACGATCGGTCAATTGGTTTTGAAAATATCGGCGAAAAAACGAAAATGGCGGATTTCGTTTTTCGCCAGTAAATCCGAAATGGTTAATTTGACAGCTGTCACAATGTGAGATTATTCGGACACTTTTTTACGACGAATAAGATGGCGTGTATGACATGTCACAATCGTCTTTTGTTATCCCACAATCTGCCCCAACTTTCATTTTTCTTATTGCCGCCATATTGGATTTTTCGATTTTTTGAAAGAGCGCAATATTTCCAGTTTAGTGATGTTTCACAAGTGCATAAAAGATTAGAGTTTCATCGGAATATCACACTTTCTAAAGTTAGGTCTTATTTATTATTTTTAGTAGGACATGATTTATTTGTCAGTAAAATTGGGTTTCTTTTTATCAAAGTAGTGTTTTCATAAGTAGTACGCTTTTCTGTCATTAAAATCATAAACGTGACACAAATTGTAAAAGCCTGTTGAAAATGGCCGGTATTCCCTATTCAAATGAGGAAAAGTTTGAAATGTTAGCGCTTCACTTGCAGTCAAACAGAAACGCCGACATTACCTCAGCGAGGTATTTGGACATGTACCCCGAACGACGGCAGCCTCATAAAACCCACTTCAGAAAAATTGTAATTAATTTAATTAACTATGGGGCCTTCGAACAACCTAAAAGCGGATACAATATTGATAATGAAAATCGTGACAGAAACATTTTACAAGCTGTCAAAGAAAACCCCAGTGCATCGGTAAGAACGGTAGAACGGGAAATTCATGTGTCAAAATCAACGGTACAAAGAGTGTTAAAAAAGAATAACTACTATCCATACAAACCCACAATAGTTCAAGGACTTAAGGAAACTGATTTTCCAAGACGAATGCGCTTCTGCGAGTGGTATACTAGAATGTGTAATGAAAACCCCGATTTTGTTAATCATGTCCTGTGGTCTGATGAGAGTAGGTTGACGAATTGTGGAGTTTTTAATAAGCACAACATTCATCGTTGGGCTGTAGAAAACCCTCACGAAGTGGCAGAGAGACGTCTACAGACCAGATTTGGAAGTAACGTTTGGTGTGGGATTATTGGTAATTTAATCTAACTTACCTATTTTAATTGGGCACCTATGTATTATAAATATAAATTATTAATCATTGCAGGAAATCGACTTATAGGACCATTTTTGTTTGACTGTAACTTAAACGGACAGAGGTACCTAGAGCTTTTGCGAAACCAGGTTGTGCCGGCTTTACGAGCTACTCTCACCGAAGATGAGTTCAGAAGAACCTGGTTTCAACAGGATGGATGTCCGGCACACAACACCATTCAAGTCAGGAACTTCTTAAGGGAGCAGTTTGATGAAAGAATTATTGCATTAAATGGTCCAATATCTTGGCCTCCTAGATCTTCTGACCTTTCGCCCTTGGATTTCTACCTCTGCGGTCACACAAAGAATGAGGTCTACGAGTTTGATCCTCCTGCGACCATAGAAATCCTGAGACAGAGCGTTTTGGATAGTCACCAATTGTCAAAAATGTCTCGATGTAAATGGACGTCATTTTGCAAATCTGTAAATTAATTGTAATTGTAATTTTATTGTAGGTTGTTCAAAGGTTCAAGTATTAATTAAATTAATGACGATTTTTATGGCTTTATTTTTAACACACTCATAGCTGGGAATTTGTCCCAAAACATCTTGTCTTGTTGAGAGGTCGTTATTTAATTTCATGTTTTATGGAAAATTCAAAGAACTTTATACATTATTTATTAATGTTATTTTGCGACAAATAAATCATGGCCTACTAATAATAAATAAGACCTAACTTTAGGAAGCGTGATATTTCGATGAAACTCTAATCTTTTATGCAGTTGTTAAACATCACTAAACTGGAAATATTGCGCTCTTTCAAAAAATCGATAAATCAAATATGGCGGCAATAAGAAAAATGAAAGTTGAGGCAGATTGTGGGATAACAAAAGACGATTGTGACATGTCATACACGCCATCTTATTGGTCTTAAAAAAGTGTCCGAATAATCTCACATTGTGACAGCTGTCAAATTAACCATTTCGGATTTACTGGCGAAAAACGAAATCCGCCATATTCGGTGTTTCGCCGATATTTTCAAACAAATAGACCGATCGTAAATCTGAAACCGGATATCGAATGCTCTAAGCTTCCTCTAAAACTTTCCCGATTTAACCTTTGCCATAAGTATAACAGAAGCCGAGATTCCTTTATAGAGAAGCGAATTTGGGACACATTGTATGTAAAACCATTTGACATAACAAAATAAAAAATTAAAAATCCCTAATAGAGATGTTTTAGAGGTTTCTTAATAAAAAAGTTTTTTTTTAAGTGTAATTGCGGTTGTCAAAAACCGGTAAAAATTACCGGGTGTCTGTGCTTGCGTCTCGGTAAAGATACGTCTGCGGCTAAGGGTTAAAAGGCGAATTTCGCCTCCGCCCCGGGCGCTAGAAACTAACGCTACGCCAATGATAACGTCCTTCCAATAAAATAGGTATTCATTTCTTCGGTGAAACAAGATTCGCTACAATCCGTTAAGACGTTCCGAAGAAAGAAAAGCTTATGTTGGATAAATTGGAAAACAATTAAGATTTTTCTTTTTTCTCGAATGGGCCCCCTAGCGGCCGCCGTTAAAAATAATTTCAATACATTTTTCCATATCGACTTTATTATAAAAATTTTTGTCTGCAGGTTGTACCATAAGCTGTTTCCTAGAACAGCCGGCATCCTGTATTAATTGGCCACCCTATACATCAAAAGTTGAATGTCTTTACTTTTAATGTTGTCACCTTTTATAGGTGGATGAGGTGCCGAGAATTGGAAATACCGTTAAAATTATTCCTCCAGTTCAAATATAACCTGTTTTTGTAATCTTATCACGATACACGTATCCTGAATCTTATCGTAAATGTAATTAAAAATTATTATTAATTTTATTAAATACATAAATAAAAAGTTTACCTCGAGTAGGATTTGAACCTACTTTGCTAGAGTACCTCGCTAACCAACTGCGTCATCGAGATTCAAGCCCCAATCGATGTAAATTTTATCTTTATGTATGTAGAACTGATGTAAATTCTAAATATAATGAGATTACAATCAAATTACTTATATTAATGGAATGTGAGCCTGCAATATCGCATGGATTCACACATACCAAAGCAACTTGACTAGTACAGGTCGTAGGTTCAAATCCTACTCGAGGTAAACTTTTTATTTATGTATTTAATAAAATTAATAATAATTGTTAATTACATATTTACCTGTGAACTTATTCGTTCATAACATAAAGTTATAATTTATCGTAAATGTGGTTACGGTTTAATCAATATAAACTATTTATTTCAATTATCTGACGACAAATAACCGCCATTAGATTGTCATGAACTATATTTGTGATTGGTTTAGGTTAATTAAAATTTAGTCGTCACAAGTTTATCTTTCCTAATCTATAGATGCCCAAAAATGTTGTTTACAACTTACACATGCATTACATTCTGGTCTAATAATGCGTATCGGCTTGTTACCCATATTCGCTATTAATTATCCAAAATTAACACCCCCCCCCCCCTCGTTCAGCATCTATGTTTTTGGTGACTTGCATTTAAAAAAGCTATCAATGTTATCTGTAAGGTTATCTTCAGTTTCTATATGAGAAGTTACTAAGTTTATAATTAAACATTCATAATTTATGTTTAATTAAACGTTGGTGTTTTGCGGAGTGTGGAGGATACAAGCATTAGGTAAGCACCATCTATGTTTACTCACTGAAAATTGAGTGGTGGAAATGAGGGCGTCGCGACGCCAATACATTCTCTGCAAACAAACGGAAACAATACAGCAGTAGCCGATTTTCGGTGAAGGTGTATACACGTGTTTGTTTGTTTAATGTAGAGAAACTGTTTAAATATTTACTTTACGCTGTAATAGATACAATGTTACGGTTAGTGCTTAAATTTTATTAGAGTCGCTTTTTTAAACAGATCTGTATGATTCTATTTTTGTAATTATTTATCTACCACTCAACTTTCACTATTACTCAAGACATTAATCTATTTTCCGTTTCTGTAATACGCCAGAATATTAGATACATTATAAATTATCGCTAAACTGAAAATTATTTTCAGATAAGTCGTCCTTGAAGGTCACCAAATCTGTGATTAATAAAAACAAACGTGTTAAGTGCCTTAATTACAGCCTAAAAATGGAAGTTAGCAAAACAGAGTGTAATGCAATACAATCAATAATAGACTTTGTATCGTTTTTACTTTTATCAGTCACACTTATAGTTAAAGCAATATTTAACGCTTGCCTACCAAAATCGTATAAAACAAAAAAAAGCTTGGATAAAGAAATTGTTTTGATAACAGGGGGTGCTGGTGGTATTGGAAGACTTGTAGCCATAAAACTTGCCAAACTCAAAGCAACGATTGTTTTGTGGGATATTGATACTGCAGGTAAGATTGTTCTATCTATTTTTTAAAAAAAATGACCGGATTAAATATCATATAAAGAAAGTAAAATTTCACTCTTACCTTGACACATTACACAACTTTCTCATAAGAAAAATTCAAATAAATACAAATTGTTTTGAATTATTTAGATTTAACGGATTATGTGTGTGTTTAATTATGAAAGAGAAATTTTCCTAGACTCTGTCGTACGATCATTTATTATGACTGTATTATATTCAGGGTATTGACTTTCATTTTGGTGTATTATATTATATTCAATCATAGACCTTCAATTTTAAATAAATTTATGGACTGCTCAATCTAATTGCGAAGTTAATATAGTAATTACGTGATTGTAAAGATAATTATTTATGGTTTTTTAAATCACAAAAGTTACTACTAAATATATGCATTTTATTCATAAATTTTCAACGTTAAATTTATTCGAATTCATTCAGTTATTGTGCAATGTTTTACATTAAGCTTTAGCTCTTATTATTTTGTCTAATTACGAGTGCCCAAATTTTTAGCTTGTAAAATTAACAATTTCGGCCACGTTATTTTTTATAAAATGATTATTTTCAAAATTGGCGTATTTTATTATTACATAAAAATTAAATTACTATTTAACATCTAATAGTAGGTACCACATGTTCTTACACACATTATAATAAATGATTGTAGTTACTTAATTATAAATGTTATGTGCCAATCGTTTTATGTTAATTTAAATGAAATTTGGCAATTAAATATTATAACATCAAAAATAGGTTGAGACATTTAGATGCTTCCCGATTATAAAATATTTAATTTTTCTTTTGCAACATTAGAAAGAAAACATTTTTATGAAAACGCGTTTGTCATTAATTTTACTGGTTTGACTAATTTCAAATTAATAAAAATGAATACTTAATTAAAAATAACTTGTACAGCCGATGGGTCAATCGTTACAACAGAATGTTCACTAATGTCTATTTTACCAACAGTTTAAAACAGATGGCCACTGACTAGTCGCTTTCGTAAATTTCGCGAAATTCCGAATTCATTAGCGTAGATTATAACTTTATCGGTATGGAATCCAAATAATAACTTGATAAGACTACTTGAAAATAATGTGACACAGGGATCAATACTTAGGACCATTATTGTTGATACCGGATGTAAACAGATTGTGGTCCACCCCTATAACTTTTGAATGGAAGGGTATTTCAAATGTTGGTCGATTTGCAATTTTTTAATAAAAATCCAATATGGCCGATATTCGGTTTCGCCGTAAATGATATAGAAACTGGGAATTTAAATGGGACACCCTGTATATGTGTGAATTTTTGGACTCTGCGGCTTCAAATACGTACAACGCAATTATCAAATTTTAATTTGAACGCCATTTAAATTTTGCTAATTGATTTTTTTTGTTCATCCAAGGTGGCCATGACTTGCTTCAAATTACTTTTAACTTAACCAAGGTTATGTAAAAAGTATTAATTTTGCCAATGATTTAATTTTATTCATTTAATTTAACACTAATAAAATTCAGTTTTTTACCAAAACTATGTTTTATTTATAAAAAAGTTAATGGGCCACCCCGTATTTAAAATAGCTCATATAAATTCGAATTAAATGGTGTACAGGTTGTCCCATTTTCGTATGTTTTACGGGGTATCTCGCTTATTTTTAAGGTTAGAACCTTGCGGTTTTCGCGACACCGTGCTATTTTTTAATGAAACCAAAGATGCACTAATCAAATTTGCTATAGCCATCTCAGTTTGTGTGCTACAGGGTGATTTTGGAAAAATTGCATTTTCAGTCATCCCCTGTAACTCTGTTATTGTCGGACATATTAAAAAAGTAAAAACTGATATTTGTAGATTTTTTACGTAGAATCCAGTGGCGTACTCAGATTTTCTTTAGAGGTCACAGTTTTTGAGATATTGACATAACTACTTTTTTTTATTTTTTTAAAATCTTTTTCCCTGTTAGAGCTTTTCCAAAATATAGATAGTCTATATTTATTTTATAAATAACGTGACAAAATGATTTTTTCTATAATTTACATTGATAATAGTGGATAGCCGTGGGTAATCATGGTAACGCAAAACAAAATAATTAACGTTCTGCCATTACTTAGGTATTTGATTTTTGAAGTTTCTGCTTCTCCAAATTATTCCTGGTTACATTTTCCCAAATTTAGTGCTGATATTTATTGTTATTCGTTGTTTTGTTATATGTTATCGATTTTTCTTGTTTATTGTTGTTTAATTATTTTTATATGGCATCGAACAACGTTTTAGCAGTTGTTCAAGCCACTCCTGAAACCTCGTGCAGGAAAATAGATGAAGAGACCGGTGTGTCTAAAGCAACAGTGCCAAAGGATTTTAAAAAAACATAAATTCAAACCCTACAAGTATAAACTTGTCCATCATCTGCACCCTAGTGATGCTGAACGTAGATTGGAGTTCTACAATTAGTTTATAAATATGAAAACTCAGGACAATAATTTTGAAAAAAAAAATAATTTGGTCAGGCGAGGCACATTTCACAAGTTCGGGAATTCTCAATAGACACAACTCGCGGTTTTGGAGTCAAGAAAACACGCACGTCACTTTTCCGAGAGAGCGTAAAGGCAGGTTCGGATTTAATGTCTCCTGCTTTATTTTTAACCGAAAAATAGTTTACAAGATTTATGAAGAAAACCTAAACTCTAATGGGTACTTACAAATTCTACAAGAAAAAACTATGAACGTTTTAGAAGATATTCCACTGGCTCAACTGAACGATATATTCTTCCAGCAGGATGGGGCTCTAACCCACAATGCTAGAATAATACAAAACTGGCTAAATGAACGTTTTCCCAGGAGATGGATTGGAACAAATGGACCTGTTCGATTTTTTTTTGTGGGGTTATTTAAAGAATAAAATTTATTCAAGGCAATATGTCAACATGCAACAATTAAAAATTGCAACGGAAAATGCTTTTGCAGAATTACGAAGACAATCATTTATTTTGGAAAATGCTATTAAAAGAATTTATAAACTTTGTGGAACTTGTAGGAGATATAATGGTCTGCAATTTGAACAATATTTGTGATATAATTAATTATTTTGTTTTTTATCAATGTAAATTATAGAAAAACATCATTTTGTCACGTTATTTATAAAAATAAATATAGACTATGCTATATTTTTGAAAACCTCTTGGCAAGGGGAAAAAGATTTAAAAAAAATATATAGGGTGTCCCATTAAAAAAAAAGTAGGTTATGTCAATATCTCAAAAACTGTGACCTCTAAAGAAAATCTGACTATCGCCACTGGATTCTACGTAAAAAAATCTACAAATATCAGTTTTTACTTTTTTAATATGTCTGACAATAACAGAGTTACAGGGGATGACTGAAAATGCAATTTTTCCAAAATCACCCTGTAGCACAAAAACTAAGATGGTTATGGCAAATTTGATTAGTGCATCTTTGGTTTCATTAAAAAGTAGCACGGTGTCGTGAAAACCGCAAGGTTCTCACGTAAAAAATAAGCGAGATACCCCGTAAAACATACGAAAATGGGACAACCTGTACATAACATTACGCGTGTGAAGTTAGCACCCCGACAAAGAGTTCCAATAGTTCTGATTCTAGTTCTAGCTTCCTTTTAAAGAGTTTAGAAGTACTTTATAAAAAATAAAAAGAGCCGTTCATTAACGGTTCCAAATTTTATTTGGACTAGCTAAATTACTATATTTCTAGAGTTCCTGATATGTTAAAAAATTTTTTGAAAATTAAAAAAAATTAAAAATTTTTGAAAATTCAAGTTTGACATGCAATAGTTCCAATCAACTTTTATTCGTTTCTAAGAGTTCTCGCTAATTAAAAAAAAAAGAAAACAGGAACTGGGTATTGCATTCCACAATTTGGTCGCCGTGTGGGAAAATGCTAGGTTGCGCCCGTTTAGTGCGACAGAATGAAATTTTGAGTGCGTAATGATGGTGTGAATGTACAAACCGAGTGTTCTTAGCGAAGAATGCCTGAGAAGGTATTACGGAGTGTATTTTAGAGACACACTTGCCCTTGCAATAGCGATAACAAGGAAAGAACCGAAACTATTCTTCTATGCTCAAGAGACTATAGGTCAGAAGTTAGACACGGGTTATTTATAAGCCTTATAGCTCTTTTTTGGATGTTGTTTACCATATCAAGGCAGTATTGGGGACCAGCGACCCAGAAGTGGGAATTGTATTCCAGATGAGGTGGAATATGAGCCTTATACAGTACAAGAAGTTGTTGCGATGTGAAATTCTGTTAGGAAGATCAGTTTACGGGCAGCTGTTTTGCTGGCTGACAAAAAGGTGGTCAACCCATGAAAGGTTCGATGACACGGACATCCCTAACGTAGAAACAGAGTTTGAAAACTTGAGAGCCGTTCATATTTACAGCAGGAAATGATCAGTCTTTCTTGGCGGACACACGGCAACACTGGGTTTTGTCGGCGTTGAACGTGAGTAGATTATTCCTTCCCCATTCACGGGTACGTTCTAAGTCACTGTTGATTGAGGCTGCCAATTTCACTTTAACGTCCTGGCTAGACTTATTGTTGTGGGAAAACTGAAATAGTATACCACTACTGTAGAGGAATTGTCTTGTGCAAAGCAATTGAATCAGGTTTAGCTGTTAGGAAATGAGGTCATTTATGTATAAGCAAGAAATAGTGATCAACCTGATTCTTGTATGACACTGCGTTGATATAGATTTCTTCGAAAAGAGAGCCATTCATATCGACAACACATATACAGTCTTTTTCGTGAAAAACTAGAAATGTCGCAATTAAAGTGTAGATATTCGTAATAGCTGTAACGACGATGATTGAAGCAGAGTTTCACTTTAGGTTGCCATAGACTTGTTGTTAAAAGCTTGAAATACATAAGCTTCTATGTGACAATGCAAGATCATACGTTGCTGAGTCCAAATTGTTATTTATGTTGTCTGTGTCACTGTATCTGTGTGTAGTGCCTGTGTTGTGTGATTGTGTTGAATAGTGTGATGTGATAGTTGTGTGTCTTAGAAATTGTGTGTGTATGATAGTGAGTGATTGTAGTGTTGTGTGAGTTGTGTGTTAGTTGATCTAAAGTCTGGTGAATTGTACTGTTCGTGTGTGTCAAATTTTTGTATGTTGTGTGTGTAGTGTGTGTGTGATGTGTGTGTGTGTGTGTTGTTTGTTGTGTGTGTGTGTGTAATGTGTGTTGTGTGTAGTGTGTGTGTGTTGTTGTGTGTGTGTGATGTATGTGTATGTGTGTGTACTGTGTGTGTGTTTGTGTGTGTGTGTGTGTGTGTGTGTGTGTGTGTGTTGTGTGTGTTGTTGTGTTGTGTGTGTGTGTGTGTGTGTGTCTGTTTTGTTGTGTGTGTGTGTGTGTGTGTGTGTGTGTGTTGTGTTGTGTGTGTGTTGTGTGTGTGTGTGTGTGTGTGTGTGTGTGTGTGTGTGTGTGTTGTGTGTGTTGTGTGTGTGTGTGTGTGTGTGTGTGTGTGTGTGTGTTAGTGTGTGTGTGTGTCTTGTGTTGTGTGTGTGTGTTGTTGTGTGTTCTGTGTGTGTGTCTGTGTGTGTGTGTGTGTGTGTGTGTGTGTTGTGTGTGTTGTGTGTGTGTGTGTGTGTGTGTGTGTTGTGTGTGTGTGTGTGTGTGTGTGTGTTGTGTGTGTGTGTGTTGTTGTGTGTGTTGTGTGTGTTGTGTGTGTGTGTGTATGTGTTGTCTGTTGTTTGTGTGTGTGTGTGTTGTGTGTGTGTGTGTGTGTTGTGTGTGTATTGTGTGTGTGTGTGTGTGTCTGTGTGTGTTGTGTGTTCGTGTGTGTGTTGTGTGTGTGTGTGTTGTGTGTGTGTGTGTGTGTGTGTGTGTGTGTTGTGTGTTTGTGTGTGTTGTGTGTGTGTGTGTGTGTGATGTGTTGTGTGTTGTGCTGTGTGTCTGTGTGTGTGTGTGTTGTGTGTGTGTTGTGTGTGTGTGTGTCTGTGTGTTGTTGTGTGTGTCTGTGTGTGTGTTGTGTGTGTGTGTGTGTGTGTGTGTGTGTGTGTGTGTGTGTGTGTGTGTGTGTGTGTGTGTGTGTGTGTGTGTGTGTGGTGTTGTGTGTGTGTGTGTGTGTGTGTGTGTGTCTGTGTGTGTCTGTGTGTTGTTGTGTGTGTGTGTGTGTGTGTGTGTGTTGTGTGTGTGTGTGTGTGTGTGTGTGTGTGTGTGTGTGTGTTGTGTGTGTGTGTGTGGTGTGTCTGTGTGTCTGTGTGTCTGTGTGTCTGTGTGTTGTGTGTGTAGTGTGTTGTGTGTGTGTGTGTTTGTTGTGTCTGTGTGTGTGTGTGTGAGAGTGTGTGTGTGTGTGTTGTGTGTGTGTGTGTGTGTGTATGTGTGTTCAATGAGCATATTCGCGCAAATTTAAATGTCCTGTTGATTTCAAAGCGAATAGGAAATCATGAAGTATTTGTGCAATATCCTTATGCAAACATTAGCTAGCGTTACTAATACATTTACGTTTCCAAAAATTTTTTGTGTTGTGTAATAATTATTCCACCATTAATTAAGCTGAATGACGCATATTTTGTCACACTTTATGAATTTGGGTTGAGTTAGTTATTTACCAAGTGAGCCTATGTCTTGATTTGTGTGATAAGTAAAGATCCTTTTCCTGACAAATTTTGATCACAGTGTCACCAGTGACCTTTGCTATCAACATCGCTTTATTTTATTGCAAATGTAAGGTTTTTGAGGTATTCTGCTACTTTATGTCTACTATGAACCCTGCCCAATCTTCTGTGAGTTCATCCGATAACTTGCTTATTAATAACCATACGTGGCGCCTTGTGCGAATAGACCGTATAACAGGCATGCCTTCCAGAATTATGGTTTGAGACTTTCTTTCCTTTCGACGAGTTAGAATGTTGATGTTGGACATGTTTCGACTGCGTGCTACCCAATCAATACTTTAAGTGCTGCATTACCTTGTTCAGAAATTTTGTTCCGTTGTCGGTAGTCATATATGCTAGGTTGCGTGCGTGTTTAAGATGGTTTGATGAACGTTGTAAAATAATATTAAGCATTAAATGACCATAAATCACTTTAAAATGAAATATATCTTTATTTGTTAGTAGTGTGAAGGGAAAATAATGCGTGCTTAATGCTGACTAATTTGAATAATTTTTAAAAATTAGACAGTTATGACTGTTTTACATAGAAAACAACACTTCTAACTATGGTTTTCAGATATTAATTTAATTGTATTATTTCATAATGTACACAATTTCATAAGTGCATTACACAAACCATAAACAGAGATCGGTGCGTTACACAATAAATTGGAAATTAACAGATGGTCTATTTATTTATTAAGCTTGAAAAATTTCTCTTCCTGAATAATTATGCACATATTAGATTATGATAAGATAATGATGCGACGTATGTAACGACCCTAAACTGAAATATTTCATCACAAATACTGAGTTTTTTATGACGCTAGAGTTCTTTTAAAATTTTTAGCAATTTTATGACGAATGAGTTTTAAATAAGTTTTACAATATTAACAAGATTATTTATATGATACTTTAAAACATGAATAATTTACGATTGTGTTTAGTAAATTATAATTAACTTATATAAAAATGTAAGCTTTCAAGGTTGAAGTTTATAATTATTAATATTTATGTTTAGGTTTACATTGTGTATTTAAATATCCGTTTTATAAACTTTTACGTTTTAACAGCAATTGTAGCTATCGCCGTTAGTAAAGGAAGATGTTTATTCGTGGAAATGGTATGCATAACCTTTTACATTTATTTTCTTTGACCTTAGTTCATGTAATTACATGTTTACTAGTACAAATTTTCAAAAAATTGATATAATTGTACAATTTTTTATTAATATTTCTCTACGTTTTCTAATACTACATGTATCATTATCAAGGAAAACAACTGTAGTTATGTTAACAAATTATTAAGGTAAAATAGCAAACTTGATGTAAACTAGAATTCTATATTTAAAATATTTCTTAAAGGTAAGTCTATCAGATCAACCTGTTCGTTAAAGGTACTTTCCGTTTATCTTTATAAATTTCGAATGCTTCTAAAATCTCTACTCTGCCGTTTTTATTACAAACATATGAAAATGAAATTTTGCTTTTTGGAATCATAAGATGATTATTTATCAGTAAGTATGTGTTATAGTATGTTTATGTTTTTAACACCTATGTTTTTTATTATTTAATCTTAAAGATCCAAAGTGTTTGGTCAATATAGACAGCATTACAGGATATGCAATTTAATTTATAAGTTCCCTACTTCACAATTTTCATAAGATTCATTAGATACGCAGTATACAAACGAACACATTTGGTCGCCCTTTTAAATTATTATTTAATGAATTTTCTAGAAGTTACTTCAATGTCGTACCTCTGTAATATTATGCACAATTGTACATATGCATCGAATGGAACCTTTCCTTCATTTAGTTTCTACATTTCAATAAGTGGGCAAAAAGCACATCAATCCTTTTACTTTGCGCTTTCAAAAACCAATGCATTCACCATTTCATAGATTGTGCACGTTTAATAGTCACTGAAATGATCTGGACATCTTTGATCCATTTCGTCAACGTCGGTTGGTCGGTCGGTCAGTCAGTCGGTCAGTCAGTGAGTCAGTCAGTGAGTAAGTCAGTGCGAATTGTCCGACCTATTCCTAAAATGGGCGACAAAACTGATCCCTTAAACTATCCGCCAACAACTAACCTCCATTCTATCGAAAATCATGGAAAAAACCATCAACCACCAACCACTTTCGTTCCTAGAGTCCAATAGTCTCCTACACGACCACCAGCATGGGTTCAGATAGAGTCGTTCAACGGGTAATCTTCTTTCATATTCCACCCAACTTTGGAATAACACATTAGTGAGGTCCGGTGAAACTATTAGTCTAGTCAAGATATTAAAGTGGAAATGGCAGCCTCAATCAACAGTGACTTAGAACGTATTCTTGAATGGGGAAAGAATAATTTATACGCGTTCAACGCCGAGAAAACCCAGTGGTGCCTTGTGTCCGCCAAGAAAGACCGATTATTTAATGTGTAAATATGAATGGCTTAGATCTCAAGTTCTATTTCTATGTTAGGGATGTCTGTATCATCGAACTTTTCATGGGTTGACCACCTTTTGTCGTCCAGTAAAGCAGATGCCCGTATACGGATATAAGCAGTACTTCACGTCGCAACCACTCCTTTTACTGTATAAGGCTCAAATTCGACCTCCTCTGGAATACAATTCCCACTTGAGGGTCAGTGCTCCCTAATACGCTCTTGATATGGCAAACCGCATCCAAAAAATAGCTATAAGGATTATACATGACCCGTCTCTGACTTCTGACCTACAGTCTCCTGAGCATAGAAGAATAGTTTCGGTTCTTTCCTTGTTCTATCGCCTACACTTGGTTTTCAATCTTGCCACAGTGAACGGGCGCAATCTACATTTTTCCACACGGCGACCAAATTGTGGAATGCACTACCCAGTTCCTGTTTTCCTCCAAACTTTGACTTAAGTAAATTTAAGGTAGCCATTCATAAACATTTCCCGGCAGTCTAACAATATCCCTAAACCCTCCCAGTGTTGCTGAGTACTTTAGCACGTTAGGCAAATCTTAGCTTGTTCAGGAATACTATTAGTAAAAAAAACTTAAGTTTGCTGTATTAATTTTCAAGTCCGTCAAAGACATACATTTTTTATATTGTAAATATTTAGATAATTTACAAAACAATTTTGGATATTAATTATTTGAATACTCACTAACAACTGATTATTTCTTTATTTCATAATTATGGAACAGTTGTCATCGTTTAACTAGGACACTAAGTGTTATGCGTAGTCACGCAGTCCATGACAAAAGTTAGGTACCTATAGGATTGACTATAATCTTCACGGCATATTCGCATTAAAGTCAAGCTGTAACTAATTATTCTTCTACCTAGATTTTAATTTAGAGGTGAAAGTCATGTGATAGAAAATAGGCGAAACTAAAAATGTTAAATGTCTCCAGTAGCAAACCCCAATTAATCTGACGTCAGACGGAGACATGACGTCACGACATTCCGCATAATTCAAAGGCTTATTTTGTAATAATTTAGAATTCGATACTGTCGTTAAATGCTTATAAGCTAGAGAATGTAGAGTAGAAAGCCTCAATACTGCCTAGTAAAAGTAAATTAAGAAACCTTTTCCAAAATACCAATTTAGGTCGTCGTTAAAACTAGTCAGTGGAGTAACATACGTTACAATTTGTGAACTATATTTAAAAAAAAAAGTCGTGCTCAAATACTCATTTACACGTCAACAATATTTAGAGGCTGAAAGCGTTACTTTATTTATTCGATAATAATGCTCAATTAGTTATAAAACAAAATATCCTAACATACTCACCGTTTAAGAAGTATTACAAACAAAGATGGCAACTTAAGCATAATACTTAGGTGACATCCCTGAATATGTTTAAAAAATAGTTATTTGTATCACTAGGCCAGAAACGTTACTCGCAGTAGTCTGGACGCGTTAAGTTGATATTATTAACTTATTAATGTATTTTTGAAAATTTTTTACAACACAATCCTATTTTGTTATGTTGGCAACATCAACGTATCTAACGATAGCAATATGTATGACAGCTGTTAGCAAATGTTATTGTATGATAAATCAGTGGTGCCAAACTAACAATTTTAAGATTATGTCGTTCTTGGCCAGAAACAATGAATTTTGAGTATAGGAAAGTTAATGTTTCCGGATGGAAGCATTTTTCATTTTTGCTATTCCAAAGCTATTTTTCGTAATTAGTTTTTAGTGAAACAGAAGCACGTGCGCCGCGCATATTTGAAGCTCAGGTCTTCATTTTCCACTAAAACCTAAATTGTAAAAAATGGTAAAAGTAGTAATAATAAAAAAAAAAATAAATAAAGCATACCGAACCTAATTTCTTGAATATACCTTCTACTATAATAACGAAAAATTGAAAAGAAAAGAATATTGTGGATGAATGTATAAGTGAAAGTGTTTCGATTACTCTAAGGAAGATGTTAACTGGTTTTACATGAATTTAATACATTCTTACCTAATAGAAAAATAAGAAAGAATATGTAAATTATTAGATTTACTTGTTCGATGTCACTGAACCATCAAACCTTTTCTGAGACAAGGAAAAATAGGAAAGTTGTTTCACTAGTTACATTTCTATAACCTATATAGGTACCTACGCTAAATAATATTCTATTAAATATTTTTTTTGTTTTAGGCATTGAAGAATCTGTAAAACAAGTCAAAGCAGTTGGTGGAAAAGCTTTTGGATATAAATGTGATCTAACAAACAGAGAAGATATTTATAAGGTTGCTGCAAAAGTAAACGAAGATGTTGGACAGGTAAATTAATTGTTTTAACATATAAAGTGTGCACGTAATGAGTGAAATCAAATTTAAAAATCGCGTGAGATCGTCTTTGGCAAAGTTCAATTAACAGTCGGCTCTTTGTGTAGATTGCATCTATTCTTATCGTTTGTACCTGGCATATTATAACTATTATTAAGATAAAAATCCGTCATTTGTTATGCCACTAAATACAATTGAATAATTATATTCATTTAATTTTATCTCTGTGAACCACAAGCTTAGCCAAAGTCCGTAGGTTAAGTGTTACTTTGAAAATCAAATGCTGAGACACGTTCAACAAAAAAAATCTGCTGTCCGAAGTGCAACTTACTTGCAAACAAATGATAACTAAAAAAGAGTGACGAGAAGTTAGCTTGTGATTCGGATTCGTTTTTCCACCAGCTTCGATTTTTTTACAGTGGACCAAATAATAACTATAGAATAAAATTCAAATTCGAATGAAAACAGTATAGATCATTAAATTTCAGAAGAAATTGCTAAGATGCATACGTTATCATTTCTTAAAAAAAACTGAAACGTGCGACAAACAAATTTGATTTTTAGGGCGCGCGTGGGGCTCTTTTCGCACACATATACAGGGTGTCCCAAAATTGCTGGGACACAGAGCTATCACGTGTAGTAGAGGTCAAAATAAGCCGATTGGACCCAATTTATTTATTTACCAAAATGTACCGTTTGCCCGTGAGAAGAGTTCAAAGGTTACATAAAAAAACACATTTTTGTGCGCTGTTCAGAAATGAGTGAAACAAATTGAATGAAATTTGACAAAAGTGCATTTTAGAACATTACTCTCCTTTCAGTAATCAAAGAAACCCAAAATAAATTGTAAAAGGGTTGAAACCACCCTCATCCCCTGATATTTTTTTCAGAACTTTCCTAGGGGTAGTAATACGGTTCTCAATTTTTTTAGCGAGAATACTGATTAATTATCTTCATTTTGTTACTCTTGTAAAAATTTTGTATTCCGCATAGTTTCGAAGAAATTCCAATTTGTCGTTGACTGTAAATTTTCCAATAATTTCTTCAATTTTGTTATTATCGCGAGTACCATTACTTATTATTTAATTGTTGTTGTTACTTTAACTGCTATTAAATATGGATTTCTCTTTTAATGAGCAGACCGACATGATCTTAGTTCTTGGATTCTGTCAAGGTAACTGTCGCATGAATGCCCGCGTATATCAAGAGAAGTATTCGAACCGGAGAATTCTGAATCATAAAACTTTTGTCCGAATCGAGAGACGTCTTCGAGAAACAGGGAAGTTGAAACCAGTCAGAATTAACGCTGGAAGACCCCGAGTCCGAGGACCTAATGCAGAACAAGCTGTTCTTGAAATAATCGATGACAATCCTGAGACCAGTACCAGATCTGTGCAACGACAAACAGGAATTCCAAAAAGCATTGTAAATCGGATCTGCAGAGAACAATTAATTCATCTATTTCACATACAGCCAGTGCAAGACTTATTATCACTTGACCACGGATCCCGTTTAAATTCTTCACAAATTGTTCGGGTGCGTAGAATACTTGACAACATATTTCACACTCTAACATCTTGTTTACTGATGAGTCTTGTTTTACACGTCGTGTCATGACGAACCTGCAGAATGAGCATATTTATGCTGATGAAAACCCACAGGCTATTAAAGCTAGACACTCTCAACGAGAATTTAAAATTAATATTTGGATTGGATTTATCGTAAATTTTTTGGTTGGTTCGATCCGATTCCCAGATCGTCTAAATGGTGCCAGTTACTTTCGCTTCGTTCAAGAAATTTTGCAAAATTTATTAGACGACTTGCCCCTTAATCTTCATCGAAACATGTTCTTAATGCACGACGGTGCACCACCTCATTTTGCACGTGCAGTATGAGAATATCTTACGAACAATTTCCTGATGGATTGGTAGGGGACAAGAAGCACCTATTCAATGGCCTCCGCGGTCTCTAGATTTAAATCCGTGCGACTTCTTTATCTGGGGAGCATTAAAAACAAAAATGTAATAGGTTCAAATTAATACTTCCGAACAGCTTCCGAACAGCTGTGGAACAGAATCCAAGATGCCGTAAACGCACTACGAGAAAACGACGATGTCCTAAGAAGGGTGCATTTCAATTTTTTACGTCGAATTGACCTTTGTATTGATGAATGTGGCCGTCATATTGAACATTTATTATAAAAAAACGTTTTGCCTTTGTTTCCACTGCCAACTAAATTTTGTGTTACAATTTTATTAAACTTGTACTGGGAATATCTGTTAGTAGTATTTAATAAAACATTTTTTTCCTTCGAAACTATGCGGAATATGAAATTTTTACAAGAGTAACAAAATAAAAATAATTAATCAGTCTTCTCGCTAAAAAGAAATTGAGAACCGTATTACCACCTCTAAGAAAGTTCTGAAAAAAATATCGGGATGAGGGTGGTTTTAACCCTTCTACAATTTCTTTTGGGTTTCATTGATTACCGAAAGGAGAGTAATCCTCTAAAATGCATTTTTGTCAAATTTCATTCAATTTGTTTCACTCATTTCTGAACAGCGTACAAAAATGTGTTTTTTTATGTAAACTTTGAACTCTTCTCACGGGCAAACGGTACAATTTGGTATATAAATAAATGAGGTCCAATCGACTTATTTTGACCTTTACTACACGTGATAGCTCTGTGTCCCAGCAATTTTGAACACCTGTATATATATATATATATATATATATATATATATATATATATATATATATATATATATATATATATATATACTATACTATATATATAATGCATATACCGTATCGTTTAAAAGTGATTGTAATAATTTTAAAAATATTCAAAAGGTACATATCAAACATATACTTTTAAATTGAACATCCTGTATTTTTTCTCATATTTGAATTCTAGAGACTAAAAAGTTTAGTTACTGTTATGGGTCCTATACCTAAAACTTACCGTTCTCGAAATATTTCAATTTTTAAAAAAATACACTCAAAATCAAAAAAATATTATACAGGGCGTTATAAAATTTACTTTCAACTTGATAAAGTTTTATGTCAAATAACTTTTTTATTTTAAATAGAACATCTTCTATGAAAAATTTGAAACATTAGCATTACATAATACTTCTAAAAACCTTCAGTTTAGTATTGATATGTAGATGACACATTTATTATTTGCATGGGGAACAGGGACTACATGAGTTTTTGGTTTTTATAAAGGTGTACATCCTAGCATCCAGTTTACCATGGCAAAAAAACTAATGGAAGTTTAACATTTCTTGACGTAATAATATCAAAAAATAATAATTCACTGTCTTTTAAGGTTTACAGAAAGTGGACACATACTGATAGATTTCTTCATAAATTATCCAACCACCATCCACGTCAGAAAATTTGTGTAATTAAATCTTTAGTAGATCGAGCAAAACGAATTTTAATTAAAACATGAATATAAATATTTAATAAAATCCTTACAACGTAATGGATATTCACTTACTGATAATCATAATGTTATTACACCTTCTAGACATAACCTTAAAGAAAAACCAGTTCTTAATGCGCGTTTCTTCCTTTTAATGCCAATGTTACAGATAGGACCGAAAAAATCTTAATTAAATATGATGTTAGCACTATTTCTAACCGACAAGAAAAATTAAAGAACATTTAAGGTCATCTAAAGATATTTCAAACCCCTTATCATCTTTGGGAGTGTATATAGTTCATGTGGAAAAGTATACAGTGGAACCACAAAACGTAGCTTTGATACAAGACTTAAAGAACATATGAGATTTTGTAGATTAGGTCAACCAGAGAAGTCTGCGGTAGCGGATCATCCCTTAATTTGACAATATGGAAATATGGCCAATGCAAACTCATTATGTTCGTTTACAACGTGAAGCTATTGAGATATATAAATAGACAAGATGGAAGTTTCCGTTTCAATAGGTTTTGCCGTCGTATAATTTAAATAAAAGGCATGATGATACGTCTTGATTTGAATTTTATCTTTTAGTGTCTCTAGGTTTTTTGCTGTTTTTTTTTCCTAGACCTTGAAGTAAACCAATTAAATGTTGAATTATCATAGCACTATAATTCAATGTAATTAGTTGAAATTAAATTAAAAAATTACATAAAACATTCTGCATTATGCTTTTCATTGTTAAATAACACTTACACTTATTGTTGAAGCTATTCCTTTGTTAGATTTAACTGGATTATTTTAATCGATGTCAAGTTTCTATTTGTGAATGCTTCTATCAATTTCAAATAGAAGTTTTTCACAAATTTACACTTACATCATATTTCGATTAAATTTTGTTAAATTTGTTTCTTGGTTGACATTTTTCATTATTAGCCTTCTACCGTTAGAGGATGTTTTGATTAGCTATCTTAAAGACAGTTTAACAATACTTAATTTTTTAGTTCTCTAGTTATTCTGTACTAAAATTGTATTCTATAGTTGGCTTTATACGTTTTCCAAACTGTTATATTAATAGCAGGTTTATGTTTATGTTTTAATTTTTCAAATTCCACAAAATTGTTTTGAACATCTTTAACAATTTTATTAAATAATACTGCTACTGACGAAGATAACTGTAAGTGTTATCGAAAGTTAGATAGATTGTATATACAAACACACATTTTTCTTCATCCAAAGGAGAGCTACAAAAGTGGTTAACAATGAAAAATATTCCATTTTCCAAGACGATAGATCTTATAACTCTCGATAAGCAACATAAATACGACAAGCAGGTAACATATATAGACAACATCGCGATATCACGGTCAATTCAATGCAATTGAAAGCATTTCGAGCTTTGAAGCCCGCAAAGTTGGACTTGCTTTGTACTTAAATTAGAATATGATTAAATTTTGTTAAGCTACGTTTTTGATTGTGACATTTTTCATTGTTAGCCTTCGTCCGTAAAAAGGTATTTATTATTTGTCATTTTCAAGGCGGTGAGTAGAGTGAGTTCGAGAATTTGTGTTTTGCACTTGGTGGTTGCATCTGTTTTGATCTGATTATGCAGTTCCGTAATATATATTTTATAACGGGTTTTCATATTCATCCATAATCATTTACTTACATTGTTTGTTATATAAAATAGGTAGCTGGGTTAATTACTAGTTCTAACAAATCACACTTGTTGTTTTTGTGAATCACACAACGCATTGTGATTATTTACAGCAAAGCAATTTCCTGTCGTAGGACTCATCTTGAATGACAATTTTCAAAATTTGTAATTCTCATTTTTTTTGTTTAATAATATAAAAGTACTGATTGATGAGGGGTTGCTATTTAAAATCATTTTTGTACATGTTAAGATCTGGGAGAACTCGAGATCCATTGATTAAGACGAGTTGTCTATTAAATTTTAAATTATATAGTTACATTGAAAATTAGTTTATATTCCATTGATCTTAAAGGTGAACGTTATATATATATATATATATATATATATATATATATATATATATGCTGGCCGCCATAAATAAATGAACACGCAATAAACGATGAACATTTTAGCAACATACAAATATTGTTAACACTAATAATGAGTCGACCCTCCTCTGTTTCTCACACATTCAGCTAGGCATAGTTGAAATGAGTGAATCAATGCTAACCTGAGGTATACTATCCCACGCTTCTAAAATCCGTTGTTGAAGGGCATCTATATTGTCTGGGTGTGGCTGTAGATCATCTATTCTCCGTCCTACATACCCCACAAATGTTCGATTGATGATAAGTCAAATCAACATTAGCAGTATTTAGTAACTCCATAGCAACCATTGCGGTATGCGGCGGCCGCGAATTATCTTCATAAAAAATTGGATTCTCTATTCCTTGCAGATATGGCAGTAATACTGGTTCAAGAACGTTGTTAATGTACCGATTTGTATTTAATGTTCCCTCAATAACTACTAGGGGAGATCTGCTTCCATGTCAGATAGTCTTTCACACCACACACCTTTAACGAGAGCAGTATGTCGTTGTACAGAAAACTACAAATTGCGTCTTTCTCCAGGTCGTCTTCTTCTAACCACTCTGCGACCATCATGAGCCCATAAACGAAATCGAGATTTGTCAGTAAGGATGACTTGATTCAGAATTGCACATTCGAATCGGCGACTCTTCTAACCATTGCGTCGTGCATGAGCAATGGCGTAATAATTCGAGTGTAAGACAAAGCAATAGTGTCGTGTCAAGCATATTCTGAGCAAAATATCGAATTCTGATAGTCGACATATAAATCGATTTCGAAGACTCAACAAGCGAAATCTGAGCACGTATTTTCACGTGTATATTATCAATTCGAATGCGATGTAACATCCGAAGGCATTCAATCGTCTAAATTTCCGTCATTATTTTCTGACCATTTTTCGAACATAAGGGCGACAATATATGCGATATCATACTCACGATATATGATATATTACTATTATATACGCTTATTTATAACTCGGTGAACTGATGGAAATGTGTACGATGTCGTACAGGAGTCATTATTTTAACTTTAACGTGTTTACTTATTCAACTTACAAAAATGCTTAACATTCAAACTTAAGTAACTAGTGTCAAATGAAAAGAAAGAGTTTTTGTTTCATTGTCGATGATTACTTGATTAATCTGTATTGTATGTTGCTGAAACTTTCATCGTTTCCATCAGTTAACCGAGTTTAAATATGGCAGAAAAATCTGTTTAAGAGAAGCCAGATTATCAATTAGTGATGTTGCCGCTCGCGTGGTACCCAATGACGCCACAATTTCCTTATGTTGGCGAAGATGGTCCGAAAATAATGAGGAAATGCGACGTTTGCGTCCCGGACGCCCTAAACACACCACTGATCGTGAAAATCGTACTGTTCTGCTTGTAGCTGTTAGGGATCGTTTTTCATCAACAAGGAAAATTTGTGATAGATAGAGAGTTTTAACTGATCATCGAATCTCCTTACGATCGACGTATCGAAGAATTCGATCTTTTGGGCTCAGATCATACCGACCATTGCTTTCTTTACCTATAATTCCACGTCATCGTACTGCACCGCGGCAATGGTGTAACAAGAGGTTGCATTGGAATGTGCAATGGAATCGAGTCATCTCTAGTGACAAACCTCGAATATTAAATGCAAATCGGTACATTAACAACGTTCGTGAATCAGTATTACTGCCATATTTGCAAGAAATACAAAATCCAATTTTTCATGAAGATAATTCCTGGCCGCCGCATACCGCAAGGGTTGCTATGGAGTTCCTAAATACTGCTAATGTTGATTTGACTTATCACCTCACTCTTCCAACAGAAAAAAATAGAACACAGTTTCATAAGTAATCCAGTGTTTTCATTATAAAATTTACGTATTGTATTTTTCTTTTCTTGGCTATTAAATATGATTATATGCAAACTTAGTTCTTCGGTCGTATAGTCAATTGGTAACCAGAACATCAATATGTATCCATTTAATTTAACCTATTCAGGAAATCTACAGCGCTGTTTCATATGTAATCTTTTCTTATTGTTACGTATACATGAAAGTAACTAACCAGAAATGTATCCATTTAGGTCGTAGCTACATGGAATTGACCATAAGATTACTGCTTTCGTATCCACAGACAAGTGTTACGGGTGGAAATGGCAGTAGAACAGGTGTAACAAATAAGGGAATGAATGGCGACAGCTCAGTGGGTGGGGGTGGAATGTAACGGGGTTGACGTGTAGGGTGTATATAACAACATACGTCACAATATTTGTAGGCATAAATCAATGGGCGCCAGTTTGTTTAAAATCAAGATAGGGGGATTAACTAGCCCACAAATAAACGCTAGTACGCCATAACAATATTCAAAACAAACAAAACACTTGCTTGCCTTTTCGTAGTGCCATCCAGGTAAATCAGAAAAAACTACTGGACCTGTGGGTTTATAAAAGCTTCAAAATATTCACACGCAACAAAACAAAATAGCATGCGCCTAGATCAATTGTAAATGTTATCAAATTTATTTACTCAATTTTTACCTTACGTTAATTTTATTAATAAAATTATATTTCCAAAATCTTAGCCTTAATCTTCTGACGGGATGTAATGCGTAATCTTACTTAAAATGTCAATAATAAACGTAATTAATGGGTTGACTCTTCCAAGTTCGAAATTCCCAGAACCAAGTATTCATCAACCTTAATTTTAATTATCCCTTTTATCATCATACCAAACTCATAGACAACATAAGTTTGACACATTTTACCATGTAAATATCAGTGCACAACGCAAAAAAAACCAGTAATAGTACATAATAGCGTAAGATCACGAAGCGGGGTGAACGCACGTTGGTAATTGATACGTTAGCCTGAAGAGTAGTGATTAAGGGGCGGTTCTGGGCCAGGTCAAGGTCACTCGCCCTCTGGTGTGTGAAATGTAAGCTTTTGGATCTCTTCAAGGTCAAACTTTTGGTGGGAAATTTAAATTTTAGGAGCTTGTTAAAAATAGAAATTGCAATGTCACCATCCTCATCATATCACAAGGTCACTCTGCGGTCAAACGTTTTGGCGGGAAATTTGTATGTCAAGGTCAGAAGCTAAAAATACAAATTGCAATGTCATCATCATATTACAATTCTTAGAAGTCTAAAAATAGAGTGGTCAAGATCAAAGATTATTGACCTGTAGGGGTATCGTATGACATTTCTTAGAAGTATACAAATAAAATCAATTCATGGAAACAAAAAGAATGCGAGTTGTTGTCTATGCTAAAAAGTAGACCAAGGTCAAATGGTGCTTATATTGACTAAATTGGGCCAAGGTGAAATAATTTACTAAACTAAAAGTAGGTGTGTATTTAACAAGTTTAAACATGTTGTCATAGGTACCTAAATCAAGGACACATTTTTGTGATATAAGCCACAGCGAGGTGTGTTGAGATCAGCCAGTTAGCAACTTGTAATTGTTAAACATGGAATTAGCAAGGTTAAACCAAAGCACCCACTGCAAACTTTTTAAAAGTGCATGTGACCTCGAGATATCAAAAAGGTATAAAGTGATTAATGTGGCAGTAATTAATACTAAGTATGGTGAACGTATAGTGATGGAAACGGATTATTTTAAATGTATATTAACTCAACGCTTTTATGAGCATTTGAAAGAAGAAAATCGAATGGAAGGATTTAAAACGCAGCTAAACACGAGGGATGTCTTCATGAATAGTTTGGGTGCAGTCGTAGTGCCACAACCCCACCCACATGATTTAACTAAAATTATTTCTTAAACAGCGTTTAGTCCTAGTGCAATTGCAAGCAAGTACAGTCGTTATAATGCAGGCAGCAATAACATCATTTGTGGAACGATCCAAACTCAGAAGTTCACCGTTATATATGGATACCCCAAATAGTTGCAGTAACAATATGAATAACAATTTTACCTTGTGTTGTTGGTGCTGTCAAAATAGTGATGGTGGTAATAGAAGTAAAAATGAAGAGAAACATGAAGGTTATTCTTCTAACACTGACAGACAGCCATATGATTTATCTGAAGTGTATAAACAAGCAGCTAATAAATACTTAATCGATTGTATTTATTATAAACTATCGAACGATACTCATCATGCAAAACATATGGAAATTGGATACAGTACGCACCTCAAGCTTGCACCAGTAGTGCGTATTGGGTGTGCTAACTGTGATCAAAGCGATAATGTAGTGTTGGATATGAAGGAATGGAATGAGCTTCTAAGATGGCATTCATATGTAGAATTACAATTTTTCCGATCCCAAGAAATTGAAAATAAAACTGACTGGTCAAATGTAAACGAAGAAGAAGATATAATCTATGATCAACATTATGAATCTCTATCTAGCAATCTTGGTATTTATTACAATTGGGAATTAATTAAAGGATATGACAGAATTTTGAAAACTGTTATGAAAGAAAACTACAACTGCTGTTCTTGCACATTCAACTCACATAGTATAGAAGAACTATTCAATTTAAAGGATATAATAAGCTATAGATTGGAATTTCTTGAATCTTACAATCTGGTGTGTTTTTATAAAAAGTTCATACAACAAGTTGTTGACTACAGTCGTTTTCGTGAGAAAGAATTCCGTGGTGGTGATGATGACATTTATAAAGAAATTGATGATCTTATAAATGCTAAGTATAATATTAATTCACATAACACTGTATGTTTAATGGAAATATTGTATTATTGTCCTGCTTATCTAATGTATAGCATTTACTGAATAAAATAAATACCCCGTTCTATCCATCCAGGTAAACAATGTTAGTTAAGAAGTGAAAGAGTGTAGGTGGTGGTGGTTTAGTGAATGCTCTAATCAATAAACTTCCGTTTGAATTGCATTTACCTGGTTACCAGTATTGCGGTCCTGGTACAAAGTTAGAAAAACGACTCGCACGCGGTGACCCCGGTATTAATCAATTAGATGCTCAGTGCAAACTTCACGATATCAGTTACAGAGATCACAGAGATTTAGATAGTAGACATAAAGCGGATAAAATTTTACAAAAAAGCTTGGGAACGCTTTAAATCATCAGACGCAACATTAGGTGAACGAACTGCAGCTTTAGCAGTCAGTACCGCCATGAAAGCAAAGAGAAAATTAGGAATGGGGTGTAAACGTCGATCTAATCTGAAGAAGAAAAATGCAATGGCGGAAATTTATTGCATTTACGAAAAACAATAGCTAAAAAAATTAAACCTAACGGAAATTTCACAGACACAATAAAGTCAGCGCTTTCAACGGCAAAACGTGTGGTAAAAAGTTTAGGAGGAAAGAAAACATTAAAGTTCCTAGAGTAATTTCCCTACCTAAACAAGGAGGGTTTTTATCATTTCTTATTCCGTTATTCGCAGGATTATCAGCACTCGGTGCTTTAGCTGGCGGTGCATCAGGAATTGCTAAAGCAGTCAATGATGCTAAAAATGCTAAAAATTGCAAGAAGAGACATCACGCCATAATCGCATGATGGAATCGGTCGCTATAGGCTCCATGAATAAGAAAGGCGGTGCACTTATCTAAAACCAAACAAATCTGGTGGTGGTGCATTATACTTAAAACCGTTTCCAAAAACTGAATAGATTACCCGAAAGACCGTTAACGGATATTGATTTAAAGAAATACACCAAAATGTCCCTACTTTAGGGATATTTTTATGAGAGATAACATGCCTAAATTACCACGGAAATATGAATCTGGAATTATTAACTTAGATAGCCAAAGAGGACCAGGTACACATTGGGTTTGCTACAAAAGCGTGGTAAAAGGTATGGTATTACGATAGTTTCGGTAATATTCGACCACCAATCGAAGTGATTAACTACTTTCAGGGGTGTAAAATATATTATAATTACAACCAATATCAAGAGTTGAATACAATTATTTGCGGACAACTATGCCTACAACTTTTATATAAATAATCAGTGCAACATCAAATTTTCTCAGTTATGTCAATAACATTCAGTTTAGAAGGTGTTGGTAACATAGCTAGATACAACTTCTATCCATCGATAGAGCTAGATTTGGGAAGAAATACGTTATTGGATTGGTTAAATTTTACGGCTGCAACAGCATTAGAAACATTTATACAGGCAACGATAGATTTTATTTTAGAACAAATCCATCTCATTTGCAAGTGATTAATATTCCACACGGTGCATATGAGTTAGATGAAATTAGCGATTATCTAAAATCTAAAATACCCACAGAAAAGTTTATCATTAGAGCAAACAACAATACACTTAAATGTGAGATAAACAGTTCATTTGAGATCGATTTTACTAAAGAAAATTGTATTGGGCGCATGCTAGGGTTTGAGTCTAAAATATTAGAACCAAATATTTTACATACATCTGCGTTAGACATCCAAATACTTAAACACACTAATCTACACGTAGAGTGCAACATTATAAAGGGATCTTATCGAAACGGGAAACCTGCTAAAGTATTATATGAGATTGATGTTTCAGTTCCACCAGGTTATCGTCTAGATAAAACTCCAAGCAATACTCAATATTTAGAAGTAAACACTGACATTATTAGTAATATAACAATTAATTTGACTAATCAAAAGGGTGAATTAATAGACTTTGGTGAAAGTGAACCATTCACTGTACGCTTAGAACTAAAAGAACATGGGTCTGAGAATTAATCCAGGACCAATTCCATCTTTCAAAAATTCATATAAAAGACATCATCCCTACAGTAAGTCATTAATTAGTCATCAACCTTCATTGCGGTTAACATCTGCAGAGAAATACTTTTTAACGTCAATTGGTTTATAGTTCTCAACCACAATGGCAGAATCGTTAAACGTCTTTCAAAACGTACATTTTGATGATACTATAATTAAATCAGATATTCACACTTATCTTCCATATGGATCTTCTAAATATGGACCTTCCGAAGAACTACGCATCTTAATTCAAAGTTAAGATCTAATTACGGCTACTTATGATAGTTTTCTGTACATAGAAGGTAAACTCAAAAAAGAAGATGAAAGAAAAGCATGCAGCTTAACCAACAATTTCCCGAACTTTCTTTTCGAAGAAATTCGTTATGAGTTAGGTGGTCAGAGAGTGGATGTTTGTAGAAATCCAGGAATAACATCTACGCTTAAGGGATATATTTCTTATACGGCAAGCAAAAGCAAAGCACTAACATATGCATACCATTGAACCACATATTAGGAATAATGGAGGATTATCGTCAGCTAATCGTGAATATGCGCCAAGAGTTAGTTTTAATTCGATCTAGAAGCGATACAAACTGTTACTATGGTGAAGTTGATGCCACAATAACCTTAAATAAAATTCATTGGAAAGTACCACACTTAACACTTAGTGATGCTGCGAAACTTGACTTGTTTCAAGGAATCAATAAAAATTCTATTACTGTTCCATTTCGTCAATGGGAGTTGTATGAATTACCTTCTTTAAAACAGGCAACCTCAGATATATGGCCAATAAAAACATCAACGCAACTGGAAAAACCACGTTGGATAATTGTTGCATTCCAACAAGGTAAAAGGTATACAAAGTCAGCAAGAGCCGGAAATTTTGATCACGTTAACATCAGAAATCTTAAAGTACATCTGAATTCTGAGTATTATCCATATGAAGCAATGCATTTGAACTTCAGTGCTAACCGATATATACCTGCCTATCGCAATTTTTTGAAATTTCGATGTGATTACTATGGTGAAGATGATAAAGATGCATTATTCAACTATTCCGAATTCAAATCATGTCCAGTATTTGTAATGGACTGTTCTAAACAGAATGAATCCTTAAAAAACTCAACAGTAGACATCAAATTGGAAATGGAATCTCCTGTTCTATGGTCTTATTCTCCATGACGCAATTGTGCAGTACAGCCCACTCACTGGGGAAGTGAAAAAGTTATAGTTATTGTAATATAGCCTAGTATATAAATAAACATGTTGTAATTATGCGCTTAGTTTTATTTCATCCACTAACGATGAAAGTAGTTGCTCAAAAACAAAAGCTCTCAATCCAAAATCATGACTTTGATGCAAAGTCTATTACTTCAAAACATGGTGATTTACTTCCTAATAGTATACGTGGTATTATATGTGCCCCCTCCAATTGTGGTAAAACAAACGCAATGATCAGTCTGATTACCGAGAAAAGTGGCTGGAAATTTAAACATGTATACGTATACTCTAAGTCATTGAATCAAAACAAGTACAAACTTTTACAGGAAATCTTACCTCCAATGAGGGATATAGGTTACTTTACCTTCAGTGATAATCAAGATGTAATTGAGCCTAATTGTGCAAAATCAAACTCTATTTTTATCTTCCATGATATCGCTTGTGAAAATCAAAATAGCATAAGGGCATATTTTTCTATGGGTAGGCATAACGATATTGACTGTTTCTATTTGGGTCAAACTTGCAGTAAAATTCCAAAGCAATTAATTCGTGACAATGCGAATCTAATTATATTATTTGAGCAAGATGGATTAAACCTAAAACCTGTGTATGAGGATCATAAGCATGAAATTATTTCGGGATATGTGTTCAAAATGCTGGGTAGATCCGTTTGGTTTCATGGTCATAAACAAGGATGCTGAAGTTAATAATGGTCGCTATAGCAAAAGATTTGATGAATATATAATACCTTAAACTGCATACAATAGTTTAGTAGGTACTGATCTGTTTAGGTATTAACAGCTATCTGTTCGAGGTAAACCGGTATCTGTTCAGCAAACCCGCTTTACTACAATGGATAACAAGGAAATGATATTAAAGAAAAAAATTATTCAGGCTCGTAAAATAATACAGCACTAGTATAACAGTATTAAAACTGCTCGCATTGATAATGAAAGAACATTTGAAAGTACTTATAAACCCCTAATAGAACCTCTAACTGAAATAGTAAATAAAATCAATCCAGATAAAAAAACACCTAAAAAGGGACCCATTGGCGTTAAACCCCAAAAACCACCCCTATTCATATTTACGAGAAAGCACTCTACTACCCCCACTAGCCCGCTAGCGCAAGTTCAACGGACGGCTTCACTCCATTAGGTGATTCAAGCTACTAGCCCACTAGCTCAACTTCCGTTTTTTCAAACAAATGCTCCTCCAGGTCTTCGTACACCATCATTCTTAGATACATCTGTTGTAGGAGAGATTAATATTGAGGAGGAAGAAGAAGAACCTCTTAGTGTCACAGATGATTCTACTACCCGTAATGAACCCATCTCAGAAGAATTTCTCGAGCAGTATCATGAATTACCTCGTATATACGTTGAATGTATTATGAGGGATCCTGAAGGTGTTATTGATCATACTTATGGAGTCCACTATGATACCAAAACTGACAAATGGACAATTGGTAATACTCCTGTTACAATTAAAGGAAACGATATGATTATTAAAGGTGTCACGTGTAAAGGGACTCCAGGTTTATATGATCTGCTTATTATGAATGAACCCAATTTAAATCTAGTAAATTCAAAAGATAGAAACGATTATAGAAGTATTTTAGAAGCTACTAATGTTGTAAGGCGAGATTATGACGTAAGTGGACAAATTCGAGGGAACTGCAGCAAAAAGTATACGCAAATAATCAAACCCTTGCTATCATCATCATCACCCACGACCAAGGGAGGTCGAGCTATGTTTTATAAGGAATTAACAAACGGGTCGATTGAATATAAATATTGGAATGATGTACATGAACTAATTCGTGATCTAGAGGTATTGTGGGCAGAAAAATTGGCAGAGAATACAGGTGTCGTGGATGACATATCAATTGTAGAAGAACTGTATGAGGATGGGTACATTGAAAAACCAAAGAGCCGTTTTTTAAACAGTATAAATGAGAATGCATTGATGTCGACATATCATAACTAAAATGACACTTGACAAATTTGGACGTTCACATGTCCAGTATCATTTCAAGAAATTAACCCCTCAGTTTAAACTGATTGATGATAATCAATTTGATATCGAGAATAGGAGCCTCAGCAATGTTGCCAGCCCTATAGATCCACAAGATGCCATCACTAAGCAATACTATTTATCAACAAGATTCAATTTGGATGGAAACCGTTTGACACAGTTGGCGGACCCGGAAGAAGATGGTGATGCTATAAGTAAAGGGTACCTTGATTTTTGTCTACAAGCAGTTCAGAAAGCTTTTAAAGGAAGCTCGAACGCTTATCTAGTGTTGGAGTAAAAACTATACCGACTTAAAGAAATTGTGGATAAATTAGTACCATGTCCAAATTACAACTCGTCAACGAATTGCATAAACCTGCACGAAAAAATTTTAAACGAAGGCGCACAATAATTAGAGGGTTTGATGACCTTTGGCAATCAGATTTGGTTGAATTTAACACATATGCCAAACATAATAAGGGCTATAAGTATGTATTAGTGGTTATGGACTGTTTTTCGAAATACTTATGAATTAAAGGATTAAAAACGAAAACAAGTCAAGAAGTTACCAAGGCCATGCAAACAATCTTCAAAAAAGGACGGAAACCTACCAATTTGCAGACAGATGCAGGAAAAGAATTCTACAATGAGCATTTTACTGAACTAATGCAGCCAGTCAATCATTACTCCACCTATAGCACAAAGAAGGCTGCAATTGCGGAACGTGTTATTAGAACCATTAAGGATGCTCTATATAAGTCATTCAGCCTACAAGGTAAATACAAATGGATTGATACAATTGATACCATAACCATGTATTATAATAATCGTAAGCGTAGAACTATCGGAATGAAGCCCAAAGATGTTGGTAATCATACAAAGCTAGAGGCTTACACTCACATAAAAATATTCGATAGGAGTCGATATTGTATGGGTGACATAGTATGAATCAGTAAATTTAAAAATATTTTCGCCAAAGGATACACACCCAATTGGTCTATTGGACTATTTAAGATTGTCAAAGTTCGCATTACTAACCCCACTATGTACATGCTGGAAGACATGAAGGGAAATCCTGTAATGGGAGGGTTTTATGAACATGAATTTCAAAAAATAAAGTATCCCGATGTATATCTAGTAGAAAAAGTGATTCGCTTCAAGAATAATAAGTTATTCGTAGTTATATAGTTTGTAGAAAAGGATGTAGCTCTTAGATGAAATAAAACACACAAAAAAATATTAGTATTTTATTTTTTAAATATTACATTTATTTTTAAAATTTCATTATCTTATAAAGTGAACCTAAAGTACTTCTATAATCACTTAAATTACTGGATGGCCATATCCCCGAATCTGGCCCACACCTCCATCCCAAGCAGGAATTTGAATTTGTTTCACCTTTGTTGATGTTGTCTAGTATCCAGTAATACATTTTGTGGTGCTCATCGTTTTCCCACTGTTGAAACTTATAGTTGATATTTTGTTCTAATAATATTTCAATCAAAATGTCGAGGCACTTGTAGTTAGCATAATATGCCGCTTTCTCAATACATTCAGTTATAATATATAAAGTGTCCTTGTAGGCAATATTTTCTAAGGTAGATTTAACATTTGTTGAATCATGAACCCTTAATAAATTGTATAGATAAATTTTAAGCTGTATGTCACCAAGTACATGCATATCGTCTAAGATCCTATCTACTTTATCAAAAGTTAATGAATTGTAGCCTTTACCGGTACACAATTTCATAAAACCTTTAATGGTATCGTCTAATTTAATTTTTTTATCAAATATCGTCTTAATAACTTCATTTGCACACTTTGAGTTTATAGCACACCAGTAAAAACACTCATCAGGAATAACAATATATTATAATATATTCAGTACAAATAAATAGCTTTCGGGGGAGGACTTCTCCATGTTTTCTGTAGATTTTATCACTACTGTACCATAGCTCTTCCTGCAATTTGTCTTCAAGACTGTTCATAATGATAAAATTGTTTTCTGAAACAGAAGACGAATAAAATGCTATGTAAAGTTAAATCCCCAAGGGGTAGTATTGGTGAAATTGAAATTTACTGATCGTTTATCATCACAAGGATTAAGTACTACTTTATTCTGTTTGATTGTAAACACATCATGTTTCTTTGATCTTATCAGATGCTGATAACGCCTTATTACGTCACCATCAAACAGAACATGTTTATAATCATTTATCGTAATCTGTTTGACGCTTGCGCTGGTAGAAGCCTTTGATTTTTTTACAACTTTTTCATCAACCATATAAGCATACATTATTGCACGAAGTCCTACAAATTCCAACATAATCGCGCCATGATTTTCGTCTTTCATTAAGCCAGGGACTTTTTTATTTACTAATGGAATTCCAAAGATATCGTTGGGGCTATAATCAGATGTATCAAATTTATCAATGTCCTCTTTAATACTGTTATAGATATCGGGAACTGAAAAGGCGTATATGAGGCTATCCGTATCCATGTACAAGAGCTTAGCATTATTATCAAACTTGAGTAGCGTGTAACCGTAATGAAAATTGTATAAAGAAAGTTTTTGAAACGTCTAAAACACTGAATCCTGCATATATAGGTTTATTGAAATATACTTCTAGCTTAATCATTTGAATGATAAGCGTATCATTATCATATATTGCACAACTATGAAAATTTGGTTTTGCTATGTAAGCACGAGCACCATAGCGACCCTCCCATTTCGTTACTAAACGTATATCCTTATGTTTACGTACATCAGCTTCCCAAAAACGCTATTAATAATTAATTTATAAAAATTCTTATCAAATTCATTTTGAGATTGCTGGCGCATGGTGGTATTTAAATCGATATATTTTTTTAACCACGGGGACTGTTTAAAACGTAATATACGGTGTACTTTTACCAACTTTAATCCATATTTTAAATATACTTTCAAATTTCTGTAATGTATTACATAATTATGTTTAGGGTACAATGTAAAGAATAATTTTTCATTTTGAAATCAGATACGGGTGATACCATATGTTCGGGTGCCAATGGTAGATCACTGTGACGCTCATATAATTCTATGGGATAGTCTAGATCACACTGGACTATATAGCCAATTTCTGAATCATCGGGATGGTTTATTAAATCTAAAGTTTTAAAATGATCAACAAAAGAAAAATCACCAAATGGTAGAAATTCTGACATGGTGGCTCCATATAAATTATTTACGTCGTAGTACATTAAATACACACTTTCGGAAATGGGATCAAATTTTTCCCCCATGTACTTATTGTTAGCTTTAGCATTTTTAACATTGAGCCACACCACCTCTAATTCCTCTCTCAATAAACATCAGCATATCAATGTCTGTAAATAGTTCTAACTGTACTTGTGTAATTTTAAGCATAGTATCGAATGCCAAACCGGGGGCTGTATAATAGTGCAGAGGAACATGTTTGTAAGTACTTAAACAGGTTTGTCGAAAGTTTTCGAAAATGTCTGCTAACAATAGAACGTCCGTTTTTAGATACAAATCCGAGTAATCCCCTTACGATTTAATATTAAATCTGTTCCAAACATTAACTGCATGTGCAAAACTCGCATCATTGATTCCCTCATTAGTGAGATGACTGAAAATCGCTGCCTTGAGAGGGAGTCTGGTCTCGCTTAATTTATCCCAAGTATCGAGATATTCATAAGGAAACACACATTTGCAAACTAGTAGCGAAAATTCTTCAGCATTGTTACAATTAGCGTGGGTAATCATTTTTTTTACTATTTTCCAAATAGTCCGACAACTTTTCAATACTACTACTCATAAATCTGAAAGAGTCAATTAATCTAAACCTAATTTTAGTGCCTTGTATTACTTTCGTGAAGGAAATATATCTTTCTTTGTTTATGGGTAGCAGTGAAATCTCACCGGGAACAGTAGCCAATTCTCTAATGAGGAAATGACTATCATAACCTGACAAATTCTGAAACACGACTGACAGAATGTGGGAGTCTTTATAGTTTAGATTACAATTCTGATGTGATGCTCCCCGAAATGCACCAGTAAAATGGTTATGATCCCTAACTTTTATATCATAATCAGTAACTGGTTTTTCGCAAATGTGGCAAATCGTGGTGCTTTCAAAGTGCTCAACCTGATTGGGAGTTAAGGTATCCATAGGAATTATTTTATTCATTATTTCGGTAGTCCAATGTGCAGTACTTTGAAGCTCTTTAACAAACCATTGAATGCAATCGTTTCTTCTATAAATTCTAAATCGTGATAAAGAATCATTGTATGAACACTTCAAGTAGTAAGCAATGCTGTAGGATGTATGTTTGGAGTAAAATATCGTATTATTATCGATGTCCGTTAAATTTGTACACTTTTCCAAAATACTTTCTAAATCTGCATAAATTACAAACGGCACCTTTTCCTGGAATTTGAAATTTTTGAACTGCAGAAACTTTTCTGCTTCAGTGGGTAGCTTGACAGAGCATCGATTAAGTTGATGACAGTGAATGATGCGTTTGTGTAGAACGTGGTCTGAAGAAAAATGGTTCAAACATCGATAACAAATGAATTTCTTGTGCTCCTTATTTGATAGTTATTTAGAAAAAAGAACTGACATTTTTAATCCACGTGAAATGATAAACAGTATTATTTTTTGTATTAATATCACCTGCAGCTTGATAATTAGCAGAAAGTACTAAAAGATTTATGGGTTCCCTCGCACTATTTAATTTTCACTTGATACAAATGGTAATATAACTTTCCCTGAATGCAAAACAAATTAATGGAGAGGTTGTTTAACTGTTCAAATTTTTTTATATCATCTAGTTTAATGGGGAAGGGAATTGAATCATAATTCAAAACATCCTTAAAATGAGGATAACTGTAAACTCTATCTGAATGATGTTGCACGGGATATAGTGCCGATACAACGGCCCACAGGAAACAATATTCATCGTCATTTTTAACATTCACTACCGCATGCTTTACTGCTATAAAGTAGGGAACTTTAACGTAAGTTGAAAGGCCGCCTCTAAATGGGACATTGCTATTAATATTCACCTTTAAATGTAATACTTCATGTAATGCCCAACCGGAATCCCTTTCGGAAAACTCCTCTAATTTTTTCTGTGATTTATAATAAACGTTTTCATTATACCACTTACGTAAATTGGTCGCAATATTGATGGCATGATTTGTTATGGTAAATGTCTTCAACTTGGTAACGTGATTTTGAGGATGGACAGAACTGCAGACTAAAAGGACATTCACCTTTAGCATCGATTGCCTTAGCATTAATTTCACCTTTCGTGCAAAACTATTGTATGCATTTTGTAAAAAAATAAGAGGGTCCTTGATGTTTGCTATATTGACTATAATTCCAGTAAGTAACCTACCATTAAAACATGAATCTAGAGAGTACCAACTTAATTTGCGTGTACGCTTTTTAGTGACATTGACAATTCCACTACCTGTTTTCTCTGAAGCGCTCTTTAACTGTTGTAAGATAACACTTCAGCAATGATAAATTACTTTCGAGTTTAAGCAAATTTTCGCATGTCTCTAAATAAATTTTATTTTGAATTATATCTTTGCAATAGCTTAATATTAGTGTTAATTATACGGATGTGCTTTACAAATTCATTTTTGGTTTTCAACAATGGAATAATACTTCTTGTTAAATTAACAATACCACTACTACTGGGTATACCCTTACTCATAGTTACCTTCAAAACTGTATCCAACACTGCAAGAAAATATGAAGCACACGCGCTGTCGATTATGTAGTAATGGAAACAAATATTATATTTATTATAACTGATATGTAAAAATTAATAATTTAAGTAACTATAGAAGTACTTTAGGTATACAATTGCAATTCTAGTCGGGAGTGCAATATACTGACTGGTACAAAACTGCTCTTTATCTGCTTATATAGTAGTATAAACCCAGCATTCGAGGTCAAAACTGCTTATAACTTGTTGCAACAGCTTCAGTGTTCATAGACAGATGCATAGATTGCATTTTGTAGCGTTTACTGCGAACATTATTAACCTTGACATCAATACTGTTCTCATGGCTTATGCTGCATCACCTTTGCTTGTAGAGGTCATACATTGCATTAACTTAACCTTGCTGACATCATGCGAAATGCCTTCTCATGTCTAGATTATGCTGCATTCATTAGAGTTCGTCACCTTTGCTTGCTCAGGTCAGTTCATTGTACTAACCACTTTCACTTGTTATTAATTTCGTTAACGTTAACAGATCTATGTGTATATAATGTTAAAGTTTTAATTGAATACTCATTAATTACTCACCATTAGTAATGGCTTCGTCCAGCAAACAATCTAAACTTTCGTTAAAAAGACAGGCAAAGCCTCGTATTTTACATGATGTTTTGGTGCGCCCATCAAATAACACCGCAGAACCAGCACTCTTTGAAGAAACCATCCCCATCATCTCCATAAGGGATAGTGATGTAGAGGATGAATTTTCGAAGTATTTCGAGAGGTATGTATAATTTTAATTAATATTATGGTTTCCTTTTATTACTTCATAGAGAATCTTTAGTACAAACAAAATTATTCATTTTTTCAGCATAACGCTAGCAACCACGGTTATAGCAACACCCCCACAACCACCACCGTTGCGAAATCTACAATATGGAGGAAAAAATTGGCTTTTATAGAAGGATGATGAGCAGGATCTACCAACCCTTCAAGCCTTTAGGGAAACAAGTATTTGGTGGTTACGAAAGCTTCACAATGACTATATTAATAGCGAGGTGGTGGGGATGGGGCGAGTGGAAAGGCTGAATGAAGAACTGAAGGAGGCTAATCAATATTTAGAGTGTGTGCGGCAAAATATACTAAAGACTGAAAATATATTGCGTACGTTGGAAGGGATGGATGTGTGATGTGTTTAATATGTTTTTTTTTTGTGCAATTTATTGTATAGTTATCTTTTCATTGTAAAAAATAAATGTAAATTGTTTTTTATATTTTTATTATTTTTCGTGAATTATTCTCATTATCCAAAAATTTTTACTACAGCTAAAAAAATGTGAGTGATAGTTCAATTTGCGCTAGAAAAGTCAAACGTTCTACGTTAAGGAAAGAATTAAAAACATCTGGAAGTCTGACTTACTCATGTGAAAATTTCTACATCAAAGTAAAGCAGTCCTTTTTGCAAATGTTAAGTGCATGTTGCGTTAAAAATTTATTTATTGTAAAATATCATGCATATAAATAAAGTATGAAAATATAGTACAGTTAAAAGTGAAAAAAAGCTTGCGTTAAATAAAAGTCAAAACAGTTCCCAAAAGCATATAAATCTGAAAACTTTACGCCATGTATTTATGCAATACAAATGACATAATTGCATTCATACATTTGCAAATCCCGTTTCAAAATTGTAATATGAATTGGTGACAGATAAAAATAGAATGTTCGCATTCACACCTGCATAAAATGCTTTCAAAGCAAAATAACTGCGTTCATTATCCTACAATTCTTTATGCAGTAATATCCACGCTCCATCGAAAATGTAAATTTGGAGCCCTAATCGAAATAAATTAAAAAACAAGTCATGTTTTAAGTGCCGTTTGTTGTTTTAAAATTGAATTGGTTAATTTAAAGAGCATTTCGATACATGAAATGGATAAATTGCATGCATATGTTTCTTCTGAACTTACGTAAGTACAAAAAGTTGTGTTTTAAGTGCTCTTTATTGTTTCAAAATGGAATTGGATAATTTAAGTGTCATTTTCTCATTTTTTTTTTGAAAATTTGGAACTGCTATCTTTTGCGCTGTTATTTGCTTAGTCTATATGCAAAAAATTGGAATTTTTGACTAAAGGACTAGCGCGTCATGATTTATTAATATATGCAAGTATCAGCGTTTATGTACATATAAACCACAAATTCAAAGTTCAACGTTTTTTTTTCACATTTTTTTAGTTTTGAGAAAATTTGCGCTGTTATTCGTTTAGTCTACATGCAAAAAATTGAAATTTTTGACTAAAGGACTAGCGCGTTATGATTTATTAATATATGCAAGTATCAACGTTTCTGTACTACTTTCACAAGACTATTTGTTCTTGAAATTTATTTAACTGCTATCCTTTGACTTAACGATTAAACTGCTATGATAAAAACAGTATATTTATCTATTTTAAAACATTTCACACACATAAAATTTTTGTTTACTTCAATATTTCGTACAATAGCTAAGATAATGTTATTCACCTTTTCTTTGTAATAGTTTTATGTGATAATTATGATAATTACAAGGTTACAATGTCATTTCTTTCTACATAATTTGTATAATTTAATAAATCATGATAAGAAACTCGTTTTATATGAAAATTCAATTAAACCATACGGAAATTTCTTTTAAAGGGTCTTTCGTTTGCAATTCACTTTTTCTTAATTAATTTTCTTCTTATATGCCTACACACACTTTATTTTTTTATTTTATTTATTTTTTTTTCAAATGAATACTGTTAAAATGCCTTTTCTTTATGCAATATAACATGCACTACTGTAATTACTTATTTACTTTTTAAAGCGTCTTTCATTCAAATTACAACGCACCTTTATTTAATACTTTTCATGGCACATTTTCTCGAAGTTGATTCATTTTTTTTCAGCTCATACAGCTCTAAATCTATCCTCAATTCGTTAACTTTCTTGATTAACACCTCGAGTCTTTTCTTTCTCTCATCAATACTTAATAATTGTTTCTTTCTTTCTCTTCTTATCATTCTTATTACTTTCTAGCAATAAAAAGTTTACTGGATCATGCATCCCGGAGAAGCCTTTTTATTATAAACATGCATCCTTTCAAAACTGCTAACCTACTCAAAAAAACTTTTAGATTTCTAAGAATGATTACTTTCAATTCTATTTAGCTATGACCTTGACCAGCTAAAATTTATATTAGTTTGACCCTAAAATTCTATTCTTAGATTTTCCATTTTTTAGCTTTTCACCTTGACCTTTTTATATTTCTAAGAAATGTAATATGACACCACCGTAGTTCAATAATCTTTGACCTTGAAAACTCTATTTTTAGACTTCTAGGAATTGTAATATGATGATGACATTGCAATTTCTATTTTTAGCTTTTGACCTTGACATACAAATTTCCCGACAAAACGTTTGACCGCAGAATGACCTTGTAATATGATGAGGATGGTGACATTGCAATTTCTATTTTTAGCGAGCTCCTAAAATTTCAATTTCCCGCCAAACGTTTGACCTTGAAGAGATCCAAAAGCTTACATTTCTCACACCAGAGGGCGTGTGACCTTGAACTGGTCCAGAACCGCCCCTTAATCACTACTCTGAAGGGCATCTATACAGTAGTAAATACCAAAGAAAGCGTGTTCATCCAGGCGTCCTTTTTTTAACTATTTGCTTCACTGGGTTAATGACCACAATCATTAATTTATTTACATATTTATAAACACAAAATATCTTCGCACCTTTATTTACAGCAGTTTATTGTCTATCCTTGAACAAGCGGGAGGTACAATGGAGTCAAAGACAAGAATTTGGCGCAGCAAAATAACATACACGGCACATTCATTTCAATTCGCTTAAAGCGCAAAACTACTCCAAAAACTAGGAAAGCACTATTCCTCTTCAATGGAAGCGAAAATATTACTACTAATCGACGAATTGCAACACAAAAATTCTCTCGGGTTGGTTTATCCTATCCATAAACTACAAGCAGTGAAATGCGTGAATTCCCTCACGATATCTTCAGGTAACACCGGGTAGAATGTAGGTAAACTTTGCGCGCGCCATAACTATATCACTCGCCCAATTTTCGACTTGTTCTCTCTCACCAACTAATCGAAAAACAAAAACCCTTTAACCCGCTAAAATCACGTGATCTTTTAACCGTCACTCTAAAAAAATCTTCCATACTAAAACTACACAATGGACATTTACAAGGAAAAAAACAAACCCGATACCTACAATTGAGATACAAAAATCCTGTTTTTCAATAAGAAACCCTATTGTGCCAAATAAATTTTCTATATTTCCCCTTTAACAACTTAATCCATAAATGAACTGGTAAGTTCGAAAGTGCGCACAAATATTTACCCGCGCCCGAACCTCCCGTTATCAATCAAATAAAATAACAAAAATAAATTTAATCCTACACATATTATGTTAAGACTCTCTTCAACCATAATAAAATTTTGTATTCCTTTTAACGATCTGCGATAACAAACTTTAAATAAATCAAGGCACTCAACATTAATAAAATCCTACATGCTATCCAAATATACTAATAGTCCATACAATTCTACGTCAAATTCATGCACAGAAGACCTGATGAAAACCAAATATTTAAATGTATTTTTACTAAAATTTTGATGCCAAACAATGGGGTTTTATCTCAACTGCATTATATCACCAGAAGAATTTGAATTTGATTCTCCGAGTGCTATAATAACAGGTGGGATATTTCCAATCGAAAAATTTTCCACGTTTCTCCCAATCTTTTATAAAAACCTCATGCCATTTCAATAGAGTTATATTGACAATGGTAAGGAGGAAATTGTAAAATGTCACGCCCATGCTTAATCAAAATATTATCAACTACATAACTTTTCCCTCTGGGCCTAAAAGGTTGAATTTCATTCTACAGTTGCTTTTTTGTAATTTTGACCTCAATTTTGACCTCGTGCGCAACCAACCACTCCTGCAGCTAATTTTTCTTACAAGAAAATAAGGGTGGCTTGTCTAACTGCACCGAACGATACGGTGCGCTACCCATAACCGCCACACAATTTCTTGGTAGTTTGGATAGCGCAGGAATCAGTTGTTTAATGACCCAATTTTGAAAACAGTCCCCATCCCTAGTGTTATGATAATCTCGATCCTCATTCCCCACAGTTTTCCAAAACTCCGAAATTACAGCCCGCGTATAAAATGGTATACTTTTTACCTTCACTTTTAATTTTGAATGGATTACTTTTGATGTCTGAATCGTGCAAAACCATTTTGATAAATCCACGTTTCGGCAAGATACACAAATCTGACATCTTGGCCTGAACTTTGCAACTGCAGAAATTTTCTCAAAATAATTCTGGCCATTCTGTCCATTGATACGTTTGTGTTTGTAAACCATTGATTTCAAAATTCTTATGAATGTCGTTCGAAATCTGTTTTAACGTGATGAGACAATTTGTCGAAAGTAAAATATCATTTTTGAACTACATTGCCAAATTAGCCATTGTAGATCTTTCCGTAAGGTGAAATCCACAAACTAAGATTTTCCGCGTTTACCACAATATGTCGAATTTAAATGTTGAGGTCTTGGGTAGTTCGCTGTGAAACCTAAAACCAATTATATACTTAATGTACTCACGAAGAAGTGATCATGTTCTTGAATGAATGAATGGCTTAGTACCCCATGTAGGAGTATCGCCGTTTCTTTGAAGCGTTCTAGACCCTTTGTAGGGTGGATCAGTCTCCTTCCAGTCGTTGTCCTGGCTTATACTACTCCATATTTTCCTGGTTTCACCTTTCATTCACGTTTTTAACTCCTATGTCCTGTAAGTCCTGTTCAATCTGATCTGCCCATCTCATCTTTGGTCTTCCTTGTTATCTGTTGGTAGCAGATCTCCAGTTCGTTATTGTGTTTGTTGGCGTTTGCTGCTCAGCTCTCATCACATGTCCAAACTATTTCACTCTCTGTTGCTTCATTTTCCCTACTACGTCCACTTCCAACTCCTGCTCTATTTCATAATTCATTCTTGTTCTATATTCGTTTACTGTAACTTTCAGTGGTCCTAATATTGTGCTGTATATTCTTCTCTCCATTATTCTCAATTTTTCTTCGATAATGTCATTACTTCAGCTCCGTACAGTACTATCGGTCTTATTAGCGTATTATCAATTGTTTTTTTGGTACTTTTAGAAATATATTTGTGTTTAGTAGTTCCTTGTTGGTGTAGAAAGCTTTATTTCTTCCTATTATCTTGTCCCTTATTTCCAGTTCTCTGTCTGCACCTCTTGTTATCATCACATCTAGGTATTTAAATTTCTGTACTTCTCAGTCCAATTTTTCTTCCTTCTGTTACTATTTCTTGTAGCATTTCAATTAATACATCCCTTCTTTTTGTTATTAGTACTAGGTCATCCGCATATGTCATTATTTGATCTCCTCCTGCCCTTAGTGTTCCTTTGTTTATTCTACGGGTTATATATTCTATGCTCATGTTAAACAGTGTTGCCGATAATGCATCCCCCTGTTTCACTCCTCTGTTTTAAATTCTTGTGTTGCACTTTTTGCTGTTTTAGCACTGATTCTTATTGTTTCCAGCGGCATCCCTATTAGCTTACTTACTTTTTCTGGAATTCCCAGTTCCTTCATTATTTTCATCATTTCCTCTCTGTTGATGGAGTCGAACGCTTGTTCGAAATCTATAAATAATAAATCTAAATACCATTGAGCCTAATAAAGTTAATTTAGGTTTTTTCACTTTATTTTTCAAATGCCCGAGAAAATAAATACTGCGTCGTATTCCTCTTAATACAAGCGTTCACACGGTGTATCACTTGACCTACCCTTACATTTGGAAAGAACAGTTAGGGGTGGCTTCACCCCCGGGGGTGGATATATGTAGAAACTGTAACCCCAGATTGAGGACCGGAAACAATTATAAAGAATGCCTATCATGTTTTTCCCCCGGACTTCACCCCTTTGAGTTACAGAATTCATTCCACTTAGAGTATCGACCCTGTATATATATACACACACACACACACACACATATATATATATATATATATATATATATATATATATATATATATATATATATATAACGCATCGATTGTTGATTTTCCCTTTATAAATCCGTTTTGATATTGTACAATTATATGGCTTTTGTGTTTTCTGTATTAGTGTTGATAGTATTTTATATGTCGTGTTTAATAATGTTATTCCTCTGTAATTCCTGCATTCCTGCTAATTTCCTTTCGTACGTGTAGTAACTATTTGTCTTCGAAATCTGTATGCATCTTTTCTATATATATATATATATATATATATATATATATATATATATATATATATATTATTTAAAATTAACTTTTAAAGTACATACAGTAAAAGATCAACTCGAGTGGGACTTGAACCCACGACCTCCACTTTGCTAGAGTGGGGCTCTTCCATCTGAGCTATCGAATTGAATTTAGTTCAATTCGAATAACACGGAGCCGAATAAATCAGTTGGAGAAGGAAAAAACTTGAAAATGGCAAATGAGACTTTGCCGAAACGTCGTTTTTGTACAGACAGAAGTCAGAAACATCACCAGCAGACGCGAGACAACGCCCGGATAAACATCAGTGAGATATATATATATATATATATATATATATATATATATATATATATATATATATATATATATATATATATATATATATATATACCCCCATGTTTTAATAACTGTAAACTTATCCCATTTTTTCCAAGCGCCTTTGTATTACTAGTGTTGTTTACAATTTGACTTACTTCTTACATTGTAGATTCTTCTATCAATATTGCTTCCGTTGTGTCCTCTTCTATATTTAGTTCTACTTCTCCTGTGTTTATGTTCAATAATTCTTTGAACTCTTCTTCCTGTTCCACGACCTTGCTCTGTTAGTTTTTTATTCCTGATATTCTGGTTTTATACACTTTATTTTGGATATTTATTTTTTGATAGAATTTCTTGGTATTGGTTTTTTTTACTTTGTCTCTCAGTTTCTTCTATTTCTTCATCTATCCATTCTCTCTTACTCCTTATTCTTTTATTACATTCATTCTTGTTTTCTTTGTAATTTTCTTTACCTTCCTCTTTATTAGTTCTTACCCATTTCAGTTTTGCTTTCACTTTTTCTTCCTGTGCTTCTTCACATTTCTCATTGAACCATTTCTTTTTCTTATCGACTCTTTCCATTCCTATTGTCTTTTCTGCTGCCTTACATATCGATTCTTTAGTATCTACCCAACTTTCTTCAATCGGTCTATACTTTGGTTTACTTCTTATTAGTTCTCTTGACTCCGTCTTGTAGTGTTCTCTTACTATTTCGTCTTTTAGCCCTTCTACATTACATTTCTTTTTTTGAGCTGTCTTTTTAAGGCTCTCTTTTGTTTCATTCTCATCGTTGCAGTTACATAAAATGGTCTGAATCCGCACATGCACCTCTATAGGATCTCACATCTGTTATTGACGTCTGAAACCATTTTGTCACTAGTCTATCTGACCTTGGGTTTTTTTTGTCTGGCGATTTCCACGTTATCTTATGTTTTATTGGGTATTTAAATTTTGTACTTCTTATTATCAAGTTCATATTGGCAGCTAAACGACATAGTCTGCTTCCGTTGTCGTTAGTATATTTTCCTACTACTTGACTTATTGTTTCCTCTTTTCCAATCCGCGCATTGAAATCACCCAACACTAAAATTGTGTCTTGTTTCGGTATTTTCTCTATTTTTCTTCTAGTCTTTCATAGAACTTCTCTTTTTCTTGATCATCGATTTTTCTTCTATTCTAGTGTAGGCCAATCTTTTATCAGTTAGTTCTGTTTCTATGATTTTTGATCTCATTGTTTTTAATACTATGAACCCAACCCCATGTAATCCTTGTTTTTCCGCACCGAAGTAGATAATTGTAAATTCTGTTTCTTCTATTCTTCCTTTTCCAGCCCATCTTACTTCCTGCAGCGCTGCTATATCTATCTTGTATCTTTCTAATTCTAAAGCTATTTCCTTCATCTTCCCGGGATCAGCATAGTCTTAACATTCCATGTACTTATTTTAACCTTTTTTTATTCCTTTCTATTTTTCTTTTTTTTTCTTCTTTACCATATTCTTAACCTTTTCATCGCCAGTGTCGTTACCAATTGTTGTCCTCTTGTTCTCTTTGGCTACTGATTTTTTGACCCTGCTTCAGCAGTTTCTCTTAATTGGTGATTAAGATCGCCATCACCTCCTGTGGGACCCCTTTTCTCCTGCTGTTACTTGAGTCACCTCTTTGATCACTTGCCCTCTCCTTTGCCATACCTTTTATTCTCGTTTTGAGACTTTCTTTACACTGTATCGGGGTCAATAAACTTTGGGTTCAGTATGTATTTTGTTGTTGGCAATTGCTCCTTTATTCGTTGTTTCTTTATGTGTTTTTGCTGATCTCGCGCTTTTTTTATCGGCTCTCAGGTCTTCCTTGTTCATTTCTTCTGGTCTTATCTCCGTTCCGTCTCCGATTTCCAGTTCTTCCAATTCTCATTTTTCATCATTCACAATTATTTTTTGTCATCCACTATTGTAGCCCGACATCATTTTTTTTCTAGCATCTATTAGGTATGGAATTAGTTTTCTTCTAGATCTCTAGTTTCTTTGTCCATGTCTTCTTTAATTCCAATTACCGTTCCTTTTAGTGTATTTTATTTCTTCATTATTTCTATTTCCTTCATTCTTGTAGCTAACTCTATTTTAACTGGTCTGTTGCCCTTTTTTCTGAGGTCTCCTATTCTGCTTACCATATCATTGTTTTTTATTTCAACTTCAATTTCCCTTATTGTTCTTATTACCGTTTCTCTCAAGCTTTCAATATTTTCGCTGTTTTCTTCAGGTATTCCGAATATTACTATATTTTTTTTTCCTTTTCTAGCATTCTTATTTGCATTTTCTGTTTTTTAATTATTGCCCTCATTTTCTCTGTTTCGTCTACTTGTTGTTTTCATTCATCCTATCCATCTCTTTATTTATTTGTATCAGTTTGGTCATTATATCCCCGAGCGTTGGGTATTCATTCATTTTCTGAGTTAAATTCCCTTATTGCGGCCTTGCCTTACTGTTATCCGCACGAATTGCGTCAAGTGCGTCGCCTCGCTCCATTCGTATTTCAGCTCACTTAACGGATTCTTAATATGATGTTTAAATAGATTTTAAATACGATCCTGTATTTTGTTTATGTTTTTAACATATGCTCACAGCTTATATGTCTTTGAACTCCACAAATATTTGACTTTAAGGGGGGTGTCGATAGATAGACAACACATCAAACCCCCATAAAAGCAATGTTAAAAACGTTCTATCTTTTATATTATTATGAAGTTATCTGAAACTTTAGAGAAACGCGTAAGACGTCCCGAAACCTTTCTAAATGTTTATTATAAGTTTTTGTTATGAACGAATAAGTTCAAAGGTAACTTATTCGTTCATAACAAAACTTATAATAGTTTAATATTAATCAAGTTGCTTTGGTATGTGTGAATCGTTGCGATATTGCAGGTTCACATTCCATTAATATAAGTAATTTGATTGTTATCTCATTACATTTAGAATTTCAGTTCTACATACATAAAGACAAAATTTACATCGATTGGGGCTTGTACTTCGATGGCGCAGTTGGTTAGCGCGGTACTCTAGCAAAGTACAGGTCCTAGGTTCAAATCCTGCTCGAGGTAAATTTTTTATTTATGTATTTAATAAAATTAATAATAATTCCTAAATGTTTCAATATAGTTTTTATTTTATTTTAATTTCTATAATTTTTTATTGAATTCTTTCCCAGTAGTGATTAAATTGGAATATTTTTATAACATAATATTTTTAATAAAAGCCATATATTCAGACAGATTTTTCAAAATACGAGCTGTTAAAATTTTGAAAGAATTGTAATTTATAATCTACTATTTAAAACTTTATAAAAACGATAAATGTTCTGAGTCAATAACGTAGAAATTCCATTAGAAATATTACAGCATGGTCTGCTCATTAAATGACCCGGGGGCACAAAGATCTTCAGGTATTCCTTAGGAATTCCTATTTCTATTGAAACACAAACGTAATCGGATTAACTTTGAATCCTTCAAACTATTATTTAAATTAAAATAAAGAAATGGTATGTACTTTATGTATGCACCTTATTAAATTATAATGTATTCGTATCAGTAAAAATTAAAATAAAACAATTGATTATTCTTATTACAAGTGTTTGTTATGATCAAAGGTAAATATGTAATTAAAAATTATTATTAATTTTATTAAATACATAAATAAAAAGTTTACCTCGAGTAGGATTTGAACCTACGACCTCTACTTTGCTAGAGTTCCGCGCTACACAGACATCTGTGGTATTTCTATTGCTACAACAAGCTCATCTAATTGGGTATACCCAATCCCAACTGATACAGGACCAATAACGGCAGCACGGTTGAACTAAAAGAACCATCAGTGCCACCAGTCCTTACCACATCTGTCTTTCCGCACATATTACATTTAAATGTAAGCGTACTTTCTAATCCTTCTATCTTTTCTGATATGGCATCTATATAAAAAAAAAACCAACGTGTTTTATTGATTTCAACACATTTAAGAAATGTTTTATATCTATGATCCTGCGGCCTGATAAATTATGTTTCTGAGTGGCATCTGATTCTGTATCGTTTTCCAACAACAATGAAGCATCTGAACTGTCTTCATCAAAAGAAACATCAAATTGGTTTTCGGGTCCAGTATCTGCGTCAGTCACCGTTTCTTTACAATTATAGTATCGGCATCGTCATCATTATGATGGAAGCTAATGCTACAAGGTGGTTCGTCTTCCGAACGAGGGTGGATGCAACATTCTGTTGAAATCTTGCCCATTGTTTCATAAATAAATAGCATTTATTGTCCAACAGTATAATTAATTCCAATTAGAGGACAATTATGAAAAACATAACTTACGTAGTGTAATCATAAAGAAACAAAACATTGTGTAACTAATTATACTAAATATGTTAAATATAAAATAAACCTAAGTACTAAATATACGTGGTATTTAATTTAACTACTAACTCGATTTAATAATGTTTGTAGTGTACAGTGATGTAAACCAATATCAATAAGGACACAGTGTTTGTTATAGGTTCTGATTGCATTAATAATTGGAGACATGTACAATACATTTGAATGTGGTATCGCATAGTGGAATTCTGTTCTCTATCGAGTCTTATGTGACGGAACTGAAAAATTAATTAAAGATAACTCAGGTGAACCAGTTTTGTTGTGGATAAGATTATGAAGAAAACTTAAACTTATTATACGTCTTCTAAATTCAAGAGAGCAAAAGTCAAACCTGTTCAATAACTCAATATGACAACATCCTCTCTCGGGATAAGCCCCACCCGCCTTAAACGCCAGAAATTTTAGGAATCGTCTCTATACAGTTTCAAGAGCATGTATCAGATACTTTCGGGTAGGATACCAAATTAAGCAGCAGTAGTCTAGTTTGCTACGTACCAATGCAAGATAAAGTGTTTTAAGAGCATCTATGTTTGAAAATGTTTTACAGTTACGTAAAATTAAACCAAGCATACTAATTGCTGACTGAGATAACTGATTGGTGTGGTAAGAAAAGGTAAAGCTGCTATCAAAGTATACACCTAAATCTTTGATCAAATTAGTCCTTGAAAGATGTGAAGATGCAAGATTGTAGTTTTGAGATTTTTTAGTGAAAGATTCAACCTTACATTTTGACATATTTAAAGGTAGATAATTAGTAGAACACCAATCTAATACATAATTAAGTTGATGCTGGAGGGATTCACAGTTATTAAAAGACGATATTTTAGAAAATATTTTAATATCATCTGCAAATAACAGCTTTCCACATTCAATTCTCTCAGAAGATTGTGTATAAATAGTAAAAATAAAAGTGCACACAAATTGGATCCCTGAGGAACTCCAGAGGTAACAACAATAGTCTCAGAGATGTAATTATTGTAGGGAATGCGTTGTATTCAACCGTTTAGGTAGGAAGCAAAGAATTTAAGAAGGGTATCGTAAAAGTCCATGTTCTTAAGTTTAGCAATAATGATGTCAGGTGGAATAACATCAAACGCCTTGCTGAAGTCCATGTAAATGATATCAATTTGGCGACGATAGTCAAGTTCAGTTGCTATTAAATGCGAAAGTTGTGCAAGATTGGTGATTGTGGATCTCTGCTCCATAAACCCATGTTGATAAGGAGGTATGTATTTTTTAACTAAATTCTGGAGTAGATAACTATTTCGAATACTTTTGCAAAATTATTTAAAATACTTATGGGTCTTTAGTTGGTGACATCACTACGATTACCACCTTTCAAAACTGGCCAACTATTTGCTATTTTCCATAACTGGAAAAATATTAGAGTTAAGAGATACATTATAAATATATCACAGAGGAGTAGCGAAAACATACGCACAATTTTTAACTAGGAAAGCAGGTATCTTATCAGGACCAGTTGTGTCACTGCTTTTTAGTTTACGTATAGCCGCAAGTACTTCATCAACGTTGATATCACGGATAAATATAGGAGGTAGGTTATTATACTCGTCAAGGTAAGATAGATCTCTAGAAATTACAGGAGAGTAAACGCTGGATAAATACTCCCTGAATACATTTGCAATAGATTCGGGACTAGTGAAAGTTGACTTTTGATAGGTAACAGTACAAGGGATTCTAGATGAACCTCTCAAAGAGTTAAGAAAGTTATTAGTAAAAAAAATCTACCTTATAATTTTTTTTACATGTTCTGTCATTTGAAAACTAACAAAAAAAGAGTTTGGAGCCACTTGCATGGATTTGCTAATAGTGAATCGTACATAATTTTTTTATTTATGATAATTACAGGATACTTTAGTAAATTATAACAAAGGAAATGTTTCAATAAAATAAGATTTATATAGGTACTTACGCTTCTCTCGCCCTTTTTAATACCACACTCCTACTTCTTCTTGGAACACTCACATTTTTTCTTGCTTTAGGCATTTTTAGACAATCACAAATTCACAACTGGTGTTTGATCGGTGAGTTCGTTTGCAAAATGCTAGTACACTGATAGCAATCCCGTAATTGTTCTACACTTTATTAGAATATTTGAGGAATAACAATAATCAATATGTAATTATGCGATATACTTAGGATTAATTAACGGCAAAGTTATTTAGCCGTTATCTACACTTAAGTATATTACCTATATTTCTTTAAATTTAACATTGAGTAATGAACTAATTAGAAAATAATAGGAATTTGTTGTTATACAATTTATTTAAATAACACTTTATGTTGATTACGTGTAATTAAATAAAAAGATGAAGTTGAGGTACCTACATAATAAAATAAAAGTGACATTAGTTTTAAAATTTTTTATAAAAAATTCAATTTTATTGCAAGTTACTTTAGTGTTCATGTCTTCTGTAAATTAAAGAAAAAATAATAAAGGGATTTGCATAAATTATTCTGAATATTGATCTAATCCCTCATCTTACCTATGGCAGATAAGTATTCAGGTAAAACTTTGAAAAACTTTTACTCCGCTACACTAGGGAGCGCTGCGATCGATTTATATTTCGTCAAGCTACCTAGAGAGGCCTTGTCAGTTATTCCATTCTTTAAATGTCTTTTCTGTGCTTAATTCTAAATCTACCTTGTTCTTTTTTTATGTTATCATACTCCCTACACTTCATTTATCTACTAATTTTGTCTCTTTAATTAATTGTTCACTATTTCACTTGAATTTTCGCGTTATTTGTTATGTTCTTACGTACTTGAATTACATCCGCCCATTACTTTTCCCCGTTGCACTATAAGCTGCATATAGCACCTTAAAATTTGCAACTTTGTACTGACATTTTCTCAACAAATTATTGTTAATTGTAATTTATAGGTCTCCTAATGACAGTAACTTTCAAGACTTCTTCGATTACCTTAGTATGAAAGTTGACTATCTGCTGTCTCAGTTTCCATCTTGCGATATCTCAATTGTAGGCGATTTCAATGTTCATAACTCTAATTTGCTTCAGTTTTCATCTACTACAAATCCTGCTGGTCATAGCGCAGAAACATTTACTATTTCATGTGATCTCACACATATGATTTCTGAACCCACAAGGATCCCTGATAATCCTAACCATACTCCACATCTTCTAGATCTTTTTCTTACATCCTCTTGTTTATAAAACTTCCGTTCTTTCGCCTTTAGGTCTTTCCGACCATTATCTAACAGAAATTATTTCTACTGTACCTAATTCCACTGTTGTTCGAAAAACCGATAGAACCTTGTGGTGTTTTAAGTCAGCTCGATGGAGCAATTTACGGGATTTCTTTGCAACCTTTCCATGGCGTGAATATTGTTTTAAGTCGTCTGCTTCTTTGGAGATCGCTCTTTCAGTATCTGAAGTCATCCTCATGGGAATGGAGTTATACATTCCCAAAAAACTGTACCGTATAGGTCATTCACGTTCCCAACCCTGGTTCAATAAGGCTTGTGCTGATGCAATATCTTTAAAAAATAAATGCTACATTAAATGGAAATCTAATAAATCGGTCGACAGTCATGTAGAATACGTTGGTGCTAGAAATATCTGCAAAAGTGTCATCACTAAAACTAAAAAGTTGTTCGAACAACGAAAATGCAATGAACTAGCTACATCTCCTTTAGGCAGTCGTAAATTTTGGTCTTTAGCTAAATCCATTAGTAAAAACTTTGGAACATATTCATTTCCCCCCGACATATATTGACAGATCGGTAGTTGCTGATTCTGTAGACAAAGCCATTGTTTTTGTGGATTTGTTTGCATCAAACTCGTGTCTCAATGAATCTGGAAAGGATGTGCCCCTAGTCAACTCTTCTTCATACACTATGAAACCAATTCATTTTCGGTACAAGCTCTTGGAATCGATTATCAGTAGGCTTGATCTCAATAAGGCGACTGACCCAGACGGTATCCTAGCTATTGTCTTAAAGAAATGTTCTCCCGAACTCGTACCAGTCCTATCTAAGCTCTATACAATCTCTATGTCTTCTGGGGAATTCCCTTCATCATGGAAGTTAGCAAATGTTCAACCTATTTCCAAAAAAGGCGATAAGACCTATCCCTCGAACTACCGACCAATTGCCATCACTTCCATTTTGTCTAAAATTATGGAAAAAGCCATCAATCAGCAACTGATCACGTTCCTTGAAACTAACAAACTCTTTAGTGACCACCAATATGGGTTTAGGCAAAGTCGTTCAACAGGTGATCTCCTTTCATATGTGACTCAAGTTTGGAACAATACAGTAGAGCAGTTCGGTGAAACAGTTGTAGTCGCTTTAGATATCTCAAACGCATTTCACCAAGTTTGGCATAAGTGTTTACTTGCCAAACTCACCTCGTTTGGGTTAAATGATACGCTCATCAACTGAGTTTCTAGTTTCCTTGATAAAAGACGAATACGTGTCGTAGTTGATGGCTTTTTTTCAAAAGAAGTTAGCATTAACGCGGGCGTACCACAGGAATCCGTTATACCGCCTACACTTTTTCTGCTGTGTATAAATGATCCTATTTCTTCAACAACTAACCGCATCCATTGCTTTGCTGACGATAGCACTCTTCACTGTAGTTCATCTCAGTCTACTCATAGTGATAATCCACCTTCTATGTCAAATCAAGAAATTAAAGCTGAAATGGCAGATTCAATCAACAAAGACATTCAACTTATTCTCCAATGGGGAAGCAATAATCTAGTTAAATTAGTGCTAACAAAACTCAGTGTTGCCTTGTGTCCGCCAAAAAAGATCGATCATTTCCTGTTGTAAATATGAATGGCTCAGTTCTTAAGTTTTCAGACTCTATTACTCTGTTGGGTATGACTGTATTTTCAAATCTCTCATGGGTTGACCATCTTCTGTCAGCTACCAAAACAGCTGCTCGTAAAATAGACTTTTTGTACAGATCTAAGCAGTACTTTACCTCTCGAAAACTCCTTCTGCTGTATAAGGCCCAAATTCGGCCTCATCTGGAATATAATTCTTACCTCTGGGTTAGTGCTCCCCAATATGCTCTCGATATCGTTGATTGTATTCAAAAGAGAGCGATTAGGCTTATAAATGACCCGTCCTTAACTTCTCACATACAGTCCCTCGGTGTGGGACGTTTCGCCGCAGGGCCAGTTCGCCGCTGGCCGTTTCGCCGCCAACATTATTTTATTGCATTCAATTGAACACTAGCACATACCATCTTACATTTTTTTGAATATATCGTATCCCCCTGACACATGGAATGTGTACGAACGTACCCTAAACGGTGAAGATCGCACAAACAATCATGCGGAGGCGGTGCATCGTCGTTTACAAGCTGAATTGGGTGTGGAGCATCCGTCTATTTGGAAATTTATTGCAGGATTGCGAAAAATTCGGAAGGGTCGTGATGTATATATGGAGCAACTTATGTCCGGTCAAGCTCCCCCTCAGAAACTAAGGAAATTTCGTTTAGCTGACGACAGAATTGTGAGAGAATTTAATGACAGAACAATTTTAGAATATTTGCGTTCAATCGCCCATAATTACCAATTTCATTAATATAATGTAGATATTATATGTATTTAATGTAGTTATTTGACGTATTGTAGTATTCACATAGAAAATAATAAACATTTCTTTTTCGAAAATATGTATCTTTATTTGGAATGGGGATTTTATGAACTCATTTTTACTGCTTTTTAGAAAAAAAATAGTTTTTTAGGGCGTAATTTATATATCACAATTTATAGATATTAAAAAAAATAATAATATAAACGAACTAAAACAACATTTTATACAGTGTGTTAATTCCGTCTCTAATAAATTCATATTTACAACGCAATTCGTACTGTTTTCTCAAAAAAAGAGATCGAGGATGCGAGGTCCATTTTTTCATACGAGCTATAGTTTACGAGCTTCCCTATTAAAACATCGAAATTTGGCCACCCTGTACTTTTGGCGGCGGAACGGCCGCGCCGAAACGGCCAGCGGTGAATTTGCCCTGCGGCAAAACGGGCGCGGCGAAATAGCCGCGGCGAAACAGCCGCGGCCATCCGGCCGCGGCGAAACGTCCTACACCCACAGTCCCTTGAGCATAGAAAGATGGTTTCAGTTCTTTCTTTGTATTATCGTTATTACAACGGCTATTGTGCTGCTGAATTATATTCTTTGATACCATCTCGGGCTATCCCTGCGAGAAACACTCGGTTCGCTCATTCACATCACCAGTATGCAGTACAAATCTCCACTTGTCGTACCAAACGGGGGCAATCCACATTTTTCTACACGGCTTCTAAACTCTGGAACGATCTCCCTAGTTCTTGCTTTCCTCTCACTTATGATATGAGAAAATTTAAGGTAGCTGTTCATAGGCATCTATTAGCAATTCATTATACCTCTATCCATCCTCCTAAGTGTTCCTGAGTGCTTTAACACGATAGGCCAAATTTAGCCTGTTCAGGTCCACAATCATAAAGAAAAAAAATTATAAAAATATTATTAATTGTGTATGAGACTTGATCATCCTATGCGTTACTTAAGTAGGCAACACAGCACGATTACTTTTGACAGGTCGGCTCCAATCGTCCTCTCATTTTGACAAATGGGAATACCACTACAGAAAAAGAATATAATGGTTTGCTCTAATGCAAAATAAGATGGAACAGAGTAATCAATACATTTTTTGTAATGGATTATTATAAATCCTGTCCCAAACGTGTTATTAATTTTTTGCGTGTTCTATTAATAAGTTCGCATTTTTTCAACCTTATTTCCGGTTAAGCGTCATAACTACAACTATTTGTAATGGCTCACTTAACACCATTCTAAGAATATATCCAAATTTAGTTTCATATACATAATATGCCTTTTTTTAATTGGTATAAGTTATATGACCTATTCTTATATAATGAGCACGTAACTTTAGATATGTACACCTTCAAGTACATTTTACACTTCTTTTACGATACGTATAATATAAAACATTTTATGTATAGCTAACTTTTTTATTGCATAATTGTGCTTTCTACCGCAATTATAATTGGTTTTGCTACATTTTTTTTCTGTCAGATAGAAATTTCCCCAAGGCGGATACTTGTAGACATTTCTTCTATAATATAACCCATAATTACATGCTTCGTGCACCTTTCTATAGTAATTATGAACATTAAAATCAATTCCACTGCAAAACGTTATCGTGTATAATGGAATAGAAATTTTTGGTGAATGGATATCTGTGTGCTAATTTAAATTCGCACTTCATTGCTAATAACGATGGCTGTAAAACTAATTTTTATTATTTTTAGGTAACAATTTTAATCAACAATGCAGGCGTTGTATCCGGACGACTTTTACTCGACACCCCAGATCACTTAATCCAACGGACATTTGATGTGAATGTTATTGCACATTTTTGGGTAAGCCTACCACTCACTTTTAATTAATTTAATTTAAATTGAAATATTTCAGACGACTAAAGCGTTTTTACCAAAAATGATTGAAAACAACCACGGACATATTGTGACCATCGCATCTTTAGCAGGACATATTGGTGTACATAAACTAGTCGATTATTGTTCCTCAAAATATGCAGCAATAGGTTTTGATGAGTCGTTAAGAATTGAACTTGATAAATTAGGTTTGTGTGTATTTTATTAAGTGACTATTTCTTAAGCGAGTTTCTGTAGGAGTAACAGGAGTTAAAACGACTGCGGTTTGTCCATATTTTATTCAATCAACTGGAATGTTTAATGATGTGCTATTACGTTTTTTACCAACTCTTCAATCCTCTCAAGTGGCAGATGAAATAGTAGAAGGAATTGAATACGAGAAATTAAATGTTATGATTCCTAGCTATTTAAATATAATCATTTTCAAATGGTTTGTATTGATTTACTAGTTAATGCTTAAAAAACATAATGACATTTTAGGATTTTTCCTTGGAGCGTAATCTCACTATTTATACGGAGCATTATTACGGATGCAGCACCTTCACATGTCGCAGTATTACCTAAAAGCGATAAAACTAAAGAAGAGAAAGTGGTATTTCAAAAGAATTCAGAGTCAGAGCTAAACCACAGGGTCCGCGCAAATGAAAAACGATAATTAATTATATTTTCAATATTGTCTTTACATGAAACACTTTTGTATATTTTTCCATTTGTGGAATTAAAAATTTAAAAATTTTGTCCGTTACAGGTTTATCTTATCATTGTGTACACTATTACCTTACACATATCATTAAGTGTTACATGCAATGAGTAATCATGAGTGCTAAGTTTGTGTTGTGTATTTTGGTATTTTGCATTAAAAATGTGTTCACACAAAATCCGCAGGAAAGGTTTTGTCAAAATTTTAGAGCATGTGATGCGTGTATACAGGCAGAATCTTGCGTTTGGTGTTTTCAAGAGGTAATTATGATCTTTATCATTATACAATTAGAAGCAATATCCATATAAAACCATAAGATTTTGTTGCATCGCAATCTTTTTGTCAGGTTAATTTCACGACTACTATAGGATCCGCCCGAGGATTAGTTTTGTCATCTTACTACATTTTATGCATTTACTACACTGATTTACACAGTTATCAGCGTCAGTGGTAATGACGGTTTAGAAATTAAGTGTGTCAAAATAGCCGGGTCTCTTTTGAACAATGTGATTTAAGTTTGTGTGTAATTAGGCGCTTATTATGCACCGTTTTGCGGTGTTAAAGTTGAATTTGCCACCCCAATAGGAAATTAATTGTAACAAAAATTCTAACACGGCTAATTTCACGGACCTGTGGATAGACCATTATTTTCTTATTCAGTATTAGACGCCATTTTGCGCCCTTATAGGGAAGAATGTTACGGGTTACAATTGCATTAAGATTTGCGTAACACACGAAGGCCAATAGCTGGCAAAGTCATTAATTATAGGGCGACCAGTGAGTTTGAATTAAAAATATTGGTAACAGTAGCACACAAATAAATTTAGTACTCCACAGCAAAGTGTAATAATAAACAAAAACTTACTTAACTTTCACAGCATTCAACAAAAGATCTTTGAAGAACGTAAATGCAAAGAATTACTCCATGTCCATTGGGTGGTCGTGAATTTTCGTCATTAGCTAAAGCCTTCAGTAAAAACTTTAATACATCTTCCTATCCTCCCATCGGAGCTGTAGTAGTTGATCCTGCTGAAAAAGCCAACCTCTTTGTCGATTACTTTGCAGCAAATTCATGTCTCAATGATTCTGGTAAAACTGTGCCGTCGCCCAAATTTACCCCATACGGTATTAAACCAATCCACTTTCGTTACAAGCTCCTGGAATCAATTATCAATAAACTTGACTCAAACAAGGTGACTGGCCCTGACGGTATTCCAGCTATCGTCCTTTAAAAATGCTACCCCAAGCTAGTACCTGTATTGTCCAAACTCTTCGATCTCCCAGGTCATCTGGAGAGTTTCGCCCATCGTGGAAGTTGGCGAATGTCCAGCCTATTCCTGAAAAAGGCGACAAAACCGATACCTCAAACTATCGACTAATCACTTCTATTCTGTCGAAAATCATGGAGCTTTAGATATTTCAAAAGCTTTTGACCAGGTTTGGCACAAGTTGCCTACTTGCCAAGCTCACTTCGTTGGGCTTATCCGATACGCTCGTCAATTGCATATCCAGCTTTCTTAACAAAAGACGTATACGCGTTGTCGGCGATGGCTTCTTTTCGAAAGAAAACACTTAACACGGGAGTACCGCAAGAATCAGTGATAGCCCCACATTTTTTCTGCTGTACATAAATGACCTCATTTCCTCAACAACTAACCCGATCCATTGCTTTGCAGATGACAGCACTCTGCGTTGTAGTTCTTCTCAGTTTTCCCACAACAATAAGTCTATATAGGACGATAAGGTGAATATGGCAGCCTCAATCAACAGTGACTTAGATCGTGTCCTTGAATGGGGAAGGAATAATCTACTCACGTTCAACGCCGACAAAACACAGTGTTGCCTTCTGTCCGTCAAAAAAGACCTTCTGTAAATATAAATGGCTTAGAACTCAAGTTTTCAAACTCTATTTCTATTAGTGGAGTTGATCGTCCTATTTCCACAGTTTATGCTTTTTGAGCGCGACGTTTCGGAAGCGGACTCTGCTTCCGTCATCAGGCTTAGTCCTGAGAAGGACTGTTTTCCCACTTGAGTCGAATTCATATGTTATATATAATTTTTTCCCAAGCACTTGACTACTCTCAGATTCGAACTTGGTTCCTTTCACTTACTAGTCTGAGACCTTTGCCACTGAGCCAATAAACTTCTGCGAGACCACGAAAAGTTTAATATATATATATATATATATATATATATATATATATATATATATATATATATATATATATAAAACTTTTTCGTGGTCGCGCAGAAGTTTATTGCGCATGTTGCGCAGTAACTTCTTGCGCAGGTGTATTGCGCTTAAGCTCTTCGCGCATTATTGGATTTTCTGCTAGTGCGATGTATGTGGCTTCTTTGAGTTTTCGACGAGTTGTGTTCTCGTTCTTTGCGACTATCTGTATGTTATCCCATTGGATGCGGTGGTCTTCGTTCCAGACATGTTCGGCGATTTTTGATCTTTCTGTTTCGCCCTTGCGGACGTTGTTCTTATGTTCCTGCGTTCTCACTTTGAGTGGTCTACTGCTCTGGTAGGTTATATACACAATTCTTGGAATTATGATCTTCATTGTATGGTTTGGTTTTGGTTAGTATTCCCCTAAGCGTTCTGGTCGATTTGAAGGCAGTGCGTATCTTGCATTTGCCGCCTACCCTTCGTATTTTGTCTGAGGCACCTTGTTTATACGATATTATCGCTGTATATTTAGGTTCTTATTTTTCGGTTACCATTTCCCTGTTTAGGTTAGGTGTTAGATCGGGGTAGCCATTTTCATTGAGCGACTTTTTCTTTGTTCAGGTCCTCTTGTTTTGAGTATATCGTTTTTGCTCTATCGTGTAAGCATTATGTCCGTATCATCGAACCTTTCATGGGTTGACCACCTTTTGTCAGCTATCAAAACAGCTGCCCGTAAAGTCGGCTTTCTATACAGATCTAAACAGTACTTCACATCACAACAACTCCTTTTACTGTATAAGGCTCAAATGAGACCTCATCTGGCTCTGAGTCAGTGCTCCCTGATAAACACTCCTTAATACCTTCGCTAGGAGCACTTGGTTTGCCTATTCACACTATAATTACGCACTCAAAATTCCATCTTTCCATACATACATTTTTCCACACGGCGATCAAATTGTGGAATGCACTACCCAGTTCCTGTTTTCCTCCAAACTTTGAAGTAAATTTAAGGTAGCCATTCATACACATTTCTCGGCAGCCTAACAATATCCCTAAACCCTCCCAGTGTTCCTGAGTGCTTCAACACATTAGACAAATCCCAGTCTGTTCAGGAATACTATTAGTAAAAAAAACGGTTGCTGTATTAATTTTCAAGTCCGTCAAAGACATAACTTTTTTATATTGTAAATAGTTAGATAATTTACAAAACAATTTTGGATATTAATTATTTAAATATTCACTAACAAATGATTATTTCTTTATCTCATAATTATGGAACAGTTGTCATCGTTTAACTAGGACACTAAGTGTTATGCGTAGTCACGCAGTCCATAACAAAAGTTAGGTATAGGATTGACTATAATCTACACGGCATATTCGCATTAAAGTAAAGCTGTAACTTACTATTCTTCTACCTAGATTTTAATTTAGAGGTGAAAGTCATGTGAAAATTGGCGAAACTAAAAATGTTAAATGTATCCAGTAGCAATCCCCAATTAATCTGACCGAGATATGACGTTACGACAATCCGCATAATTCAAAAGCTTATTTCGTAATAATTTAGAATTCGGCACTGTCGTTAAATGCGTATAAACTAGAGAATGTTGTAGAGTAGAAAGCCTCAATATTTCCTAGTAAAAGAAAATTAAGAAACCTTTTCCAAAATACCAATTTAGGTCGTCTTTAAAACTAGACAGTGGAGTAACATACGTTACAATTTGTGAACTATAATTTAAAAGAATTCGTACTCAAATACTCATTTACACGTCAACAATATTTAGAGGCTGAAAGCGTTACTTTATTTATTCGATAATAATGCTCAATTAGTTGTAAAACAAAATATCCTAACATAATCACCGTTTAAGAACTATTACAAACAAAGATGGCAACTTAAGCATAATACTCAGGTGACATCCCTGAACATATTTAAAAAAGAGTTATTTGTATCACTAGGCCAGAAACATTACTCGCAGTAGTCTGGACGTGTGATAGGAACATTCGGTTTGCCCATTCACACCATAATTCCATCGTGTGACACTAAACAGGCTCGGTCTACATTTTTCTACACGGCGACCAAATTGTGGAATGCACTACCCAGTTCCTGTTTTTCTCCAAACTTTGACTTAAGTCAATTTAAGGTAGCCATTCATAAACATTTCTCGGCAACCTAACAATATCCTTAAACCCTCCCAATATTCCTGAGTGTTTTAGCACGTTAGGCAATTCTTAGCCTGTTCGGGAATGCTACAAGTAAAAAAAGCAGATTGATCAGTGAAAGTGTCCCTGGTCTGATGGATGATATATAAACAAAGCTTCAAAATAATCGCACGCAATAATAAGATAACGTAAGCGTGCAGTGAAATCAATTGTTTTACGTCGAGATCATCAAACTTAATTACGAAATATTACTTTTCTTGGCGTTTAATCTATCGAAATACGTCTATATTCGAAATCTTAAACTAGTAGTTTTCAATCTCTGCAGTTAATGCACGATGTCAATAAAATCGTAAAATTAAAAAAAAACAACGCTTAACGCTTTTGTCTAAATGGTACATAAAAAAAAAACGTCGTCACTGCAAGGGTTGAGCAATTCCGAAATTACAAAAAAAAAAAACGTTACATTCAATAACCTAATAATAGGCAATAACACCAATATATTACAATTAAAATCTTTACTTAAAATTTCTAACAAACAAAATATACCCACGTACCGCACAAAATTTAAAAACACCAAACGCGTTTCGATAGCTACTCTATCATCATCTGCGGTCAACTAGGGCGATCTAAAGAAAATTTCTAATATATATACCATCAGCGAGTAACGCTTCGTTGCTTATCTGGTGAAAGTGAAAGTTATGAAAGTTTAATGAGTTCTGAGTAGACCAAATGTCCTGGATCATCATTATTCATTAGAAGCATTGCTCGCTGATGGTATAAATGTTAGAGATTTTCTTTAGTTCGCCCTAGTCGACCGCTAATGATGATAGGGTAGCTATCGAAACACGTTCGGTATTTTTCAATTTTGTGTGGTACGTTGGTATATTTTGTTTATTACAAATCCTGCCACAGTTCCAGTGTTCCAGATTTTTCAAACTAAAACTTCTAATTTTAATTTTTATTGTCTTGCAATATAAATTTAAAATCTAAATTCACCAATTTTTTTAGAGCGTAAATACGAATACACAACAAGAACATTAAAAGATGTAAATAAATAGACACGCTCCTATCAGTGAAATTACATTAACACGTCTGTAATGACGTTAATTCAAATTACACAGGCTTTATCCACCTATAAAGTAAATACACAAATGTCAATAAGATATATAACTAAATTACTTCAAGTCTACAATTACAAACAGACTTTCCCAAGTCACAGCTGCAGGACACGGAATCGTATTACCCTTTATTTACTAAATCAACTGGTACCATTACCACAAATTCAACTACTCACTTATACGTAAATTTTCTTATATATAAAGTACGTTAGCAAATTTTATATACAAGCAATGATTGTTTATCCTTAAAAATATTTTCAATAAACACGATACCTAAAACACTTGCACATACAAAGCCGCTTCATGTCGTAAATTAATCCACGATATGGGAAAGCACTAATGATAAACTGCTTCCCTTCTCGATGTGAAGTATAAAGGACGAAACAAAAATACAAAAATTTCCCTGTGGCGATTTAAATCACACTATTACAGCTGACTTCAAAGCCGTAAACTTAAAATACTTAGGTTTTAGGTTTTTAAATGGTGTATTTTTATATTTATATTTTATAGAAATCTATGCGTTTCGATAACAATTATAGTTATCGTCCTCTGTAAGTGGTAATATTTGTAATTGCTTGATATGTTACAACCAATTTATGAAATATGAAAAAGATGAAAACGCAAACATAAGCCTGCTATTAATATAACTTTTTTTATGTAGTAACTGGGCGCCAATTATGCACCGCTAAGATACACATTTTCACCTCCACAGTTATTCCAAAAATTACACCAAAAAGGTTCACCTCATAACCTTATGAATAAATTAGTCTTTTCTTGCGCGATAATTAAGCACCCATTATGTGCTGTTTTTCGCCCTTAAAATAAAATTTTCTTTCTTATGGGAAAGAAGTTGTTGCAAAATTACATTGGCATAGCTAACTTCAAAGCGTGATCTCCCGCATAAATAAATTTTTTTATATAATAATTATGCGCTATTTTGCGTGATTAAAATTAAATCTTGCGTCCTTCTAGGAAAGAAGTTATTGTGAAATTACATTGGCACGGCTAACTACGCAACCGTGAACTTCCGCATAAATCAATTTTTCTGGTGCAGCATTTAGACGCTAATTATGCGCTAAAAAAAAATTTTGCGTCCCATAGGAAATAAGTTACTGTAATGATTACATCGGTAAGGTTAACTTTATAGCGGGACGAATAAATTAATCTTTTTTACGCGATAATTAGGCGCCTATTATGCGCTGTTTTACGTCGTTAAGGTTAAATATTGCGCCCCCATAGTAAACGATTTATTATAAAAATTACATCAGCACGGTTAACTTCGCAGCCTTGAACTTCCACATAATTAATTTTTCCTTATGTAGTAACTAGGCGCCTATTTTACGCCTCCACAAGGAATAAGTTATTGAAAAAATTACATCAACAAGGCTAACTTCATAACCTTATGAATAAATTAATCATTTCTCGCGCGATAGTTAAGCACGCATTATGTGTTGTTTTGCAAACTTAAAATAAAAATATTCGCCCTTATGGGAAAGAAGTTATTGTAAAATTATACTGACATGGCTAACTTTACAGCAGTGAAGTTTCGCATAAATTATTTTTTCTATATAGTAATTGGGCATTGATTATGCGTCATTTTGTACCATTAAAACAAAACGTTGTGTCCTTGTGTGAAAGAAGTTATTATAAAATTACATTGACACTAACTTTCTCATAAATGAATTTTTCTTATGCAGTAATTAAACGATAGGTATGCAAAGTTTTGCGCCGCTAAAATAAAATTTTGCGCCCCCATAGGATATGTTATTGCAAAATTTCATCGGCAAAGTTAACTTCATAGTCTTAACAGTAAATTAATCTTTTCTTCCGCGATAATTAGTTTATGCGCTGTTCTGCGTCGTTAAGATAAAGTGTGGCGCTCCTATACGAAACAATTTATTGTAAAAACTACAATACGGTTAACTTCACAGTCGGAAACTTTCGCATAAATCATTTTTTCTTTATGCAGTAGCTAGGCGCCAATTATGCGCCTTTAAAATAAGATTTTGCACCTCCACAGGATATAAATTATTCCAAAAATTATATCAACAAGACTAATTTCATAACCTTATGAATCTTTTCTTGCGCGATAATAAAACATCCATTATGTGCTCTTTTGCGCCCTTAAAATAACATTTTGTGTCTTTATGGGAAAGAAGTTATTGTAAAATTACATTCACATGGCTAGCTTCACAGCTATGAACTTGCACATAAAGTAATTTTTGTATATAGTAATTGCCTATGCGCCATTTTGCGCCGTCAAAATAAAATTTTACTTACTTATACAAAATAATTTATTGCAAACATTACATCGGCAACGTTAACTTCATAGCCTTGAGAATAAAATAATATTTTCTTCCGCGATAATTAGGCACCCATTCTGCGCTTTTTTACGCCGTTAAGATTCAATGTTGCTCCCCTATAGGAAAGAATTTATTGTAAGAATTACATTAACACGGTTGCATAATTGGCTTCTAGCTTCTGCATAAGGAAAAATTGATGTGACATGCATCAATTTTTCCTTATGCAGTAGCTAGAAGCCAATTATGCACTGTTTTGCGTCACTGAAATAAAATTTTGGGTTTCCATAGAAAATAAGTTATTGAAAAATTACATTGGCAAGGCTAATTTCGTAGCCTTACACCTAAGTTAATCTTTTCTTGCACGATAATTAAGCATCTATTATGCTTTTTAATGTAAAAATTACGTCGACACGTCACGACCTTATCGAACTGTGAACTTTTATGCAAACAAATTTTTTATTAAGGTCTAATGAATTTATTTAAATGTGCTGTTGTTTACTTGTTTATTCACTTAATGTATATTTTTTATTATTTCTATTGTATTACTAAAATTCCACTTCTTCCATTATAGATACATTACAAAAACTTAATTGGGTTCTATATTATTCTTACTAATCCTAACCCTAAGTGAACTCTAACTCATGTGTTTAAATTTGTGTATCGTTATAATTAGTTATGATTTATGAAATATTCTAATGTACAGATTCCTATTTAATTTTAAAGCTACGTTTTAAATTCATAACGTTGTTTATCTACTACAATGCAGTAATTAGACCCTCATTATGTGCTGTTTTACGCAAAACGACCTATAATCAGCATCTCACGCATAAGTTCTACATAAGTTCACGAATGTGAAGCTCGCCTTGTCCATGTAATTTTTACAATAACTTGTTTCCTGTAGGGGTGCACAATTTAACTTTAACGGTGCAGGGTGCCCAATTATCGTTCAAGATAAATTTAGTTTATTCGTAAGGCTATGAGGCCTTACAAATTGTAGTAACTTATTTCCTATAGCGACCGCAACATTTCATTTTAGCGACGCGAAACAGCATAATTGGCGCTTAATTACTGAATAAAACCAAATTGATTTATGTAGAAGTTCAGAAGGGGGGTAAAATTTAACTTTCACTGCACAAAACGGCATGTAATGAACGCGTAGTTATGGCGCAAGAAAGATTAATTTTTATATAAGAATATGAAGTTATGCTTGTCCATCTAATTTTTGCAATAGCATATTTAATATAGGGGCGCAAAATATCATTTTAGCAAAAGTTTGCGGCTCCGTTAGCCCTATAGAATTTTTGTTGCAACTTATTCCCTATTTCGGGTTCAAAATTTAATTTCAACGGCGCATAATCAGCGCCTAATTATACACAAGTTTAAATCGCACTATTCAAAAAGAACCGGCTATCGTCACACACTTTAGAAACTAATTAAAGTGTCAAATAGCTTTCTAAAGTATGAAAACGCAACAAATAAGCCTGCTATAACAATTAGGTGCATGTATTTGAAAGCATTATTTTATTGTAGTATCGCTATTTAGCTTGAAAATGATATTTCAAAATTGAGTAAGGACACGAACCAGCTATGTATAGCAATGGTCTAACCCCATTCTTAGTTATTTTTTTCCACTAACCTTGAAAAAATCCACAGTTCCTGGACTCAATTTAGATAATATAAGACCATTTGATCTTGATCTACTCTTTATCACATTCGTTTTGTTTCCATGAACTGATTCTATGTTTATATTTCTAAGAAATGTAATATGGTCCGCCTGTAGGTGAATAATCCTTGACCTTGAAATTTCTATTTCTTAGGTTTAAATTTTGACCTTGACATTTTCACCTTGAAGAACTCCAAAAATTTAAATTTCCCATCAAAAGTTTGACCTTGAAGTGATCCAAGAGCTTTGATTTCTCACTACCAGAGGGCGACTGACCTTGAGCTAGTCCAGAACCGGTCCTATATCACTACTTTCGACACCATAAAAAAAGTTAAGATATAAAAGTATTAAAATATTACCTAAAGCAAACCTTCCTAAGAGTAATTTATCCTTTCGTCAAGGACGTGCCTTGTTAGATTTTAAACGTAATGATAATGTAATTGTATTACCAGCAGATAAAGATAATACATTTGTTAATTTAGATTGTTATTAAATTAAAGCCTACGTTGTTTAGGTGTAACATAAATTTTTGTATATATATACTGGGTGTCCACAAACTCTTTTCACAAAAGATAACTGCAGATTCTAGATCTGATTTTTTGTCGATTTAACGTAAATTACCTTAATACAGAGCAGGAGCTCTTGGAAGATGGCGCCGTAATATCGGTTTAATTCAAATATTTTCTTCTGATTTCCCTTTAAATGATAGCGTTCTGTACATTTATTTAGTGGAATATGCCCAATCGTATGGCGTGATTATGATTTTTTACTTGTACTCATAACCGGCTCGTTTGGGCGGGGCATTGGACATTGTTACTCATAAGTTTTTTTGTTTTTCAAAATTTCGCAATTTTAACATAAAATTTAAAAAATTTCGATTTTTCATAAAAGAATGATACTTTTGTCTGAAGTCGCTACGACGCACCGTTTTCGAAATAACTCGATTTGAACTTTTCATGTGTTAATCATACTTTTATAAAATTAACTAACGACTTAATTTACAATTATGAAAGATGGCTATGGAAAATAAACAAAATAACTGCGTGAACGTCAAAATAACTAGTATTAGAGATACTAGTTGAGGTTAAAGTGTCAAATAAGTTTCAAGTGAAAGATTGTTTATTGTTTAGTTACATTACCGTATTGTTAGAATGGTTTCATTTAGTAACAAAGAATATGCCGATATGCATTTAGTATACGGCGAAATGCAATGCAACGCTCGGGCAGCAGCACGTAGATATGCAGATAAATTTCCAGGTTGAAGACATCCTGCACTTAAATCATTTACGCTTCTTCATCAAAGAATTAGGGAAACAGGATGGGTAATTCCTAAAAATAATGAATCGGGAAGACATGCTGATGTAATAGAAGAATGTCAGGACGATATTTTAATGGAAATTGAGTACAATCCCGAAATAAGCGTAAGAAGGTTGGCTTCAATGTGTCAAAATATTCTGTGTGGAACATTCTACATAAGGAAGGCTTGTATCCTTTTCATTTCAAACAAGGCCAGGCCTTGCAAGCTGGTGATTTTCCTGCTCGTGTTGATTTTTCTAATTTGATGAAAAATAAAGAGAATCAAGACCAAGACTTTTTTGTAATATTTTGTTTTGTGATGCTTTTACAAAAGATGGAATTTTTAATATGCACAATGCACACTATTACTCCTATGTTGATGAAAACCCTCATGCAATAAGGGAAAGTAAACATCAGGAAAGGTCTAGCATTAATGTATGGATAGGTGTTCTTGGTGATCATTTGCTTGGACCTGTAAAATTGCCTAGTCTTTTAAACGGCGAAGAATATTTCAACCTTCTACAAAATACTTTACCGGATTTATTAGATGATATTAATCTGAATATTCGGCGGAACTTGTGGTTTTTACATGATGGTTGTCCTGTTCACTATAGCAGAACTGTTTGTACTTTTTTAGATAACATTACCGAGAGCGATGGATCGGAAGAGGCGGTCCGGTTGCTTGGCCAGCAAGGTCTCCAGATTGAAATCCCTGCGATTTTTGTTTGGGGATATCTAAAATCAGTGGTTTATTCCCAATAGAAACACGCGATCAGCTTTGGAGAAGAATTCAGGATACCTGCGACGAATTTAGGAACAATGGGGGAATTTTTGCAAAAATTAGGCAATCTTTACATTGTAAAGATCCAGCGTCCTTTACGTATGTTTTTTAGAATAAATTATTCGCGGACCACCCCATATCTGAAATTACAAAAGATTGCGCGATATTGTACCACAAATAATTCATTAATCACCGCTGACGTGTATTTCTATAAACCAGTAAGTTTTTGCACGTCAGAGCAATTTAAATCAATCCAATAACGGCATCCCCCGCACGGTAGCCGCGAAGCCGCCCACCGATGCACCTTTATAAACCCGCGACGCGCGGATCAAAAGAAGAAGTAGAAGTAGAAGAAATCGATTTGTCGATTCGTGAGGTAGAAGAAGTCGATGTCGATTCGTCTGATCTCCCCTACGCACCAGAGAAGAACATAGTCGTGAATACCTGCTCGATTGAGACCGAGACCGCCACGCCGTTCCCGATATACAGTAGCCGCCGACACCGATTGCTTCGTGTAAGCAACGACCTGCTAATCGCTGCCGAGGAGTCCATCGCGATCGTGTGAAAACGCGCACCACCTCGCGCCGGGCGACCTAAAGTTTAATCCCGAACTGCAATTAAAAGACACGTAAGTTGTAGAGTTATAAAATCTAACAATTTACAATCAAAACACTACAGAACGTAAATAACGCCGGGCTTAGTCTCCAGGAGTTATAACGTTAACATTACACCACCACATACACAAAGAGTGTCACACAGGGTAGATCCCGACGTCACTCGCAAACACTTGAGGGTAAAGGTTTGATACAGGGCTGTAAAGACCTACGACCTTTTTCTTAGTTAAACAGGTTAGACAGGCTATTGCCTTCCGTCTACTGTTGGCACTAAGACCCCGCTTAATACACCTACATCCACTACATACAGACAAACACAATAACCAAACACAGTGTGTTTAATCGCAGAAGAGTACACAAGAGACCTGTTGCATAAATTTGTGTTCAGAATAACCATCGCGAATACCTAGGGTAAAACCGTTCTTAAATAAATTAAGAATCTACGCCGGAAATTAAAACATTAGATAATACGTAAATTATCCACGGTTGAACGGTAGTTAATAATATAAATGCGACCTGGTGTATCTTAGTAGTTACCTTAGTAAAAGGATAAATTTAGAAATAAATTCATTTTAGTATAGCGAGTATTTCGTTTACTTTATAATTTGTAGATAATTAAATTTAGTTACGCCGTTAGGACGTAATCCAGTGGTTTAAATAATCTAAGCGCGTTCTCAAACCGGTTATAATAATTATAGACCAGAGAGCTCGCCTTTGCGTACGCGAATCTTCCGCGTATATTCCTTCATCGGAGTACGACATGCCAGCTTCAGTGCTCCAGAGATACTGAAGAGTTTAAATATAGCATGCGCAGAAACCGAGACCAGTATTGATTTTCTCCCGTGACCTAGAAACAACTCGAGTTCGTTGCGCTGGCGCTTCCGACCAAAACTATATTGAGGCTTCCGCACCCGCTTCTGTAAAACAGGACCGTAATATAAATTTTAAATACTAGGTAAGGAGTAGATTAAGACACTAAATATATTTGTTCACAGAAACGACTTCGCACCCAATAACAACTTCCCCAGGAGAACAAGAGGAAGGAGCTCTAAGGACCCGATTATATATTTAGTATAATTTGTTAAGAATATTTTTGTGTTTTGCTAAATTACTTAATAATATACGTCTAAAACTACTTTCGTATAATTATTTAAGACAGTGTAAGCCCACTAAATAATACGAACCACACCCCGTTTAATAAGAATTTATAAACACGACTGAGCATAGCCGAGGCAAAATAAAACCGCGCTGGGTTACCACCAAAGAAGAGCGGTTATATATAATAACTCCCAGATTCAAAAGTGGGGCCTTATAACATAAACGAATAAATTTGTGCATAGAAACAGATGGTCGTCATGTGGAGCATCTTTTGTAGATTCAGTGTTGTGTTTCATGCTTTCAGTTGTCATTTTGAATTTTTTTTATTGTTAATTGTGTCAGCAACATTTTTTTTGTATTAAAATCGATTATTTTTTAACCGAGTTTATTTCTTACTTTCTAAAGCGAAATTAATTTATGGCATGAGAGCAGTTTGACGTTCACGCAATTGTTTTTTGTTTATTTTCCATAGCCATGTTTCATAGTTGTAAATGAATTCGTTAATTAATTTTATAAATGTATGATTAACACATGAAAAGTTCAAATCGATTTATTTCGAAAACGGTGCGTCGTAGCGACTTCTGACAAGAGTATCATTCTTGTATGAAAAAATAGAACTTTTTTAAATTTTATGTTAAAATTGCGAAATTTTGAAAAACAAAAAACTTATGAATAACAATGTTTAAAACCATTTTGAAGATATTTGAATTAAACCGATTTTAGGGCGCCATCTTCAATGAGCTCCAGCTCTCGTAGGAAGTATTTTTGTATTAAGGTAATTTACGTTAAATCGACATAAAATCAGCTCTAGAATCTGCAATTTTCTTTTGTGAAAAGAATTTGTGGACACCCTGCGCGCGAACGATAAATAGTGACCACTTTTTGGGTTTGCTACGACATAGTTAACTTTAGACAAAACCTCTCAATCAAATCAAATGAAATTTCAGTACGTTACAAATTGAACCTTTCTTAACATGTCCGCAACATTTTATTTCAAAATTTGGTTTTTGGTAAACGCTAGAGTCGATTTAATAACACTCTTCTGAAACGGAATGTCGCAAGAGGTTTTGACTTACATTGTTGTCTTCGGTGTAATAACAGTAACACAATCAAAATAATTTCAAAACCATAATTCTGTTACTTTTTTTAAAAATAATGTTTAATTGATTGTGATTTTAACCATTGCGCCTCAACTCCTGAGAACCGAACTGTGTCTGTCGCGCAGATTCCGTTAAAATATTACTCTCTGGTGCAAGCGTATGCATCTATTTGATTTGATAGCCTTCTTTAACAAAAACTTGCTTATCATAATTGAAAAGTTAAAAACAAGTATATTATTGGGAAAAAGACTATCTAAATGAAGACGTGCAAGAAGTGCAATCCTTTATCATCCTCTGAGGTTCTGAATCAGAGGATGTGAGCAATCTGTAGTTGACAGCATGTAATATGTTCACTCAGGCCCAGGTCAATATTTTAGAGTTCATTTTTACCTACCAACCTACATATACATACGTAATTCTTAAAGATATTACCTACAATTTACTGAGGACAATAACTGTAATTGTTATCGAAACGTTTAAAAAATATATAAAACATAAATAGAAAAATACACGATTTAATAACCCAAAAGATAAGTATTTTAATTGATAGCAATGTATTAAAAACTAGATTTCACAAGTGCCAACAATCATAAGAATCTGATTTATATCAACGTTTTTAAAAAAAATTAAGCCTTTTTATCCACCTCTGTTTGTATTGTTCAAACTATTGCTACCAAATCTAGCTTATGGATCCTTGGCGTTCCGTAAATCCCAAAAAAACATTAATTAAAAAGGTAGTGTTTAATTATTTGATTGCAGAGCCATATCTTTTAATGATGTTAATTAAATCAAATTGTTATGGTTATGTTAACCTTTTCGATAGCACACTTGCATTCGAGTCGGAATTATGGAATCCTTTCTCTGAATAACAAAACTTTCGTTTTTGCTCATTGCTCGCCCTTATCACGTAAAACGCAAATAATATGAATCCATATAAAAAAAACACATCGTTTTCTAGTAATAATTTTAATTACCAAATTAGATAACGGACAATAACTATTCATCCACATGTAATTTACTTATACCTACTAATCTGCGCTCCCATTTTGCTTGACATTTAAGTGAACCTTTTCTAATTATTAAGAGTAACAATTTAATTACATTATTACATAATTTACAATTTACAATTGAACATTTACATTAATTACTTTTTTAATTAACACTTTAGAATTTCAAAGGTGACCGTTGTAGTCCATTACAATCGTTGCGCAAAAAAGGATGCGAGAAGAAAAATATAATGGAAAGTAACGAAGAATCCAAAATATTGAGAATTGAAAGTAAAGATTTTCAGGATGTTACTAACCCTGATAACATAGAAGAGTCCATACAAATCAAACCACAAAAACTCACCCTACAAATTAAAGCAAGTAAGTAGGTATAATTAAAAATTATTATTAGGTTCAAATCCAACTCGAGGTAAACTTTTTATTTATGTATTTAATCAAATTAATAGTAATTTTTAATTACATATTTACCTTTGAACTTATTCGTTCATAACAAAAACTTATAATAAAAATTATTATTAATTTTATTAAATACATAAATAAAAAGTTAACCTCGAGTAGGATTTTAACCTACGCCCTGTATACAGGGTGGGCCACCACCAACGCGTCGTTCTCTAGCACCCAAACGACTGAATTTTTTCAAAATCTGTTTTGGCGAGAATATGTAACCCTTCTAGGACTACAATCTAAAATTAGTTTGATTTATACAGGGTGATCTACAAACTTGTTACTTATCAAAGTTATATTATTTTAAATGGAATAAGGTGAAAAAATAAGGTAGATTTTCATTAGAGTTCCCTATACCTAAACCTTACAGTTTCCAAAATATTTAACATTTTTTGAAAATGTAGGGTTGTCAAAAAATTCAAGTATTTTTCGATTCAGAAAAGATGAGACAATCTAATCTAGGTCATCGTAATAAGGATATTTGGAAGTACGTATTCTGTTGTTTATTATTTCAAATCATAATTTATAAAATACAAAGAATAACGCGTAAAGTTAACAAACTTCAAAGTTAAATATCTCTGTTATTTTAAATACAACGCCCAAGAAATTTTTATCGGAATGGAATAGTCTTTTGACAATAGTTCGAACTGTATTAGGGTTCCCTTTACCTAACTTCAATACTTTTCGAGAAATTGGTGTATTTGTTACATTTTTAGAAATTACGCCATTAACTCATGTCGATCAGTTAGAATTCTGTGATTTACAAAGGTTACAAATGTGTTAAACGGTTTTTGGTTTATTAAGGTTATCAAGGTTATACGGTTGCTGGTCTTGAAAAAGACCGTTTTACATTATGCACCGAGAGCCTACTGCTGGATTTGTCACTACAGTAAATGTTCAAACTGATGACCGTCTTCTTGAATGCATAGTCTAATTCTTTCTTCCAAATTTTGTCTGACTTTTCTTAACATATCTGGAGTAATTGTGTCCACCGCAAAAGTAATCCATTGGACTAAGACAAGGCGATCTTGGTGGCCAATGACATGGTCCGTTCCTTCCAATCCATTTATTAACAAATTTCCTAGTTAAATAATTTCTAACTCTACGATCAAAGTGTGCCGGTGCCCCATCTAATTGTAGCCACATATTCCCTCTAATGTTCAACGGAACGTTTTCGAGAAGTGTCCAAAAGTCTCGCTTTAAAAATCTCAAAAATTTTCTACCATTTAAATGACCATTGAAAAAGTATAGTCCAATTACCTGATCTCCAATAATTCCTGCCCATACGTTTATGCTCCAACGATTTTGGCGGTCAACAGTATTAAAAGCATGCCTATTCTCGGTATCATAATAGTGAAAATTATGTCTATTTACCAAACCGTTGTTGTGAAATGTTGATTCATCAGTAAACAAAACGAAATTTAAAAAATCTTGCTGATCCCTATTTTTTCAATTGCCCACAAACAGAAATCTGTTCGTTGTTGAAAGTCATTGCCATACAAATTTTGATGAATTTCACTTCCTCTACTTAAATGTGTTTGTCTAGCAATTACTCTAGTACTAGTGTGGGAATTTTCAGCGATAGATCCTAATACTAAAAACTCACTATCTTCATTGCCAGTTACCGATTTACTTTTATTAGGTTTTGGATAGGCAGTGTTACCTGTGGCTCGAAATGTTTGTAAAAGCCTTTCAAAAGCTCTCATATCAGGATGGTTGCGATCAGGGTACTTTTGGGCATAAACCCTGGCAGCCAAAAGACAATTTTCATGGCATTCTCCTATGGTCAACACCATATCAACTCTTTCTTGCACTGAATATTTCATTGTAATGAAAAAATTATCAATGTCGTATTTTGAAATACGTCAATATGACAGAAATGTTTATAAATCAAAGAATTCTAACTGATCGACATGAGTTAATGGCGTAATTTCTAAAAATGTAACAAATACACTAATTTCTCGAAAAATATTGAAGTACGGTATAGAGAACCCTAATACAGTTCGAACTATTGTCAAAAGACTATTCCATTATGATAAAAATTTCTTGGGCGTTGTATTTAAAATAACAAAGATATTTAACTTTGAACTTTGTTAACTTTACGCGTTATTCTTTGTATTTTATAAATTATGATTTGAAACAATAAACAACAGAATACGTACTTCCAAATATCCTTATTGCGATGACCTAGATTAGATTGTCTGATCTTTTCTGAATCGAAAAATACTTGAATTTTTTGACAACCCTACATTTTCAAAAAATGTTGAATATTTCGGAAACTGTAAGGTTTAGGTATAGGGAACTTTAATGAAAGTCTACCTAATTTTTACACCTTATTTCAAAAAAAAATTAAAAAGGAGGGTATCCCATTTAAAATAATATAACTTTGATAAGTAACAAGTTTGTAGATCACCCTGTGTAAATTAAACTAATTTTAGATTGTAGTCCTAGAAGGTTTACATATTCTCGCTCAAACAGATTTTGAAAAAATTCAGTCGTTTTGGGTGCTAGAGACCGACGCGTTAGTGGTGGCCCACCCTGTATGTACAGGGTGTTTGGTACATCGATGCAAATATTTAAAGGGGTGATAGAATACATGATTTTGAGTCGATTTAAGCAAACATGCCTATATACCAAGTGTTACCGTTTTTGAAATAACGCCACTTTTATTTCTTGATTTTACCGTGCTTTTCTGCAAATATCGAAGTGTACAAGAGTAACAAGCCATCTTATCGCAAACTTATACTAAGTTTTTTTATTTCTTATGAAGTGATTGTTCATATTCTTTTATCAGAAAAGCTTAAAATGTCTTTGGTTCTTGCCTAGAACTTCTTAAACATGAAAGTTTTAATTTGTAAAAAAGCAATCACTAAAATTCAAACGTGGATTTGGTGTAAAATCTTTAGTTAATTTTTTTTCCAATTTCAGTTGGGCAATGGTCTTTAAGGTAGCATGAATAGATTTACAAAAAAAATTTTACAAATTGGAAAAATTGAGTTTAATTACCAACTAGGCGCATTCGTAAAATAGCCCTTCATTATTTAGTTTAGATAGTTTAAAAAAAGCAGATTTTTAGAAAATGTCCGATTTATTAAAACATTAATAGTATTATTATTGGTGTTCAAAATGAGATCCACCGTTTCGAATGCAATTTCGAGCCCGTTTTCTTATTTCCCTCGTTGTAATACTTAAATTAATCTCTCTCTTCATTTGAATGAAAGCGTGGTTTATTCTTTCGATTAAGTATTCCCGATTAAGAATTTCGGCTTTGTAAACTAATTGTTTTGCTCTTCCCCAAACATAATAATCAACGGGGGTTAGATCAGGTGACCTAGGTGGTCATAATATTGGACCATTTCTTGCTATCCAACGATTAGGGAAATTCTGTTCCAAAAATTCCCTTACTGCTACGGTATTGTGCGCGGGGCATCCATCGCTTTGAAACACAATTCTATCCCTTACATTTAGTGGTACGTCATCCAAAATATCGATAAGATTATCTATTAAAAACTGCAAATAATTCTGACCATTTAAAATGTTCGGTAAAAAGAAAGGTCCAACTAATGTTTTGCCAATAATCCCTGCCCAAACGTTCACACTAAATTTTTACTGAAACCGTGATGGTTTTTTCATGTGGGAATTTTCAAGACTGTTTGCCCAGAAATGCAAATTATGGAAATTAGTAATTCCCTCTCTTGTAAATTGTGATTCGTCTGTCCACAGTATACTTTTCAAAAAGAGACCATCTACGATGTCTGCGTTTAAAAGAAATCGGCAAAAATTCAACCTCTGTAGAGGATCTCTATCTTCTAAAGCCTGTACTGATGTGTAATGGAAAGGATGTTGGTTCGCATTTTTAAGAACGGTCCAAACTTTCCAAACAGACAAGTTTAGTTGCTACGCTACTTCTCTGATACTCCTTGTGGGATCAGCATTAGAAACTTCCAAAATTTGCTCATCAACATGGACCGCGATAATTATTAATTCCAGGTTCACGATTAGCCAAATTTCCATGTTCGCGTACACGGCGATATGCATTAGAAAATACCCGGGTATCAGGAAGTCGCCTATCTGGATATCTTTCCTGGTATAGCCTCTGAGCTTCCGATGCATTAACATTAGCTTTTCCATACATAAACAAAATGTTCGCATATTCTTCGTTAGAAAATGATGCCATAATAACTACAAATTAACAATAATTTACGAATGTTATTTTTATAATTATTATCTAATTATTTACCTAATTTATTTCTTACGAATCCTTTAGAACTAATGGTTATTATGAGTTTTCTAGTCTCACTGTTATATTATGCTAATTACTTCTAGATAGAAGTAAAGTTGCAATAGTATGATAAAAAAAATTTTTTAAGGCGCGGAAATTACGTTTTTGAACGTTTTACCTCGGAACTAATTTTCGAGCGTGTAATCGTGGGCGTAAGAATATATTGAGTAGTTTACACCTGTACAGTGTACAATTTACCATTGATACAATGACAGCTGTCGAGAGTGATTGTTCTCAGTGCGAATTGATGTTTTTTGCGGTTACGTCTTTTTCGGAAGACCAAGTTGTGAAATTTCTCGTTGAACATAACGTGTTGAAGGATATTACTAATTGTGTTAAGTGCGGTGCGTTGTGTCCTTTGAACAAGAAAACGTATTTTCGCTGCCAGAAAACGACATCAGTTCGGAAACAACGGGCCAAACGTTGTGCGTTCAAAAGATCGGCACGTGTTGGGTCCTTTGTGGCCGACACACATTTGGCACTAAACATTTATTTCAAGTTGGTCGCGGTGTTGCTACACCTGAAACCACCACGACACGACCTCATTAAACGTGAATTACGCGTTTCTGATCATTTCGTGGTGGACTGGTACTCCTTCTGCCGAGAAGTGTTTATCAACCACGTGGTCAGACACAGCTCCAAACTAGGTGGTCTTGGGATTGTCGTCGAGATTGACGAGGCAAAATTCGGCAAAAGGAAGTACAATCGAGGCAGACGTGTTGAAGGACAATGGGTTTTTGGCGGTGTTGAGCGAGGTGCCGGCAAATCGTTTCTTGTACTGGTAGAAACTAGAGACTCCATTACCTTACTTCAACTCATCAAGGAGTGGATTCTGCGGGGAACAACAATCATAAGCGATTGCTGGAAAGCTTACAACTGCTTGGAAAATGAAGGCTACGAGCACCTCATTGTTAACCACTCGGTTAATTTTGTTGACCCCGAAACCGGTGCCCACACGAACACCGTAGAAAGACAATGGCGGGAAGTGTGTCACTCTACTCCAAGGTTCGGGGTTCGCAAGGCCCACTTCGTCGGGTATTTGGCGGAATACATATTTAAAGCGAAATACAAGTATGGACAACGCATTCATGCTTTCTTTCTTGCCGCCGTCGAACTTTATCCGCCACGGTATTGACAATGCCCGTAGAATTAGGTTAGCTTAGGTTAGGTTAACTTAAGTTAAGTTAGCTTAGGTTATGTTAGCTTAGGTTAGTTTAGTTTAGGTTAAGTTAGCTTTTGTTAATATATTTGGGCAATTTTTTTATTGTTTTAGTTGATTAATATACCGGGTGGTCGTAAAGTAAGGAATAAATTCAATATCTCGTAAAGCACAATTTTTTTCAAAAATCGCTCGGACCTGCCGGGGCATATTTTGCGAAAAAAAAATTTTATACAGGGTGTCTCAAAAAAGATTTGCTAAAAAAATTTTTTTTTTCAAATTGCAACCCAATTTTTTTTATTGCATTTTTGGATTTCCCTTGCAATTCTAAACATTTGTCATGTAGCATGTGCTATACCTAAGTCCAAGCGTTTTGGAGTTATTCGCATTCAAAATTTAAACCAAGATCACCCGATCTAACACCACTAGACTTTTTTTATGGGGATACCTTAAAGGCAAGGTATTTAAAAGCCAACCGGCAAATCTAGATGATTTAAAACAACGCATCCGTCAAGAAATACGTCGAATAACGCCCGAAATGGTTCGAAATGTGCAGCAGGAATTTGTAGATCGATTAGGCTATTGTCAGTTGACTAACGGAGGACATTTCGAACATTTGCTGAAATAAAATTATTTTTAAGTTTACGAATCTTTGTTTTCGATATAATAAAACGTTATAAAAATTATTTTATTTTTCGTTTTCTTCATGACCTTTTTTCAATTTTTAAATTTTGAATGCGAATAACTCCAAAACGCTTGGACTTAGGTATAGCACATGCTACATGACAAATGTTTAGAATTATAAGGGCAATCCAAAAATGTAATAAAAAAATTGGGTTGCAATTTGAAAAAAAAAATTTTTTTAGCAAATCTTTTTTGAGACACCCTGTATAAAATTTTTTTTTTCGCAAAATATGCCCCGAAAAAATATATAATCGACGGGTCCGAGGGATTTTTGAAAAAAATTGTGCTTTACGATAGATTTATTCCTTACTTTACGACCACCCGGTACCTATATTTATTTTTGTGTTTTTCTCTTTTGTGTGTTTACCGCCAAGATAGTGAATTTTCAGTTAATTTGTGATTATCCCCCCCAAGACAGTGACTTTTCAGTGTAATTAGGTTAGGTTTGGTCAGTTTCAACATATTTTTTTTGACTTTTCAGTGAATTTGTTTTTCCCGCTAAGACTGTGATTTTTCATTGTGATGTTTAGTTAGGTTACGTTATATTAGGTAAAGTCAGTTCTGCGGTAAAATTAGCGTTTTTCCGCGACCTTAAAGAACTTTTTTAGATGTTTTCTTGGAGTTTTATGGAGCATCAGAACAAAAAAAAAGCAACACAAGGTGAGTCTAGAAAGTTCAGTTTTACCGAACTAATAAAAAATTAATGATTGAATTGACTATTCATTATTGTCAAAAATGACATAAAAATTTCAAGTATTCATTTGTGTTGTACTTGACTTTCCATGATTTACTTTTAATAGCAAGTTGTAGTTATTATGACATCATTTTCTAACGAAGAATATGCGAACATTTTGTTCATGTATGAAAGAGATAAAAAGATACTGCAAACCAGCATCCTTTCCATTACACATCAGTATAGTATCTATACATATCTTATCAAAATTATGAATATCGCACCACTAAAAGTAAGGGATATAATTGTGGTTCAAAATGATGTTTGCCTCGTGCAGTACCAAAACGGGCTCGAAATTGTACTCGAAACGTCATTTTGAACACCAATAATAATACTATTAATGTTTTAACACGTTCACTGCGATACCAGTAAAAGGGATCTTGTTCAAGGATGCGGAACCAGGGACATGTGCCTGGTGACTATCGTTTATTTGGAGCCGCTACCAGACACATGTGTCTGGTAGGTATGACTTTCTATTTATGTCATTTTTAAAAACTAGCGTAACTATCGACAAATGTTTTTACTGTTTTTTTCTTGGTAATTGTACCAAGAATATTGGGCTCTAGCCGCAAAGTAGAAAACGAGGTGGTTTAGCCAGGGCAGGTTGGTTAAATTGGACGAATTTAATGAAAAACAAATAAAACTAGCTTATGATTAACACATTATTTTATTTATAAAAAAGACGTGGGAACATAACACAAGAATATTTTAATTTCTAATTAAGTTTAGCTATTTTATTGTCTTTCATTAAAGCATGAGAGAGACATTGCAGGTTTTCGATCGCAATCACCGCAAAAACTTGACACTTTGGTAACTTTTTTGTCTGCGTCCTTACTAGATAATGTAGCTCTTATCTTTTTATAGCAACCTACACAGTTCCGACGCCGTTTTCTCCCTAGACCCTGCTCGAAAGTAAATGTATTTCTCTTGTTCACTACCTTGTTCCACTAGTGCAGTCGCTAGGATCTCTATCTTCTAAATCCTGTACTGATGTGTAATGGAAAGGATGTTGGTTCGCATTTTTAAGAACGGTCCAAACTTTCCAAACAGACAAGTTTAGTTGCTGCGCTACTTCTCCGATACTCCTTGTGGGATCAGCATTAAAAACTTCCAAAATTTGCTCATCAACATGGGCCGCATTAGAAAATACCCGGGTATCAGGAAGTCGCCTATCTGGATATCTTTCCTGATATAGCCTTTGAGCTTCCGATGCATTAACATTAGCTTTTCCATACATAAACAAAATGTTCGCATATTCTTCGTTAGAAAATGATGCCATAATAACTACAAATTGACAAGAATTTACGAATGTTATTTTTATAATTATTATCTATTATTTACCTAATTTATTTCTTACGAATCCTTTAGAACTAATGGTTATTATGAGTTTTCTAGTCTCACTGTTATATTATGCTAATTACTTCTAGATAGAAGTAAAGTTGCAATAGTATGATAAAAAAAAATTTTTAAGGCGCGGAAATTACGTTTTTGAACGTTTTACCTCGGAACTAATTTTCGAGCGCGTAATCGTGGGCGTAAGAATATATTGAGTAGTTTACACCTGTACAGTGTACAATTTACCATTGATACAATGACAGCTGTCGAGAGTGGTTGTTCTCAGTGCGAATTGATGTTTTTTGCGTCTTTTTCGGAAGATCAAGTTGTGAAATTTCTCGTCGAACATAACGTGTTGACGGATAGCACTAATTGTGTTAAGTGCGGTGCGTTGTGTCCTTTGAACAAGAAAACGTTGTATTTTCGCTGCCAGAAAACGACATCAGTTCGGAAACAACGGGCCAAACGTTGTGCGTTCAAAAGATCGGCACGTGTTGGGTCCTTTGTGGCCGACACACATTTGGCACTAAACATTTATTTCAAGTTGGTCGCGGTGTTGCTACATCTGAAACCACCACGACACGACCTCATTAAACGTGAATGACGCGTTTCTGATCATTTCGTGGTGGACTGGTACTCCTTCTGCCGAGAAGTGTTTATCAACCACGTGGTCAGACACAGCTCCAAACTAGGTGGTCTTGGGATTGTCGTCGAGATTGACGAGGCAAAATTCGGCAAAAGGAAATACAATCGAGGCAGACGTGTTGAAGGACAATGGGTATTTCTTGTCCCGGTAGAAACTAGAGACTCCATTACCTTACTTCAACTCATCAAGGAGTGGATTCTGCCTGGAACAACAATCATAAGCGATTGCTGGAAAGCTTACAACTGCTTGGAAAACGAAGGTTACGAGCACCTCATTGTTAACCACTCGGTTAATTTTGTTGACCCCGAAACCGGTGCCCACACAAACACCGTAGAAAGACAATGGCGGGAAGTGTGTCACTCTACTCCAAGGTTCGGGGTTCGCAAGGCCCACTTCGTCGGGTATTTGGCAGAATACATATTTAAAGCGAAATACAAGTATGGACAACGCATTCATGCTTTCTTTCTTGCCGCCGCCGAACTTTATCCGCCACGGCATTGACAATGCCCGTAGAATTAGGTTAGTTTAGGTTAGGTTAACTTAAGTTAAGTTAGCTTAGGTTATGTTAGCTTAGGTTAGTTTAGTTTAGGTTAAGTTAGCTTTTGTTAATATATTTGGGCAATTTTTTTATTGTTTTAGTTGATTAATATATATTTATTTTTTGTGTTTTTCTCTTTTGTGTGTTTACCGCCAAGACAATGAATTTTCAGTTAATTTGTGATTATCCCCCCCAAGACAGTGACTTTTCAGTGTAATTAGGTTAGGTTTGGTCAATTTCAACATATTCTTTTTTGACTTTTCAGTGAATTTGTTTTTCCCGCTAAGACTGTGATTTTTCATTGTGATGTATAGTTAGGTTACGTTATATTAGGTAAAGTCAGTTCTGCGGTAAAATTAGCGTTTTTTCGCGACCTTAAGGAACTTTTTTAAATGTTTCTTTGGAGTTTTATGGATGAACAAAAAAAAAGCAACACAAGGTAGATTACCGAACTAATAAAAAATTAATGATTGAATTGACTATTCATTATTGTCAAAAATGACATAAAAATTTCAAATATTCATGTGTTGTACTTGGCTTTCCATGATTTACTTTTAATAGCAAGTTGTAGTTATTATGGCGTCATTTTCTAACGAAGAATATGCGAACATTTTGTTCATGTATGAAAGAGATAAAAAGATACTGCAAACCAGCATCCTTTCCATTACACATCAGTATAGTATAAATATCTTATCAAAATTATGAATATCGTACCACTAAAAGTAAGGGATAGAATTGTGGCTCGAAATTGTATTCGAAACGTCATTTTGAACACCAATACTATTAATGTTTTAATAAATCGGACATTTTCTAAAAATCTGCTTTTTTTAAACTATCTAAACTAAATAATGAAGACCATTGCACAGATTTTTGGAAATTTCTGTTTATTAATTACTCAAAGATTTTAACATCCACATTTAATTTTAGTATGTTTAGGATTCAGGCACAAACCAAAAACATTTGGCTTTCAAATACGTATCTGGTGCCATAAGGAATTAAAAAACTTTAAAGTTTGCGATACCGGTCGCATGTGTTCGGTACTATACAATTAGAATTTCAAATGGCGGTCGTACAAGTTACCTACAATTCTGATCACTCAAACGGTTCAACAGTTGGTTTAGGTATGTTTGTAAGATGGCTCAATCAGTATCTCACCGTATAAATATCCACACAATGTACGATATCATAATGTTAATATATGGGATATTTTATATATATCTGATTATTTAATACTATCTAAACTAATATAATGAAGACCATTGCCCAAGGAAGTTTTACTGGAATTGGAATAAAATTTGGATTTTAGTGATTGTTTTTACAAATTAAAACTTTCATGTTTAAGGAGTTCTGATAAATCAAAACATTTTAGGCTTTTCTGATGAAATAATATTATAATTAATCGATAAGGAATAAAAAAACTTGGTATTATTTTAAGATAATATTGATTGTTACACTTGTATACTTCGATATTTTCAGAAATCTCCCAATCATTCTTTACATCAAGTGGCATTATCTCAAAAACGTTAACACTTGGTACCTATTTAGGTTTTTAAATCGACTCAAAATCTTGTATTCAAACACCTTTAAACATTTTCTAAATGTCCTGTAAAAGGTCTATTTAAAATTTTTTGTAGAACAACCAATCACTTTTCAATTTGTGTACCGACCAGCTGAGAATTATCCACTGGATTTATACTATTTAATGGATTTAACCGACACAATGTCTTACGATATAGCAACAATGGCAACTTTGGGTTCTGAATTAGCGAAGCTTTTACAACAATTATCAAAGCACTCGCGGGTTGCTTTTGGCTATTACTCCGATAAAGTGGCAATGCCATTTTCGAAGATGACCAAACATGATTTGGCGAATCCATGTGAGGCAGCGGGAAAAACTTGTGAAAAGGCGTTTGACTTTATCCATAGATTAAATTTTACAAGTAACGTAGAAGAGTTTATTAAAACTGTATATCTGACATAGCTGTAAAATCACAAAAATTAGTTTCTATGTTTTTAGGTGAATGCAAGCAAAACTACGTCAAATTTAGATAATCTGGAAGGAGGAATGGATGCTCTGTACCAAATTATTTTGTGCGAGGACTATATACGGTGGAGGAAAAATGCACGAAAAATTATTGTAGTGGCGACAGACGGAATTTTGCATTTTGCCGGTGACGGTATTTTAGCAGGAGCAATTCAGAGAAACACGGATAAATGTTTACTGAATGAAGATGGAGTGTACAGTAAATCACTCATTTATGACTACCCATCTTTAGAAGACGTCTTTCATCGATTATTAGCACATAAGGTACCATTAAACGGGAATTCCTATAGACACATACTAATTTACAAACTCTAGATGAACGTACTTTTCGCTGCTAAAGAAGATGCGCTTGCGTATTACAAAAAATTAAATGATGCAATACCAACCGTTACTTTCGTAGGGAAACTTGCAGAAAAATCTACAAATGTGATCAATTTAGTTACTGAGGGTTACTTTAATGTTGTAAAGAATGTTCACTTTCTGGCTAAGTCAAGTGATAACGTTAAAATTACTTTCAAAACAAATTGTAATAAGTATAGTGGATGGAATATATCAAGCATGTGTGATAATGTCGAAGTGGGTAAAGAGTACGTTTTTGAGGTGACTCTTGAAGTTGATAAACTTCCAGATAGTTTAAAGGTAAGATCATCCACTCCCAGGCGCTAGCATCACTTCACTGTATTCTAGAGAGAAACAATTATAATTGAAGAAAAAAATATTGCAGAAAAATTAACAATTGATCTCGAATATATTGGTAAATGTGAGTGTGAAATGGGTAATCGTATTACTCGTTGTACGAAAAATGGTGAATATAAGTGTGGTATTTGCGAATGTTTTGAAGGATGGTAATTATTTCAAAGCTACTATTAAGTGATAATGAGACATTTATAGGAAAGGGGATAACTGTGAAATCGGTTGCATGAATCAAAACTTTGAAGAATGTCGAGAAAAGAATGAAACGTACACATCCAGTACTTGTTATGGAAGGTAAGAACAATATACCAATGTTCACGAGTCAGAGCAGTTGCGTCATAACTAACTTTGTTTCATTACCACATTTAGAACACACATATTGTGCACGAGAGGATGCAGATAGAACTGATTTAGGTTGGCAATTCTGTCCGGTGTTGTCAAGCATTTCTGACATTCAAACATTTGGCATAACACATATTTTCAAAAAGAAATATAGATCTTAAATGTTGTTATTGTGGTAAAATAAACATAACCTCTGAAGCTGAGATTAGACAGTTGTCAAACTGTTATTTTTCACAATCTGACATCAGCGTCCTCTGACAGTATTAATATTAGTGACGCAACTGCTCTGACTCGTGAAAATTCCTATGTCTACTGTAATATTGTATATAATAATTGTTTCAGAGGTGACTGTGACTGTGGAAAATGCGTATGTGATGAAGGCTACACAGGAAAATATTGCCAGGATAAACAGTGCGTGATGTAAGTTTTCTTGACAGTGAAAATCGTTTATTATATGTGTTGATCATTGTATTTACATCTTACCATGTGGGATACATGCAACGGTGTGCTGGCTTGCAGAATAATTCTTAGAGTAAGAATCCAAGACGCGTTTAGAGTACGAATTGGTGTGAATTTCACATGTGGCGAACGGCTTTCAGACCAATTGATAGAGTAGTATACCATTAGGAGACATAGCTACGTAGGTCGACAAGAGACTTAATCCTTGGGTATTTTCTTTTTTTGTTGCCCTGAACAGTGCTAACTCTCAGTAGGGTGGATAGGGGGATATTGCGCCCATTTGTGCCTTATGTAACAAAAAGAGTTGTCTGGAGGTAAAGTACTACTTAGATAGCTGACAGAAGAAGGTGGTTAACACATGATAGATTTGAAGATACAGATATTTTCCACATAGTAAGGGAATGTGAAAACTTAAGATCTGGACCATTCATACTTACAATAGGAAGTGATCAATTTTTTTGGCAGACACAAGGCAACACCGAGTTCTGTTAACATTAAATATAACTAGAATATTTTTTTCCCATTCAAGTTGAACGTCTTTGTTGATTGAAATGACCATTTCAGCTGTAATGTCATCATTTAAGATAGAAGGTGGATTACTATTATAAGCAGCCTAGAATGAACTACAATGAAGAGTGCTGGTATCAGCAAAGGAATGAATCGGGTGAGTCGGTTACGAAATAATATCATTTATGTATAGCAAAAAAGTGTAGAAGCTATAAATGATCCCTATGACACGCCCGCGCTAATGCCAACCGCTTTTGAACCGAAGCAATCAACTACGACATGTATTCATCTTTTATTAAGAAACCTGGAAACCCAGTTGATGTGCTTATGAGTTAATCCCAACGAGATGAGTTTGGTAAGTGACCACTTGTGCCAAACTTGGTAGTCAAATGCTTTTAAGTTTTGGGATATCTAAAATGACTACAACTGTTTTACCGGATTGTTATAATGTATTATTCCAAACTTGGGTCACATAAGAAACAAGATCACATATTGAACGATTTTGCCAAAAACCATATTGGTGGTCACTAAGAAGTTCAAGGAAAGAGAGTAGTTGCTGATTGAAGACTTTTACCATGACTTTATACAAAATGGAAGTGATGGCAATTGGTCGGTAGTTAGAGGGATCGGTCTTGTCGCCTTTTTTTGGAATAGCTTGAATATCTGCTAACTTCTATAATGAAGGAAATTTCCAAGATATATGGGTCCAATAGAGCTTAGATAGGATTGGTATTAGTTCAGGGAAACATTTCTTTAAGACAATAGGTGGGATGGCGTTTGGTTCAGTCACCTTGAAGGGATCAAGCCTACTGATGATTGATTCCAGGAGCTTATATCAAACATGGCTTATATCATAGAGTATGAAGAAAAGTTGACTAGGGGCACAACTTTTCCATAATTATTAGGACACGAGTTTGATGCAAATAAATCCACAAAAAAGTGGCTTTTCTACATAATCGGCAACTACAGATCCGTCAAAAGTTGTCATGAGTGGAAACGAAGATGTACGAAAGTCTTTACTGATGACTTTAGCTGAAGCCCAAAATTTACGACTGCCCAAAGGTGTTGTAACAAGTTTTCAACTTTAGTGATAACACTTTTCCAGATATCTATAGCTCCAACCCAGTCTGCGTGACTCTATACCGTTTTATTAGTGTAATGTCGTTAATTCAATGAACTGCCAAATATACTTAAGCACAACTATTTATTTTATGTAAGCTACAACAGATACTCATGCAAGAATTCTCTAATAGGGAGAATGTCTTTTTTTGTTGTGGTTTAAGTTCCGTCACCGTGACGATACTATACTCCTCCCTTTTTAGAATACTTGTTACAATTTTGTTTTATACGAGATATTGTAAGAACTACACAAGCTTCTAAGATACTGACTTAAATTAAATGACATATTTGAAAAATCATAATTCATAGTCATCAAAGGTGTGAGGTCTTTTTATTACTCTGCCAAATCTAGAAACAGTATTATTTTTACTAGTACTTTCTATGGCATCGTTGCTTCCATTAGATGATTCTAAATCATGTTTTCTGATGTACTTTGAGATTTAGGAGATAAAGTACTGCTTTGTTCATATGTTGGAGACTGTTGTGAATTTATTAGTGGTTCTGAACGACTACTAATCTTTGATTCGTAATAGGCTGGAGTTTTAGTTTTGACTTTACCTACATCTCTTGTGGTTTCTGGAATTTTATCACAGTTTCTAATCTGATCTAAATGCCTTTTTCATAATTGACCGGATTCTAACTCACAAATGTAATTTCTTGGACCTAAGACCCTTTTAACAAAGGCCTCTGTCCATTTAATATTATTTCTGTCTCTGTAATCATTAACCATTACTCCCTGCCCCTCCATAAAGACTTCATCACGTCCTTTATTTGTTTGTATAGTCAATTAAGTATGTTTTGGCAGAAGCAAATCAAATAAAGTTCGAGGTTTTCTACGTATCATTAACATATTTGGTGTCTCATTAGTTGTACAGCGTACAGAATTGCTATAAAATATCAGATACCTACATACTAGGATATTTGGCGATATATTTCTGTCTTTATTGTCTATTAATGCTGCTTTTAAACCTTTTTTAAAAGATCTTACAGCATTTTATGCTGCTCCATTAGTTGCGGGGTGGTAAGGTGCTGTAATGATATGTCTGATACCATTCTTTTTAAGAAATGATTCAAATTCATATGAAACTAGTTGCCTACGATTGTCCGATAAAACAGTTTCAGGAAGTCCCCATGTGCAAAATGTTTCTCTTAATTTAGAGATAGTTTCTGCACTGGATATTTACTGAATGCATCCAGTATAATCAAATAAAAATCTTGATTAATAGGTACCATGAAATCTATATGTAATCTTTGCCATGGACGTTCAGGTTTACCCCATGGAATAGCTTGCGATTTGGTTGGATTATTTGCTAAAGATTGACATGCTTTGCAATTGTTTTCAATGTCGATATCCAAATTAGGCCAAAAAAAAATATGATCTTGCTATTGATTTCATTTTAACAATGCCTAAATGACTCGAATGAAGTTCTTGTAAGATTCTTTCCCTGAATTTGGAAGGACTTATTACTCTATGACCCCACATAATACACCCTTGTTCACACGATAATTCTAGTCTTCTAGTAAAATACGGTGTGAAATTTGTGTCAGTGTTTCTTTCTGGCCAACCTTTAGTGATAAAATTTAGAACTTAGAGTAATATCTCTTCTTGTTTCAGTACTTATTTCTTTGTAGGAAATAGGAAATTCATCGTCCATAATTAAATTTAATTAACTTGAATTTAAATTGTAATCATCTGAGATATACATAATATCTAAAGGATGTCTACTTAACATGTCTGCTGTTTGATTGTTTTCACCCTTTACATATTCAATTTTGTATAAAAAACCGCTTAAAAATATTGACCATCTCTGCAGCATGCCAGCTGCCATTTGAGGGATGCCTTTAGTTTCCCCAAAAATTGAGATTAAGGGTCTATGATTTGTCTCGATTACAAAATCATTTCCCATTAGATATTCATAAAATTTTTTTACTGACCAGTATATAGCCAAACTTTCCTTGTCCAGTACAGAATAATTTTTTTCTGCAGGCATCAAGGTTCTTGAAATGAAACCTACTGGTTTTAGTTCATTATTTGGAAATCTGTGTAGCAAAACACCAGAAATACCTACCATCTTGACATGCATCAGTCTGTAAAACTATAGGCAGATTAGGATTAAAATGTACTAAAATATCACCAGAAGCAATTATTTGTTTTATTTGCCTGAATGCTTTTTCACAAGCCTGTGTCCAATTGAATTTTTCATTTTATTTTAACAAATCATAGATTTGATGCAATATGATAGACAATTTTGGCACAAATTTGCCATAATATGTTACCATACCAATAAAACTTTTCAACTGAGTTATATTCTGCGGTCTGGGTGCCTCTATTATTGCCCTTTGCTTATCTGCATTTTTCTTTAACCCTTGTTTTGATATAGTATACCCTAAATAATTTATTTCATCTTGAAAAAAAGACACATTTTTCTTTTTTTAATTTTAACCCTGCCTATTGAAGTTTACTGAATACAGCCCTGATATTGTTTTCATGTTCTAATCTGGTTCGTCCCGTTATTATATCATCCAAAAAGTTTGTAACACCACTGCAACCCTAGTAGTACTTTTTCAACTTCTTTTTCAAAAATTAAACTAGCTGGTGTTATACCATACGGTAAACGATTCACTTTAAAAGGCCCGTTATGTGTGCTCCAAGTTAGCAATAATGATGATTTATCATCAACACATACTTGATTGTATGCATTTTTTAAATCTATTTTGGTAAACGACTCCCCCCTATTAAGATTCATGAAAATACTATCATTGAGTAAAAAATATAAGTTTTCAGTCAACGATACTATCTACTGTAGGAAGTGGATATTTAACATTTTGTAAGTGTTTATTTATTGTAATTCTGTAATCACCACAAATTTTTAAACTACCATCTTGTTTAACTACAGGAGTGCCCGAATCTGCAGTATCTATTGCTGACAGTACTCCTTCACCCACTAACCGCTCAATCTCATTCTCAACTTTTTCTCTAAAAGCCAGTGGGGTTGGTCTGGGTTTGTAAAATACAGATTTAGCTCCATCTTTTAGCTGCAACGATACCTTTTTATGTTTATAGCAACCTAATTTGTTATCAAAGATTTCTTTAAATTCTTGACAGATTTTATCAACACCATTTTCCATTAATAAAATATCGGAAGTTAATTTGAATTTAAATGCTTCTAGAAAATCTCTACCTAGCAAATTCTGAGATTGTCTATCTTTTAAAACATAAAACGTGAAATGTCTACATACTACCTTATTATATTCTACATTTAACTTGATGCCTAATGGTTTTATTGTGCAATCCGAAAAACTTTTAAATGTCACACAAGTATAATTAAAATTATAATTTGCAGAATATTTACTATAGACCTCATAATTTATTACTGAAAGTCCTGCACCAGAATCTAATTGAAAATTAATGTCATTTCCATTGAATGATACATTTAAATAGTATGGTTTGTTACCTGACAATTCTACATTGTAAATGTCCACACAGTTATTTTCAATTTCTAGAGAGTTCTGACTTACTTTTTTTTTATTACACACTTTTGCAAGATGTCCCATTGTGTTACACAAATTGCACTTGTATTTGGCATATTTGCACACCTGTTGTCCAGTGCGCAATCTTCCGCATGCATTGCAATTCCACTTACCTGCTTTAGTTGAAGACACTCCTTCTTTGACTGCGTTATGTTTCTTTGTTTTATTATAATTTTTCATCTGGTGAACCTCTTTTACCTCAGATTACAAAGAACTTTCTTTACTTAGAGCGATTTCAAGTAACCTCTCAAGAGCTGTATCATTTTTTTTTTCACACAATCTGTCCCGTACTTTACCCGATTTTAAACAACATACAAATTTGTCTGTAATGATAGTTTTTAGCTGGTCTCCAAATTTACAGTTACTTGTGAGGTTGTGAATTCTGGCATACCAATTATTAATACTCTCTCCTTCCTCTTGCCTGGCTTCGTAAAAATCTATACGTTCCCTAAATACACATGTTTTGGGGAAAACTGTAGCTTTAAGAGTTCACAGAGCTCAGAACATGTTTTCTCACTTGGCTTTACTGGAGTGCATAAATCTCTTAGGATTTTGTATATGTCTGTGCCTATCAAACTTATTTTTTGGAAATGCCTATGAAGATGACTTCAGATACCCAAAGAACAATGTCAGAAGACGAGAACAACTTAATCACGTAGTGGTAAGGTTGGATATAAATCCCTTAAATCACTCCATTTAGCTGACTAGATTATCGACAGTAGAAGTTATTAGACAATCGTAAGATAGACCTAGTGGGGAAAGAACTAAAAGTTTATAAAAAGTGGGTTTGATGTAACAAAGAGATCTAGAAGATGTGAAGTACGGTTAAGGTTATCAGGGATTGTTGTGGTATCAGAAATCATTTGCGACAAAAATCACACACAATAGCAAATGTTTCTGCATTATGATGTTAGAGTTATGGACATTAAAATTTCCGCTAATTGAGATATCGCATGATGGAAACAGTAGAATATCACAAATTTAGGACCATAATGTTTCTACCAAATATGTGGAACAAAATGTTACAGTGGCAGATTGATGTTATTGTTTACTGCAAATTAATCAGCCTTAGGACTAAGCCACATGTAGAGAAAGTAAGAATTGTTGTCGCCAAGAATATTGTTGGTAGAATGAAAATTTGGTATTAAGAGATTCATATATACACCTTTATACCAAACGATAGAAAACTAAAGTCTAAATGAATTTTCCAGAGACGACTAATAATTGTGGCTCGAGTGAGACAATAATTACGATGGGCAGTATGAATATTTGAGTTGGCGGTAGAAGTAAATAGATCGATAGGTTTGCGTCAACATTCAAATTGGGCAAGAATTTGTTTGGGAAAAAACTTACAACATGAGTTAAAGTAGATAGGTTTATGTCACAGTTACCAAGTGATAGATGCATTTGTGGCCAAATATTGCGATAGTTGCAGAGATAGAAATGAACAGAGAGACTTATATTTAGATTCCTGAAACCTGAACTAAATAAACGGTAATGATTTATCACCAATAACAACCGTAACAGTGGATTGGGGGATGAATAAAATACATGACTCTGAGTAGTGATAATTATGACAGAAATTCTTGTCAATTCGGTTAAAAGTTTTATAATTTTGTGCCCCACTCAATCCTAAATCCAAGCTTAGTAAGCCCAATTGATTGAGAAATTACACTTTCCTGTCAATGATATTGCTTAACTAACTTACCTCAAACACACCTCAACAAAAACCTTATCAGATTTAACTACAAAACAACGTTACATAACTAAATAAACTCTTTTTAAAGTTGAATTTAATAAAAGTCATTATTAAAAATATTAACTGATTCTATAATTTAGAATTCATTACTGTAAAGGAACATTGGGCACTAAGCGATATATTACAAAGTTCTTTTGCAAATACAAATAATTGTTAGATTACGTTAACACGTTACAAACAGTTCAATAAATAAAAAGATTAACGTAATTAAATTACTAAAATTATTCACACACACACACACAAATTTTTGGAAATTTTCTTAAACAGAAGTAACTCGGAATGTTTTCTAGGAATCTCTTACCTATTAAGAGTTTACGCGCGTAACATGAATTATGCATAATATTTTGTTAACAACACTTTTAGCAGACGCTGAACTAATATTTCAATATAACCTCTCAGGCACCTAGTGCGCTAGCTCAATAAAGTTTGAACATTAGTGTCGGTACAGTAAAAGATCAAATACGGATTTCTCTCTACACCCTAATCCTTTGTACGTACCTAGCGATATACGTCATAACATAACCAAAGACATGAAAAGTAAAAACTAAAATTAGAAAAATTAAAACTCGTCCAAAATTTTTCTTAAAACAACAACCAAATTCAAAATTCTTAGCATCGTCCTACCTTCAAAATTTACGTGTATGTTACGAATATGTGTACCTACTACTCATTCCGTTATTATTACAAGCTAAAGGTAAAATTCTTAGGTTTTTAAAACACTACACGCACGCACGTGCGCAAGCACGCACACACACACGCACACACACACACACACACAAATACAACACACACACACACACACACACACACACACAACACAATAAACACACAACACACAAACAACACACACACACACACAACACACACACACACACACACACACAACACACAACACACACACACACACACACACACACACACACACACACACACACAACACACAACACACACAACACACACACACACATAACATACAACACACACACACAACACACACACACACAACATACACACACAACACACACACACACACACACACACATCACACACACACAACACACAACACACAACACAACACACACACACACACACACACACACACACACACACACACACAACATTCACACACAACTATATAACAAACTTTAAACACACACACACACACACACACACACACACACACACAACTATATCACACAATCAATATCATATATTATTACAAACACACATTTTTATACACACCACACACAACACACACACACACACACACACAACACACACATACACACACACACACACACACACACACAATACAACACAACACACACATCACACACACACACACATACACAACACACACACACAACACACACACAACAAAACACACACACAACACACACACACAAACAACACACACACATACACAAAACACACACACACAACACACACAACAACACACAACACACAACAACACACACACACAACACAACACACACACAATACACACACACAACACACAACACACACAACACACACA